>JAEIGM010000119.1:0-94871 GCA_018903735.1 Drosophila cardini
ATTTTCCATTTTAATAATTTTTAACATTTTTTGTATGACCTCGTACTCTAAATAAGAGTAGGGGGTCTTCAGGTTTGTCTGAAGCAAAATGTGCGTAACAGGCAGAAGGATGTCCGTCCGTCTGTCTGTACAAACACCTAGATCTCAGAGACTATAAGAGCTAGAGCCACCAAATTTGGAATGAAAGTCCGTCTCCTTCACGAGCAGATCAAGTTTATTTGAAATCTATGCCACGCACCCTACCACCCAAATTGTGAAAAACTATTTTCACATCACCACAACTAGAAAACGACTGAAATTGGGAGAGCCCACATTTGCACATTATGTGTACGGTACCATTATAACTATCCTCACCAAGTTTGATCCTGATCGGACAACTATAGCACATATCTCTTATAGGATAAATCTGTCGAAAATGGGTGATTTGTATGAAAAACATTTTACTTAAATGAACCGATCTCATCCAAATTCACTCATTATGTGCATATTATCACTCTTTATGTCCTTATCAAATTTGGTCCGGTTCAGGCAACTATAGTCTATAGCTTCCATGGGAAAATCGGTCAAACTTTTGTGATTTGTATGAAAAAACGTCATTAGTATGAGTACGGGGTCTTTTACAGTCGGCTCGCTCGAGTGAAGCCTTTCTTACTTGTTAAACTATAAAGAAAATTAATAGTTCACTTATCCATTGCAAAATATAGCCATAAAAAATATTTTTTCTGTTTTGTAATTCTAAAATTTAACTATTCCTGGTAGTTTTAAACTTCGCAGTGAGTTCGAAATATTTCTGACTTTATCACATTAAATAAATAAATTCTTTACATAAGGTATATTAGTTACGAATGTAAGTGAAGCCAGAAAAGCCTCGTAGTTCAGTAGATTAATTAAAAATTATTATTCTTACACAAAATTATAAAAACTGAAAAACAATAGAACTAAATAATTCCAAGAGTTTTCGGTGTCTTAAAGTACTGCTATATACAATATGGATATACCTACTGATATAATTATTATTTACCTAATACCATAAGACCTAATCGCACAAGACTAATTAAAGAAGGGAACAATATATCAAAGTTTCAGAATGGGAAACTCCAACGACAAAGAACGCATTTTGTGCGTGTGAAATATTGTTGGAAAAGCAATAAAAATGTATTCGAAAGATACTTCATTGTGGAAACCCGGTCGAAATGTGAGCGTCAATTGGTATTAACAAGGAGCAATGACATATAATGAAGCGTTGTCAACGGGCAGTCTGTTTCCGTCTCCGACTCTGTCTGTGGGTCTGTGATGTAGTCCTACAGTAGGACTCATACTCCTAGCCCAAGTTCTAGTCAGGTATGGGGCCGTTGACAACCAAGCTCAAAGGGTTGCGAATGAAATACTGAAATTATGGTTAGTTGGCCGGCTATAAAAGTGCCGAGCAGCAAGGACACTCGCTTCATTCGCAGTACGAACACCCGCAGAGGACGACACACAATTGTTCGAGGAAAATCACATTGGAAAAACCAAAGCATCCTGCGGAAAAGCAGCACAGACTTACCATAAAGGTCAACATCGGTCGCCGTGTGTGGAAATTATATTAAGCATTTTCCTCTGTGCTGGCAAATTAAATTTGTGCGAGTTATAAATAAATAATGCCACGGGAAATGTGTGGAAATCGTTAACCAGGAAAGCATTAAAAGGAATCAAAATTTAAACTTACCATAGAAACTCACCTGTTGCTTTCCTTTAAAGCAAACTTTTCGAAAAGTAAGTAAATACTTGTTTAAGAAATATTTAAGCAAAAAGAGTGAGTGAGTGAAAAGAATAGCATGGAATGGGTTTAGAATGGGTTTTACCCAACGAGTCCAGAATCCTTAGGGAATTATGAGAACAAAATTGTTATTATTTTTGACTCCTCAAGAAAGGCTACAGTCGTGCGAGCCGACTGTCAAAGACCCCGTACTTATTCTAATGCGCGTTTTCAATAAAAATCACAAATTTTCAACCGATTTGTCCAATGGGAGCTATAAACTATAATTGTCCGATCTGGACCAAACTTAGTGAGGATAGTATGAATCATGATATACACACGCTCTAATGTTGTGTTTTTACCGTTTTGAATTGACAGATGCACTTTAAAACAGTTACTTTAAAGATAGCATTGAAAACAAGAAAAAATGGTTATCTTCGTCTCGCCGAAGATTAAATACCCTTTCAGTTGTAAATTGTTTCTATGGAATCTATATGATATAGTGGTCCGATCTTAATGATATTTGGTCAACATTTGGGGAATGTAAGCACATGTGTACTGCGTGAATTTGGTTAAAATCGCTCAAGAGAAACTGAAAATATTCATACTAAGCATTTTAAGCTTACCCGATTATTCCTAAGGCAGCTATATGATATAGTGATCCGATCTGGATGAAATTTGGTTTGTACATTGGATTTGGTACCAATTGCATATAGGCACCATTTGAATGCTTTAGTTAAAAAAACATTTTTTTAACCGATTGTTCCTATGGGAGCTGTATGATATAGTCATATGATCTGACCGATTTTAAATATGAACTGCATACAGAGAGAATTCACATCTTTACCAATTTTCATCAAAATAGCTTTAAAACTGAGAGATTAGTTCGCATAGAAACGGACAGACAGACGGACACGGCTATATTGGCTTTTGCTGTTAATGATAATCAAGAATATACATATATTCTTTACAGGGTCGGACATGACTCCTTCAATGCGTTTCAAACTTCGTGAAAAAAAAAACAATTTATCCTCTGCAAGGGTATAAAAAGGTTGAAATAGTTAATTTATAGTTGAGTGCTAATATCATATAGACAGCATAACCTATAGTTTCCATACTAATCATTAAATTTGTCTTGCTTGGTTCTTTGGCAACTATATAAACTATATGAGTTACCGAATTCTTACCAAATTTTAACGGAGTGAACGAAATGGTTTCAAATTCATCGTAAGTCTTCCACACTAATCCTCTACTTCAATCGATACACCAAATGGTACCATACAATCCAGTAGGGTCCAAGTGGTGGTGAGCGTGGTAAAAATTTGAACTGAACTTGGACTCTTACCTCAAATTGGTGACTCTTATGCTCTTCGTTGAATCAAGCTCTAAAATAATGTAGAGGGGTCTATTCATCAGAAGCGAAAACATCATAGCTTGGGAACTATAAAAGCTATCGGGACCAAATTCAGACAATGCATGTATGGCTCAGATCGAACAACTATAACCTGTAGCTCCTATAGAATAAATTGGGCGCAAATTGGTTATTTTTATCGAAAAACGCGAACAAGAATGAGTACGGGGTCTTTTACAGTCGGCTAGCTCGACTGTAGCCTTTCTTACTTGTTTTGTAATGCAAAATCAATAATATAGTTTTAAATGTTAATACTTATTTCCAGTTATATCCAGTAAATTGCCCTTAAGATGTATGGAATGTTGTATGAGAGTGTCCAGCACTACGTGCAGGAGGAGTACGGCACGGAGATATGGACAAAGGTTTGCCGGATTGTGGACTGCAAGCACAACAGCTTCAAGACCCATCAGATATACCCGGATAAACTAATGCCGGACATTGCGGCTGCGCTGTCCGCCTGCACGGGTGAATCCTTCGACTTTTGCATGAACTTCTTTGGGAAGTGCTTCGTGCGATTCTTCAGTAACTTTGGATATGACAAGATGATACGATCTACGGGTCGCTACTTCTGCGACTTTCTGCAGTCCATCGACAATATCCACTTGATCATGCGTTTCACGTACCCAAAGATGAAGTCTCCTAGCATGCAACTGACCAGCATGGACGACAGTGGAGCTGTCATTTTGTACCGGAGCGGACGCACAGGAATGTCCAAGTACCTAATTGGTCAGATGACGGAGGTGGCCAGGGAGTTCTATGGTTTGGAGATCAAGGCATACGTGGTCGACAGCCAGAACGACATTACTGGAGGAACTGCTGGTCCGATCAAACTGACTGACGGGCCCTTGACGGTTATAGTCAAGTACCGCTTAGATTTTGACAACAGCGAATACATGGCCAAGCGGGTAAACACTGATGCACATCCCTCGCAGCTGAAGATGCCTCCAGTTAACCTGAATGTGTTCCTCGAGCTGTTTCCTTTCACATTTGTGCTGAATCACGACATGAAAATAACGCATGCGGGTGAAAAGATTGTCGAGACATGGATACTGCATAATCCGGGTGCCAATCCCAAGGCCTTTATAGGGGCCCATGTGATGGACCTGTTCTACTGCCGACGACCAAAGGATACAACCATCGACTGGGACACCCTGATCCAAATGCGAGCTGTCCTCTTTGAATTTGAGCTCATCCGAACTGGACACAATCGGGCTGCTTACGATGCCGTGCTCAACATGGATTTTGAGAACTATGACGACATGCTCCTCAACGAAGCTCAGACCATGGCCCTGGAAAAGGCTAAGGAGTTCAGCGATAAAGAGACGAATGCTGTGGACGATGAGACGAGACCGGAGGAAATTGATCCCGCAACAGGTGAACGCCGGTCATCGCAAGGTCTTCGATCCATTTTGCTCAAGGGACAAATGTTTTACATCAAGGACGTTGACTCCTTAATCTTTTTGTGTAGCCCCTTGATAGAGAATCTGGACGAGCTGCACAGCATTGGCTTGTACCTAAATGATCTCAATCCCCATGGTCTTAGTCGAGAACTCGTCATGGCGGGTTGGCAGCACTGCTCCAAGCTGGAGATGTTGTTCGAAAAGGAGGAGCAGAGATCTGATGAGTTGGAAAAATCTTTGGAGTTAGCCGACTCCTGGAAACGTCAAGGCGATGAGCTACTATACTCCATGATACCACGTCCTATTGCCGAGCGCATGAGGATGGGACATGAACATGTCTGCCAAACCTTTGAGGAAGTTTCCGTTATCTTCATTGAGGTAATGAACATCTACGACAGCGGATCGACTAACATCCAAGAAGCCATGCAGGCAGTTAACACCCTGAACCAGGTATTCTCTGCTCTGGACGAAGAGATCATATCGCCCTTTGTTTACAAGGTCGAGACCGTGGGCATGGTCTACATGGCAGTCTCCGGCGCTCCAGACCTCAATCCTCTGCATGCCGAACACGCCTGCGATTTGGCTCTACGCGTCATCAAAAAGGTCAAAAATCACCATGATCCTGACGTGGCAATTCGAGTTGGTATTAACTCGGGTCCAGTGGTGGCAGGGGTTGTGGGTCTAAAGGTGCCTCGTTACTGCCTGTTTGGGGACACTGTGAACACGGCCTCGCGCATGGAAAGCAGCTGCGATCCCTGGAAGATTCAGTTGTCCAACTATACTGCTTCTAAGGTGCGGGAGGTGGGCTACAAGGTGGAGTCCACGCGGTTCAGTCAAGGTCAAAGGAAAAGGTGAAATGGAAACATTTTGGCTGCTGGATGGACCTGAGGACAAATGATTTAAAATTATTAAATAATATATTTATACACACACATATATAATCTTGATTACGATCATCATAATCTTGAGCACTTGCATGTAACCTGAATGTAACACTTTTGAAAGCCTAATAAACTTGATCAGTCTTCTCCTTGAGCTGAGCTTTGTAAAGCTTTCTTGATCTGTGTATAGGTACAGGTCCTTTTGGTCCTATGGTCCTACAAAATAAGACACTATGAAAAGTTTTCTACAGAAAATCAGTTTTTCGGACTAAGAAAAGGGATTGCTTTATGAACCCTCTACCTCTCCAATGTCCTCTTTCCATAAAACTCACTTTTCTCTCTCTCTCTCTCTCTCTCTCTCTCTCTCATTTTCAAGCTGTTTATGATAAGCTTTGATAAGCCCAACGCAATGTTATCATTACGTGCCATAAATTGCAATGGTTTGTCACTCGTTTCCAAGCAGCTACAGTCGGGTATACACCCACACGCCTATGTGTACGTATGTGTGTGTGTATATTTGTACACTTGCCCGCAAACAGGCTCTCAGTTTTCATCCCAAGTATCATTTTTTATAACTTTTATGAGTTGTTCGCGTGCCAGAAGGGCCCACAAACGAAGATGAATCGGTCGGGGGGATCGGAACAGGTTCACAAACTCATCATGAAACGACAGGCGAGTGGGTAGGCAATCATAATCGTAAAAGCATTCTTCTCCTGGCACACTTCCTTACCAATATAAGAGACAAGTCCCAATTGTGGTTCCTCTTTTGTGGCACAATTAAATTAAGCTATTCCGCGTGACCAAAAGCTGCACGTAATATTTCAACTTAACCAAAGCAATTAATTTTAGTTCCGAGTTCAGTTTCAGTCATTGGTTTAGGGTTTTGGGTTTTGGGTCTTGGGTCATTGTATGTTTTGCGTGTCCAATTTTTACATCATTTGTCGTTGTCTTCCGATTGTCTTAATGCCATTTTGAGTGTCTTTTAAATGTCGAAAACGACACATTTAACTAAAAATAAAGAACCCCAGAAACTAAGCAAAATGCTCAAAATCATCAAGAGTGTTTGGTAAATTGTCAAAATTTGTATAAAAGCTTTTGCAAAATCCTTTCGGTTTACTCGACTCCCCAATCACACAATCCGCAATAAATTGCTTTAAAAACAGAACATAAATAAAATACTCGCTTTAAATATGCACACACAAACATACATACATGCACAAAGACAAAATGTATATGTATGTATGTATATTCGTGTATTTTATAGGTATGCGTGGAAATGTCACAGCATTAAATACAGAAATAAGGACCCGAAACGAACTCATAAAGCAAAAAGGCAAAGGCTACACAATGATATGTACACACATACATACATATATTTCATGAGCATTGACCAAAACGAAAACAACAAAAAATATAACGGAAAATATTCAGGGCTGCAGCAACGGTATCAAATTGAGAGTCAATAAGGAACTTGTTCTGTTCTGTTGCTGCTGGTAGAAGACAACAGGAGTAAGCGAACTACTTTGAGGGATGTGTTCACCAGTTCATATGTAGATCATTCAATCAGTGTTGCCAAATCAGCTTTTTTCCCGTCAAATCTGGCTTTTTTGAAAGTCCAATTGCGGGAAAAATTCCAAATCAGCGGGCAGTGGGAAATCTGGCTTTTTTTTAAATATGAATTGCTTTTTTTCCGTTTTTGTTATACTGAACAATTTATCATTTTTTTTCGATTAATCCAGTGTTGAGTTGTTCATTGTGGTTGAATTAAAACGAAACAATTCAGTACTGAAGATGACTGAACTGGTTTGTTCAATTGAACTTTTGTAAACGGATCAGAAAACTTTAGTTTAAAGTTCGTTTGGATAACAAATTTTCAAATTATTAATTGTGTGTTGAAACTTAAAACAAGATAACCTTTTCTGGAATCACAACCAAAACCAGGAGCAGGCTTTGTTTATTCGTTGCTCAACATACGGCTGTTTCTCCAATTGACCACATGAGCAGTTTGTGCGTAAAACATTTTTCTGATGACTCTGGGAGTTCTTTAGGCTACACAGAACAAAATGATTGAGCATTATAAAAAATATTTTGGCGCCAATTTTTCTGAGGAGCTTTGCTCTGATATTGGCGATACAAAAAATAGCTTTTGACAGACGAATCAACTGATATAGGCCACTGAAATAGAAGAAATAATAAATAGTCTGTAAAAACAAACCCTTAAACGGCCTAAGACATCAGCTTTTTTTCCAGCTTTTTCTTTGAATTTTCAGCTTTTTTTCTTGTAACTTCCCACTAAAAACAGCCTTTTTTGCTCAAGAAAAGTTGGCAACACTGCATTCAATATTTCTTTCTGAACATTTCCAATTGTTCTTAAGTTTGCTCTTGAATGGACAACCAATTAAATTGTATTAACTACTTAAATTTTAATTGGGAGATGAACTCCGCGAAAGCGGAAATCCTGCTTTATATGACTGGAGTATGCATCCCTGTGGCAACACTTAAGTTAAACTCACAATGAAGCAAGGAGCAATATTTTCTGGGAAACGCCAAAAGCGTAAGCACATAATGGAAAGGACCCAGAAATTGCTCCCTTACATTTGAAGCTTTATCGAAAAGCGAGCGTCAATTGGCATCAAGCATAGGAGACTTAGAGAAAGGGGAGGAGTGGAATGTCACAGAGCATTGACATGAAATGTAACACTAACGATGATGATGGGGGCGTTGTATATGTATGTGTGCGAACGTTTATGTGTTTGTGCGTGTCTAGTAACCCAGTGAAATAGAGACAGACAGAGGAAAGGCGTAAAGTGCGCTGAAAATGTGAAACAGGGGCTCCCGGCTATAAAAGACCTGGTCTACAACGACGAGCGATTCATTCGCACGACAAGTGCTGAAGAGCTGAAAAGTTGGCCATCAGAACACGAAGATACACGACGAAGTTCAAGGCGACTTTCAGATGGAACCAACATGCAGCAACGCCAGCAGAAGCAGAGGCTGAAGCAAAAACAGAATCAGAAACAGAAACAGAATCATCGTTAGGCGCTGAGGCAACAACAAAAATTAGTCAAACAACAGCAGCCGACAGCGACGGAACGTCAAACAGCGAAACGGAGTGTTAACGGAAGAGGAAAAAGCGTGAAATCCGGGATACTCTTACTCTCTCCCTGTGCTCGCGTATGTGTGTGTGTGTGTGTGTGTGTGTAAGTGTGTACATAGCATATGCTTATACACCTCCATGGCCAGATTTTTTGTAATTTATAAATAAATAACGCGCCAAAGGCAGCTGTGGATAAATTAAAACTAAAGCTGGCGCCAAAGTGAATACGTGAGTGATTTGGAATTAAGCCTCCTGCCTGCAGTGCAAATGAAATAAATACTCACACATACATATACAGTAAGCATACTATTTTTTTAAGTGTTAAGGGAGAATAAATATGCTAATTTTAGTGTCAAGCTTTGTCCAGGATTAACCCAAGCAACTGTCAGATAACATTTTGTGTGCCCTTTTGATAATATAACAAAATATTTCAAATAGTTGCGAAATCACAATGGTTCAGTCTTAACTGACTTTGAGGTATTCACCCTTTATCCACTTTCTGGACCTTGACAAATTCGAACTTAAACCAAAAATAAACCCAGTAGTATTAAGTCAGTGCCTACCAAACCGTACAATTGTTTAAAAAGATGATTAAAATATATCGTATTTAAGAAGCATCTCCGTTCCCATAAAGTACTTATTTATATCCCCGATCATCATCAATAGATAAGTTTAGTAAGGCCGTTCTGTATGAACGTATGAAATTCACAAAATTAAGTACCGTTTATACTGAAAAAGGATAAAGTTATTTTCTTTCTTATATATTCTGTACGTACTTATTTATTCCAGAAACAAAATCTGAACCATATAATTTGAGAAATTGTGTACATATCTCAACCAATTTTAAACAATGTTTTTTAAATATTATGTTAAAATTGCTTTTCAATTTAGTTGGAATCGAAAAACTACTTCATTTAGCTACCATTATAATCTTTTTGGGGAACAAATTTTTGTTTTTACGATTTTTATTTTATTATGATTTTTGTAGTACTGTGTAATTTTCTTCAAGGTTTTGTAAAGTTATAAGTTTGGAAACCTTTAATTAAAACGTCCACCAAAAAAATTAGACTTTAACGATAAAAGGTAAAACTATTATAAACTCTATTATGTATTTTTCGGTTCCAAACTGATGCTTTATTTTCTGAGGTAAAGATGAAGTGACAATCGGTTATTACTTTGTCGCGGAAACAGTTAAGTTTGGGTTATTAAGCAAGTATGATTTTTAGTAATTGTTTACTACTTAGAATGCTGAAATTTAAATTAATAGGGTTTTATTATATCAAGTTAAAAGCTAAATTGAGTTTTTCGTTGGGCTATATACAGAATCAGATTAAATTGGCTTAACATTTTCATCACGCCAAGTTAATGATACTACATCATTTCCACATTACATTTGGTTTAAACAGAAAACAACATATGTCATATTACTGTTATAGGAGCGATCTCCGTAAACCAATCTTTTATATAGAAAACATTTTTAGGTTTTAAAATATAATTTGCTTTGATTTCCTTTCATATGATATTTATCTGAAATTTTTTAGTAATAAAAGGCTTTTCAACTGCAACATGAATCTAGTCATAAATTTAGAAATCCTAATTAGTAAAAAAGATTCTATTAAACTCTTTAATAATTGGCGAGGTCTTAGCATGATAATTTAAGTGCGCTGGGAATTGTTACAGAAGGGGAAATTGAAAAGCGTACAGCTTTCGCCGCAACAAAGGAATTAGCAGAAGAAACAGTAAAGAACACAAGGAGCTGCTGTAATTTTGCGGACGTGACAAGCAAAAGAACAAGGAGTAAAATAAGAAACAGAACAAGAAACAGCAAAACAGGATAAGGAGCACGAACAGACGTCAAAGGACTCGCGCGTGCCTTCCGCGTGAAAGTCAAACCAAATTAAACTGCCAAGACAATAAATCAAAAGATATTTTCCCAAGCCTCTTATCGTTATATGAAGTTTACTGCTTCGCTGGCACTGTGCCTTGACTGATATATGGTACTCTACTGTGTGTGTGTGTGTGTAGGCGAATGTGTGTGTGGTTTTCCCCATACAGGTCTGTGACGATTTTCAAATCTTACTCAATTTTCTGCTTGACAGCATGATTTAGCCGGTTAACTAAAAACTGATCCCAAAAGACCTTAAAACATCAAACATCACTTTTTCTGAGATGAATTCTATGTTTATACAGAAACTTGAAAAGATAGAATATTTATGACACTCCAAAGGTTTCATATCCCTGTTGGCATTGTTCCTCTGCTGATTCGTCCTTCAGTACTTATGACAGATACATGATAAACTGAATTTGGTTGAGAAAAAAAGTGTTTCATATTAAATCAGTATTTTCGTCCTATTGATCCATTGGCAGCTATATGTTATAGGTATCCGGGGTGGACGCAATTTGGTCGGAATGTGCCTCTACCACTACAAGGCAAATCAAATGTCGATTACTTAGTTAAATTATGCTTGATACGGAGTTGTTTGCATATTTAAGTAAAACTTTAAAAACTTTTCCAATTATAATGTAACTAAATACCTAAAGAACTTAAAGTTACTTATATTTAGACCCCGTACTCTAAAAAAGAATTGAGAAGTTAAATGTGCGTAACAGGCAGAAGGCGGCGTGGCCGACCCCATAAAGTATATATATTCTTGATCAGCATCAACAGCCGAGACGATATAGCGATGTCCGTCCGTCCGTCCGTATGAACACCTGGATCTTTTAAACTACAAGAGCTAGAGCTACCAAATTTGGAATGAAAGTCCGTCTATATGTCAGGCAGATCAAATTTATTTCAAATTTTTGACACGCCCCCTACCGCCCCCGCAAATCGTAGAAAACTATTTTTATCATAACTTAAAAACGAATAAAGCTAGAGAAACAAACTTGACACATTATGTGTTTGGTACTATTATAACTATTCTCACCAAGTCTAGAGCGGATAACTATAACCTATAGCTCCCATAGGACAAATCGTCCGTATTTTACTTAAAATCCATAACATTTCGATAAAATAGTTAAGACATTTTTAGCATCTGGGTTTCAGCATATTAAACTAAAATTTAGAAAACTAACTTGGGTATATATAGTATATATGTATTATGCACAAGTAAGTAAATCGTATTAGCGTTAATGCCACGTAATGACCTTCGACAATCCCTGACAAATTGACTCAAGTTCTTGGCCAACTTCTGTTAACTCCTGTGAATAATGGAAAAACTTTGTAATTGGCTCCCCTAATTATGTGCTTGCTAACTTTTGCTCGTTGCAGATAAGCTTGGCCAGCATCTGAACAGCCAACCACCACTCACTCTTATCCAAAGGACCGCCCCAGGGGAATCGAGTCATCATCATGTACGGCATGCTGTATGAGAGCGTTCAGCATTACATACAAGAGGAATATGGCATGGAGATATGGCAAAAGATTTGCCAGATAGTGGACTGCAAGCACACTAGTTTCAAGACCCATCAGATATATCCAGATAAACTAATGCCGGACATTGCGGCTGCGCTGTCCGCCTGCACGGGTGAATCCTTCGACTTTTGCATGAACTTCTTTGGGAAGTGCTTCGTGCGATTCTTCAGTAATTTCGGATATGACAAGATGATACGATCCACGGGTCGCTACTTCTGTGACTTTCTCCAATCCATAGATAACATCCATCTACAGATGAGATTCACCTATCCAAAGATGAAGTCTCCGAGCATGCAGCTGACCAACATGGACGACGATGGGGCCGTCATAATGTATCGGAGCGGTCGGACAGGAATGTCCAAGTACCTTATTGGCCAGATGACAGAGGTGGCCAGAGAGTTCTATGGTCTGGAGGTGTCTGCCTATGTCATTGAGAGCCAAAACGATATCTGCGGAGGTACAGCTGGACCAATAAAACTCACAGATGGCCCACTGACCGTTATCGTGAAGTACCGCTTGGACTTTGATAATCGGGATTACATGGCCAAACGGGTTAATATTGTGGCTCATCCCACGCAGCTTAAGATGCCGCCTGTGGATCTGAATGTTTTCTTGGAGCTGTTTCCCTTTACGATTGTCCTCAATCACGACATGAAAATTACGATAGCGGGTGAAAAGATCATCGAGACTTGGATACTGCATAATCCTGGAGTGAATCCAAAGAGCTTCATTGGCACCCACATCATGGATGCCTTTAAATGTCGACGGCCAAAGGACACCAAAATCGAATGGGAAACGATTCTTCAAATGCGAACAGTCCTTTTTGAGTTCGAACTAATTCGGACTGGACACAATCGAGCTGCCTACGACGCTGCTCTCAACATGGATTATGGCGACGAGGAGAGTCTGAACGAGGCTCAGACCATGGCTCTGGCCAAGGCCGACCAGTTTGAAAAGGAACACGAGAAGGACGAAGAACAAGCTGAAGCAACAAAGGACGAAATAGATCCGGCCACTGGAAAGCGTCGTCAATCCGTCGGATTACGGTCAATTTTACTAAAGGGACAAATGTTCTACATCAAGGACGTTGACTCTTTAATCTTTCTGTGCAGCCCCTTGATAGAAAATCTGGATGAGCTTCATGGCATTGGCTTGTACCTAAATGATCTGAATCCCCATGGTCTTAGTCGAGAACTCGTCATGGCGGGTTGGCAGCACTGCTCAAAACTGGAGATGTTGTTCGAAAAGGAGGAGCAAAGATCCGATGAGCTGGAAAAATCTTTGGAGTTAGCCGATTCCTGGAAACGTCAAGGCGATGAGCTGCTCTACTCTATGATACCACGTCCAATTGCGGAACAGATGAGAAACAGTCAGGAGCATGTCTGCCAGAGCTTTGAAGAGGTCTCCGTCATCTTCATTGAGGTAATGAACATCTACGACAGTGGATCGAATAACATCCAAGAGGCCATGCAGGCAGTGAACACTCTAAACAAAGTATTCTCCGCTCTGGACGAGGAGATCATTTCGCCCTTTGTTTACAAGGTCGAAACTGTGGGCATGGTCTACATGGCAGTTTCCGGCGCTCCTGACATTAATCCTTTGCATGCCGAACACGCCTGCGACCTCGCTCTACGTGTCGTGAAGAAGGTGAAGGCTCACAATTTACCAGACGTGGCCATTCGAGTTGGTATTAACTCGGGTCCAGTGGTAGCCGGAGTTGTGGGCCTAAAGGTGCCTCGTTACTGCCTGTTTGGGGACACTGTGAACACGGCCTCGCGCATGGAGAGCAGCTGCGATCCCTGGAAGATTCAGTTGTCCAACTACACGGCCTTGAAGGTGCGGGAGGTGGGGTACAAGGTGGAGGCACGGGGATTTGTGAAAGTCAAGGGAAAAGGGGACATGGAAACCTATTGGCTGCTGGAGGGACCAGAATAAAGTTTAACTTAACACTTAAATATGAACTTTAATATCTATACATATTATGTTTAGTACAAAAATAAATACGAAATAGTTATTGGCAACGAATTCTGTAGTTGATTATTAAAATGACGCGAAATTGCTCAGTTTGAAATCTAGAAGTATGCGATAGCTGATAACCGATAACCAGCCTCAGGCTATCGATCAAAGCGTGACGGAGAAACAAGGCCGATAAACAATCTGTTCACTTGCTTTGAACAATTCTTTTTGAATGTTTTGCTGATTTGATTACAAGGTAATAAAAAGATAGACTGGAGATAAATCTACGCAGTTGCAGTTGTTGCACAAGATGCTAAAGTACAGTTTGATCGTTGCCGTTTGCGAAAACTTAGGCATTGGATTCAAGGGCGATTTGCCCTGGCATATCAAGTAAGTTCGTAATTAATGCGTCTTTTGACCTTTTTCTGAAACTTGAAACCAACATTTAGATCCGAGCTGCAGTATTTTAGCCGCACGACAAAGCGGCGCCAGGATCCCACAAAGCGCAATGTCGCCATCATGGGCCGAAAAACCTATTTTGGCATTCCAGCCAGCAAACGTCCACTGCCTGAGCGTTTGAACATCGTGCTGAGCAAAACGTTGAATGCTGCAGATTTGCCAGCGGACGTGATACTTTGCGACGATCTGGAGTCAGCTATGCAAAAGATCGAGAGTAAAGAGTACTCCGATCAAATCGAGAACGTTTGGATTGTGGGCGGCAGCGGTGTCTATGCCGAGGCAATGGATTCGCCGCGTTGTCATCGTGTATATTTAACCAAAGTCCAAGGTCAGTTCGAGTGTGACACTTTCTTCCCCAAAATACCGCAAGGATTCCGCGAGGTGGCGCTCGACGCCGACACACCGCATGGTGTTCAAGAGGAGAACGGTATTAGGTACGAGTACAAAATTTTGGAAAAACAATAAACATTAAACAAATAATTTATTTGTTACTGCCACGCACATCATCACTTGTTATCGTATCGTTGTGAAGTCCCTTGGCAGCTAACATAAGCTCATAGAGCTGAATCACTTGGTCATCCTGAAGCATTTCAACTGACTTAGCGTCCATTTGCTCGCCTAGTTCGCCCTTTGGTTTGCCCCGCAGTCCCACCTGTTCGGTGATCGTAGAAGCATAGCGCTGAAAATAAAAGCATGGTAACGGGAGTACTTGGAAATCTCTTACGTAAAACTTACAGCCCATTCTGTCATGAATAGTTGTGCCTCCATGGGATTACATTTTAGATGCCGTCTGAATTCATCACGCACATAATTATCTCCCAAAGCGCGTAATTCTGTTGGCAAGCCTAAAAAATTAAGTGTTTTGAACGTAATCGGAGTTTTTGTTTATGTTTTTTAGTTGCCCTTACCTCGATGCAGTCTTAATATGGTTTTATACAGTAACCGCACACGCTGCGGGTGGGTCAGTTGGCTCATTGTTATTTTCGACATCGATTTTCTTTATGTTTAACAATAACATAAACTAAGTCATAGAGTAATAAATATAATTTTAAAATATAAAAGAATAGCAGGCGGTGCCGGTCGGTTGATTAATCCAGGGCTGGACGGTCATATTATTATGTATCGAAATTTTTGGGCCCACTGGTGCTTTCGATAAAAATAAGTCATGTTATTTAAAACTACGTTATGATAATGTGTGTTGTGGAGAATATACTCATATCATATAAATTAATTATGTTTGTAATGCTAATTTATTGCATTAAATGCTTTACAATTTATATTCATTAAGTTGGCAGCACTACCAATTACAATAATTCAAGTCGTTTGAATTTAACTGCATATTTAGTTAGGTTGGCATGGCCGAACCGCGCGTCCCTTGCAAAAAAGAATTCCTGTACAGAAAACCGGGCTGTTTGTGGCACAAATATATAAGTTTTGTATATGCTTTTGGAAATTTTTTTTTAAAATGGTGAAATTTGTGTGTGATTACAATACTTAAACTGTTTTACAAGCCAGCAAGTGTTTCGTCAAAGCGACGCTGTTTTCGCAAGCCGCTTCCTTTTTTTTCATAAAGCGAAAGTTACAGCCGCCGCCAACGCTCTCACACCGCCCACAATATTTTTTTTCTTGACTGCATTGTGTACAATTGTCGGTTTTAACGCCAATGTATAATGTCGCTGGATGGCGCGAACTTAAATTTTGTAAACGCCTCTGGCGTTTTAGTATCATTTGCAGCCAAAGGACGTAAATTTAGTGTAGGCTCCTTCTTGGGCTGCGATTTGGTGCTGCCCGACGCCGAGCGCGTACATTGTGAGATACAATGCGATGCATTTGGCAGGGTAAGTAGTGTGTGTATTTGTGCGTGCGTGTGTTTTAATGAAATGCGCGCGTCTTCTGTGTATATCGATTTGCCATAGCATAACAATAATAATATATGGTGTTAAACTTTCTTCGCATACTCAATTAAAAGGTAACAATTTACAACCATTCCCGCAATGATCCCATTTCACTAAACGACCAAGTTGTGCATGCCACATCGAAGCGTCCGTTGTTCCATGGGGCACGCATTCAAATACTGAACGATGTGTACACCTGGAACTTTCCCAGAGCCGATGAGCAAGGCACACCAGATCGAGCACCACCCGAGCAAGCGGCAAACTCATCTCCAACAGTAAAAGTGAGTTTATTGCATTCCTTGGTACAGTTATGGCAACTAATGCCATCGTCGTTCTCGTATTGTGTCTATTTTCAGGGCCACCGACAACGTCGTCAATTTGACAATCG
The DNA here is from genome assembly GCA_018903735.1 of Drosophila cardini. NCBI lineage: Eukaryota > Metazoa > Arthropoda > Insecta > Diptera > Drosophilidae > Drosophila > Drosophila cardini. The sequence continues at coordinate 16,641 of JAEIGM010000119.1, forward strand.
GCTCACTGTGCACAAGTAAGTTACAGCCAACCAGGTAGCCAGAAAATGTGCGAAAGGCAGACAACCCCTAAAAATACCGCCATATGCTCAAGACCTCAAGATCCCAACAACTTATGACCATGAAAACCAAGACATTTTTCCTTAATTGACACCAACACATAACCATTGTATTTACAAATTCTTTATTTCATATCTGTGATTATTTATATTACATACGTTAACCCAAGATGCGTTAAATTTATTTTTGATTTACATATTTTTATTTAATAAACATTTGCGTTAAAATTTGTATATAAAAGGTAGTGTCCCAACGGTTATTAAACTTTTATAAGTTTAAATTGTTTTTAAAAGTTCATTTATAATTAAAGTTTTTTGGACACTTACCTTTTTTTAGTTTACCTGTGTCAGTCTAAATATCTATATACTTATGTCCATAAATTCTTTACTTTATTTTACTGCTTTCGGGTGTTCAAGATGCACTTGTATTACTAGAAAATGTTTATATTGTTCTCTTGTTGTTTGCAGATTTCGATACTCGATTAACTCGGACGATGAGGGAAATACATCGATTGAGTCGCGGGAGTTAGAGACCTCTGCAAGCAGCAGTGCAGAGATCTCCACCGCAGCAGAGTCCGTGAGCAGCAATGATCTTCCAGACAAAGATGCTGACGAGACATTGCCCAAAGTGGATCTACTGGAAGCGACACAAAATAAGGAAAACACAAGCACTCTCGGAAACAAGTTAATGCTTCAACTGTGTGCACGCTCTGACATGGTAATCACCTCGTTTTCACCCCGTGAAACAGGCGTTAAGATTGAAAAATCCTTTACGTGTGTCATGAAGCCTACTACGGTCATGGGAGTATCATCAATGCCGGCGACGCCAAAGAGCGTTTATAACACACCAAAAGGCGTGCTCTCCGAGCTGAATGAGGACAGCTCTAGTCGCGATGTGTTAGAGTACAGCACACCGTCCACATCGAACAAAGCTTTGGATGTTAAACGGCCAAGTTCCATGTTTCTCATAGATCTAACAACGCCGCAGAGATTACGACCAACACTGGGTGCGACTCCAAAGCCTACGCCAGGCAGTCAAACGTCGGGTATTACAAGCGCTGATTCCACAGATGAATCATCTGATGTCTCTGTTATTGTGATAGACACAACAAGCTCAACAACTCCGTCATCAACACCAGCAAAGGCACAACAACGGAAAGTAATGAAGACTCCTAAGGAGCAGCTGCTGGCAGCGGGTTCCACGCCTAAACGAACACCACAATCGTTGATGAAAAGAGCACTTTTGACCAGCGCTAAGAAGCAATTATTAGGCAATACACGGACTCCAACAACACCGCAAGATGCACCCAAAAGACAATCTATCATCGATGCACGTCGGCAATGCCTCACAGCCCCGCGTCGCCTTCCTTTCCATCCCCAACCACAGTGGCGGACACCAGGAAGACGGCAGTTGCCAGGCTTGGAGGGCAGAGGAGCTCCTCAGACATCTCCGCGCAAACGCCAATCACTGTCATTAATCACCCCGCGCGATAATAAAATCTCCAAGATCCGCAAGACTCTGGCAGCAAATGCAAAGATTAGCCCAATTGTTGGCATGAGCAACAAGTTGGTGGCAAAAGCACGACGTGCTCTCAACTCGCCCAAACAAGATTCCCCCAAACGGATTGCTTCACCTCAACGAATTCCATCACCCCAAATTGACACTCCAAATTCCAAGCAGCTCGAAAGCTTTGAGCCCAACCAAGTATCAACTCCAGATAGAGCAGATAAATCCAATGCTGAGCTGAGTCAAACGTTTACCATCGATGATGATAATAACACAACTGGTTTACCTTTGGTGGAATTGGAGGAGGAAGCAGACCATGAGAGTAGCAATATATTCCCAGATAGTATGCCAGTTGACAATGAATCTGAAAAGAAAAGCATCACAAATGATGCCACTGTGGATACCCCTAAAGATACGGACATGAATGATCAAAAGGATGCATCTGAATCGGACGTTTTAAATAGAACTTATGATTTGAATGCCTCTCAATCTAAGTCGGTCTTGGAATCCTTAACGGCTGAAGAGGAGCAATTGCTAAAAACAAATGTAGGGAATGAGTCTTCTAAGGTTACCATCGAGACCAGTGTAAATGACGAAGAAAGGGCGGTTCAGCTGGAAAAATCTATTGAAAACTTGACGACAGAAGACAATAACAAAAGCCATGACTACAGCGAAGCAGTTGATGTTATTGAGGACAACATCTGCGAGGAGGTGCCCACAACGCTGGAATTTCAGGATCAGGAAGGTAGGTTTCGGCGATTTGAGATTTGGTTTGATCAGTATCTACAAAGTTTGTCAACCCACAGAACTGCCTACGATTGTACACCTAGCTGAGGATACAATTTGCGACGAGGTGCTTACCAGTGGGGAAGATACACCTGTTACCAATGGTAAGTGTTTCTACTTAAGATTTTCAAATGACAGATTATTGTTTAAATAAATTTATTGATTGAGAAAATAAAAATGGGCAAAACAGCAAAAGCCAAATCAAAATGTAATTTGGAGGAATATTTTAAGCTTGAAATTGAATTACATGAATTTTCTTGTATTGTAGCTAATGCGGATTCTGAAGATCATGATGGGGAGGACGTGGTGGCCCCGCCAGGTGAAACTCCGAGACCAAGACGGTCATCACGACGCCTTTCGAACCCGCCAAGTGAAGTGGCTCCCATTCCAAGGCGTAGCTCTCGTCGAGCATCTATTGATGCCCAAATTAAACTCGAGCAATACATCAAGCCAACTAGACGGGCCTCGTGCTCTGCCGCTGTAGAAAGTGAAGCAAGTGCACCTTTAGCCACGCCCAGACGTAAGCGCCGCCTCACGGAGGAACTTAGCACTCCTACACGTAAATCGCAACGTTTGTTGTCATGCAATACTCCCAAGAGAGCATTGCAAGTAGACGAATCAGTTGGGGACATGGGCGTCATCATTGAGGAGGATGCTGTGAACGGTAAGTAAACTTTTCTAATGCAAGCGAAGTGTGTGTTGAACGGAATTTCGTCTTTCTGTTCCCAGTTGACAAAGTGGCATTAGTGTCTGATGAGGATTACGGCAGTGAACTACCAGATAAGGACGGCGATGAGCCAGATAAAATCGACTATCAGGGCATGCGTGAGTTGCTGAAGACTCCAAAGAGCTGTAGCACACCACATTTCAAGGGTTTACGGGAAATGATTCGCACGCCCAAGGTGCATCCATCGCCTATGCTGGGGAACATTGACGAGCTTCTGGAGACACCTTCGAATGATGCTTCCACACCCAAGCGATCTGTGGCTGTAAGCCGGGTTGCATTAGAGCTCACCAAAACTGAGACTACTCAGGACATTTACTTCAAGACGCCTCGAGGAAAGAATCTTATGATTCCGAATAACCCCGCTAGCGCAGTCTTGAAATCGGTGGATAAATCGCTAGCGACGACAACGGAATATGACCTTAATGCAACAAATGCCACGCTTCATTTGGACAAAATATTTGACGATGTGCTGTCAGCGGATGCAACGGATCCGGCAATTGCACTGGAAGATTCGGAAACTGAGATTAATGTCACGGCAATTAGTACTGTTACGGATTTCGAACCTGATCCCTTGTCGACAGCTACAAAGACTGTAAAACCCAGTGACACCGTACGATCCGAGGACTTAATGAGCATTGGGTATGCAGAAACCTCTCGAAAAGATCCTTTGACAAGTACAGCCTTCAAGAAGGGAGCTGAAATGGATCCTAACGAAAGTAAGAGCTATGCAGAAGAACCCAGGTCGCCTGGCATATGCGACGTGAGTGGCATTCAAATGCTAGATCGAACAACCGACTCGATGTTTTCCGAGCCTTTAATGGTCTCTCGTGCGGATTCACTTGACCTGACACTGGAGGAAACAAAAGCTACAGCAATGGTCAATTTGGCCGATAAATCAAAAAAGACCGAAGTCCTGGAATACATTTCAGACACTGATTCAATGGCTGGTTTGTCCGAGCCATTAATTCTCAGCGACGATGATACAGATGTTGAGGAGGACAAATTGGACCCCCAAAAAGAAAAATTGGATATTCAGAGGGAAGCAGTAGACACAAGCGTTAACATCGAGCCCGTTAATGAAGGACTAAACCAAGCTGAATCCGGTCCTCCTGAACAATTATCAAGGAACGCGAAGAATTTGGTTGAAGAGAATTCAATTGATTTAACGGAAGTGGAAAGTGATCTGGATTGTACACTGGAGTCGAAGGGTACGCAGGACTTGGGAGCAGCCACAGATGTATCCACTTATCAATTAGATTCACAGATTGGAAGGGAGTTGGCCGTTGACTTGGAGGATTCCTGCATAACAGCAGCAACAGATGAGTCCTTAGTACAGGCTGATGTAACAAAGAAATCTACGATTTATGGCGCTGATTTAAGTGAAGTAAATCAAACACGAACCCAAGATACAGCTGGACCTGAGGAAGATTCCATTATTGACCTAGATGCCTCAAACACAGAAACAATAAGTCTTGATGCTGATGATGGGAATGTAAATCAAATCAGTAAATCATCTGCTGAGCCCTTACCCAACGAAGACAGTGTAGATCAAAATAAACCAGAATCGTCCGAAGAATCGCAAACTCACATTGAGGCGATTCACACAGCCGAAGCAGAAGAGAAAAATATAATAAATATGGGGGTTTCCGTTGACATATGCTCAGAAAGTTTGGCAACTTCAAGCAACGAAAAAGATCAACTTGAAATCAGAGGCCCAAAAGACACGGAAGTCCAAATTGAAATAAATGCAACGAGTGCTGTAAATGAATCCATAAAAGACGAAGTAAAATCAAAGCTAGAACATAAGGTTAATTTGGTTGAAACTAATGAAGCCGAAGAAATCACACTAAAAGTAAATATCGTCACTACGAATTCCAGCGAGTCCTATATTGATGAAACTAAAGCTAATGAGAAGATAGAAGAAACTCCACCAGTGCAACCAGTAAAAGTCGTGCAGAATTCTTCAGCACATGAAGCAGATCTTAATCAGATAGAAGGCCAACAAGACGTCGCTTTAATGCCTCTCGAGTCATCAAGTCAAGACAAGAATCAAGAATCAAACGAAACAGAAGAAGAAAAGAGGACAGAGCCTGGCAAGGAATCTTTGGAAGTGAGAGAATCTAATGAATTGGGGACTGGGAGCTCAACAAAGCCAATTCAAGACGCTTCATCGAGTATTGGTTCACAACCTATGAATGAAGTCGAAAAGCAATCTAATGACTTGTTTGTGCCAGAAGTCATAACAATATCTTCAGAAGAATCGTCTTTAGACAGCAAAGATATTAGCCCTTGTATCATAGTTGGATCAGTTGTAACTAAAAATGACAAGACTGAAGAAAAGGCTGCGAAAATTCCATCACCATTTGTTGAGATGCCGTCAATGCAGGACGAAATCGAAAATATGACTCAAGTCGACTTGGAAACTAAAAATCCTGAACAGTCTCAGGCTTCATCCAACGAACCTGAGACGCTAAGAAAAGAAATTTTGTTAACATCTTCGATAAAGCCTATTGAAGAAAAAGTCGATGATTCATTGGTTGAAGTGGATGAAGAAAAGACAAAGGATGAGGACAATGTTGAAATTTCATCAACGTCTGCTAAAATCCCTTCAAGCCAGGATAACATCGAAAATGTGACACAAGTCAATTTGGAGTCCACGAAACCTGATGAGTCTCTGGTATCATCACATGCACCTGAACCCAAACAATTGGATAATTTGTCAACAACGTCGCCAGAGCTTGAAGACCAAATAGTATCTGGAGCTGCTCAGGAAGCCTCGTTTATCGATGATTCACTAGTTGCTGTCGATGAAGAAAAGACAAAGGATGAGGACAATGTTGAAATTTCACTAACGTCTGCTAAGATCCCTTCAAGCCAGGATAAAATTGAAAATGTGACACAAGTCAATTTGGAGTCCACGAATCCTGATGAGTCTCTGGATTCATCACATGTTACTGAACCCAAACAATTGGATAATTTGTCAACAACGTCGCCAGAGCTTGAAGACCAAATAGTATCTGGAGCTGCTCAGGAAGGCTCGTTTATCGATGATTCACTAGTTGCTGTCGATGAAGAAAATACAAAGGATGAGGACAATGTTGAAATTTCATCAACGTCTGCTAAAATCCCGTCAAGCCAGGATAACATCGAAAATGTGACACAAGTCAATTTGGAGTCCACGAATCCTGATGAGTCTCTGGTATCATCACATGCACCTGAACCCAAACAATTGGATAATTTGTCAACAACGTCGCCAGAGCTTGAAGACCAAGTAGAATCTGAAGCTGCTCTGGAAGCCTCGTTTATCGAAGATTCATTAACTGTACTCGGTGGAGAAAAGACAAAGGATGAGGACAATGTTGAAATTTCATCAACGTCTCCTAAAATCCCGTCAAGCCAGGATAACATCGAAAATGTGACACAAGTCAATTTGGAGTCCACAAATCCTGATGAGTCTCTGGTATCATCACATGCACCTGAACCCAAACAATTGGATAATTTGTCAACAACGTCGCCAGAGCTTGAAGACCAAGTAGAATCTGAAGCTGCTCTGGAAGCCTCGTTTATCGAAGATTCATTAACTGTAGTCGGTGGAGAAAAGACAAAGGATGAGGACAATGTTGAAATTTCATCAACGTCTCCTAAAATCCCGTCAGGCCAGGATAACATCGAAAATGTGACACAAGTCAATTTGGAGTCCACGAATCCTGATGAGTCTCTGGTATCATCACATGCACCTGAACCCAAACAATTGGATAATTTGTCAACAACGTCGCCAGAGCTTGAAGACCAAATACTATCTGAAGCTGCTTTGGAAGCCTCGATTTTCGAAGATTCATTAGTTGCAGTCGATGAAGAAAAGACAAAGGATGAGGACAATGTTGAAATTTCACTAACGTCTGCTAAGATCCCTTCAAGCCAGGATAAAATTAAAAATGTGACACAAGTCAATTTGGAGTCCACGAATCCTGATGAGTCTCTGGATTCATCACATGTTACTGAACCCAAACAATTGGATAATTTGTCAACAACGTCGCCAGAGCTTGAAGACCAAGTAGTATCTGAAGCTGCTCTGGAAGCCTCGTTTATCGAAGATTCATTAGTTGCAGTCGATGAAGAAAAGACAAAGGATGAGGAGAATGTTGAACTTTCATCAACGTCTGCTAAAATCCCTTTGAAGCAGAAGAACATCGAAAATGTTACACGAGTCAATTTGGAATCCGCAAATCCGGATGAGTCTCTAGTTTCATCACATGCACCTGAACCCAAGCAATTGGATAATATGTCAACAATGTCGACAGTGCCTGATAATCAAATAGTATCTGGAGCTGTTGAGAAATCCTCGAATATAGATGATTCATTAGTTGAAGCTTATAAAGACAAGATGGAGAATGAAGATGCTGCTCAAAAGCTTCCAACATCTTCTGAAACCCCGTCAAATTGCAAAGATGTCAAAGAAAAATCTACAAGGGATAACAAGTTCTTGATTTCGTCACTTAAAGCTTCTGAAAATCCGTTAACCAGACCTAATGATGAAGCGATGATAAAACACCTTGTGGAAGAGGCAAATACCATTAATTCCATGGTTGTATTTGATGAAGCAAAGATGGATGATGAAGTTGCTGGAATCTCCACTCAAGATGAATGCGGCAAAGAAACTTATCGCGAATTGGAGTCGACGAATTCTTCTAAACCTTTGAATGAATCTGCTCCAGGAAAAGAAGATGAACAACTTTCAAATATTATGTCAAAGTCTTTGAAAGAATATAATGATGAAATTAAACCGGAAGATGTCGACAAACTGTTAGATGAAGACAAGACAAAGTACGAAGATGCTGCTAGAATTTCATCAATATCTGTGGAATTCTCGCCAAATCAAAATGATATCGAGGACATAACTGAAACTGGTATGGAATCCACAAACGCTAACGAATCGCAGGTTAAATTGGATGCATCAGATGTAGCTGAATCGGAAATTGAAGCGAAGAATACCAATGAGGAAATTGTTAAAATTTCATCATCGTTGGAAATCTTGTCAAACCAGGATAAGACTAAAACAAAAGCTCGTGCAGAAGTGGAATCAAAGCAAGAAGAATATCCAAATAAACAAGCTCAATCAGATATTGACGCCTCGACTCAGAAGGAAGATAATCCCCTTGTTGAAAAACTTCCGGAAGGATCTAAAGGTAAAACTCAAGAGAAGCCACAGTTCCAGAACGAATCACTGTCTGATTCCCAAATGCTATCCACATCGATTTTGGATCGCGAAGTTAAACCAGCATCAGGATCTAAAGCACTAATTGAACCGAAACCAAATACGTCAGAAGTTATCGAGCTAAATGAAAGAAATTCGGAATCTGAAGATTCGCCAATGGATATTCAACATTCAAAACAAGAAAATGATGTCGAGAAAAGGAGACCTCTTGCATTGTTTCTAACCCCACTAAGTATGAATCGCCATTAGGAATAACGGATTCAAACAACGTTTCGGCTACCATAGAACCGGAAACGCAAAGTCTAGATCCTGAATGTGTAGAAGAATCTGTTCTAGATGAGAAAGTACAAAAAGCTCCAAATGCAGACTCTACGGAACAAACTGCGTATAAAAAATCAAGCGATTCAAATATTGAACAAAACATGCCAGTGGAATGTACGCCTGTAAATTATGTATCTGTCCACACTGAAGCCAGACAAATTGATTCCGATAGGCAAGACCGGGACGAACCGATGGCTCAAGAAGAGACTATCGATGATCAAAGAGTAATCTTCGAAAAGAAACCACTTAAAGTTCAATCGATGATAATTGAAGATAAAGAAGGGGTGATTGAGTTGGATGACAGTAGCTCAGATAATCCTGAAGAAGAGGGCTTAAACGAAAACATTCTTATTGAAAATACTGATGGAGAAGAAAAGCCCGAAGTAGTTGTGGCAATTGTTGACAAAGAGGATTCAGCTCAGGAAATACAGACAAATAAAAGTCAGGAAGCAACTGATCAGATAAAGACATTGGAAGGCTCTAAATCAACACAATACGTGGAATCGGAATCACCAATGGCTGAGCATTTGAGTTCGGCAGAGAAATCGAGGGTTGATAAAGACAATGTATCATCTCAAAAACTCAAATGCCAGATTGCACGTAATGAGGAGATGGAATCAACAGCAGTGGGAGCAGAGCCATCAAAGAAACCTGAAAGCACGGTTATTGATTTGATTTCTTCTGATGAAGAATCGTCGACACAAGCTTCTAGCAAAGCAAGCTTAGTGTTTGAAAGCAGTACGTCTCATACAACAGAAAATCCCGACTCGGATAACAAAGCAGAACCAATGGAGCAAACCAGAAAAGTTCGTGGTCGCAAGCCCTCAACGCTAATAGAATCCGAGATGATTTCAAATAAGCGATGCACCAAAAAGGCTAGTACCTCGGAGGAGCAGAAAGATGAGCTGAGCCTGGTAAAGTCCAATCAACTTGAAAGTCAATTAGAAGTTGAATCATTCCAACAGTCCAATACGAAACTTGTGAAAAATCCGAGCAGACGTAAATCTTTAGCTAAAGACGTTGGCCCTGGAGGAGGAGTTGTGAACGCTGCACCGTCACATGCTGAGAAAGAAATTACGGGAATTACTGTGGGTAAATCCAAGCGTCGTGGTCGAAAGTCTACTTCGGAAGAAGTTGAAACTAATGAGCCTATCGAATTGGAAAAGCCAAAGCGACGAGGACGAAAGCATACACCAGATGTGGTCGAGACTACAAACAAAACTGCTGCAGAAAAGGAAACAATCGACCTATCAAAGTCAAAGCGACGAGCACGAAAATCAGACGTGGAAGTTGCTGTATCAGTCGACGAACATATTGGAAACAAAGAACCTTCAGCACTACAACTTCCCATTGAGTCTCCTTCCAAGGTAGAAACACAAAGGACTGTAGACTTGGAAAAGCCTAAGCGGCGAGGACGCAAACGTTCCGCGGAAATTGAACTAGAAATAAAACTAGATTTGAAGAATCAAAAAAAGGTGGAAACTAAATCGTCCGCGGAGAGCAAATCAGAGGAACCACTCGACTTGGACAACCTTGGACGAAAAGGACGGAAACCTTCCGTGGAAATTGTTGGATCCGAATCGAGTGCTGAAGAAAACCCTGGACATACGAAAAATCTAGATAAGACAAAGCAAAAAGGACGAAAACCTACCGGAGATACTGAAGGCAAGGATGCCTTGGCGGAGACATCGAAGGAAACTGATGACTTGCATAAGCCAAAGCGACGACTACGCAAACCAACAACGGAAGTTGTCGAAATCGAACATCAACTCGACAAACCAAAGGAAGAGGATTCTAAACTACACGATGAACCGGATGAGCCAAAGCGACGACTACGCAAACCAACAACGGAAGTTGTCGAAGTCGAACATCAACTCGAAAAACCAAAGGAAGAGGATTCAAAACTACACGATGAACCGGATGAGCCAAAGCGACAAGTGCGTCATCGTGCGGCTCAAGTTGCCGAAAAGGAAATTGATTTGAAAATCAACATGGAGAAACCCGCAAGACGAGGACGAAAACCAACAACAGAGCTTGTCGAAACGGAAGACAAAGGCGAAGAGGCGACAGAGCTCAAACGACGTGCAAGAAATCCATCTGCCCATGCTGCCAGGCCGGAAGCTCCTCTCGAGAATGTACAAGAGACAAAGACCATAGCTAAGGAGCCGACCCCAGAGACAAGTAAGGAGAAACCAAAGCGCCGTTATCGCAAGGCATCATCGGAAGTCACAGAAGCTAGCGAAACCCCAGAACCGCCGCTGCCGACAAGGAAACCCTCTAGAAACACTAGGAAAGCTTCAGCGGATACAGTGGATAACGAAAAGGCTTCAAAGGAACACTTGGCAGTTATTGATGAATCAGATGAGCCGGACCGTAAGAAGTTGAGCGTTGATGAACCAACCGATCTGGATTTGGATTCAGCTGACATAGTCAAAAAGAGTGGTAGCAAACCGTCTGCTTTGGTGGAGGCTGAACAAATGAAGGATGCGGCACGAGGATCTCGCGAAAAGAGCTCCACTCGCAGGGGACATATGGCAGTCGTCGACGATGGTAGACCAACTGAGTCAGCTGAGCTCCAACCCAAGCGACTCGGACGCAAGGCATCAGCTGATGTGGCACACGAAGATAGTCAGCCCGTGGATTCAAACGAAAGGCCAACTCGACGAGGCCGACAGCCCAGCGCGGAGGTTGGCTCAGAACCGAAGTCGGACCTATTAGCCGATAAGAAGAGCACGCGACGTGTTCGCAAACCATCCGCAAATGTAGAAATAATCGTGGAAGAAGCTGCTCAAGCCAAAAAGACAACAGTTCGGAGGAAACGCAAAGCCTCCATGTCAGCAGCTGCCGAAGAGACTAATAAGGAACTCGACATTCAGAGTCTACCAACGCCCTCTATTGAGTCTGCGATTGTTGTCAGCGCCATGGTGTCGCCGAAGCCTCAGGTGCTCAGCTCGGAGGATGAACTGACGCCGCGTCGACGTGAGGGACGTAATTTGCCACGCAAGAACTATGACGAGACCTCTGATGAGGATAAACCCAGTTCGCGTAAAGGACGCAAACTCGCTGCCACCAAGACAGCTGGAACACCAACACCTAAACCGGCCGAATCCGAGGCATTAGCACTGCCCAAACCTTCGACTCCGTTGCCCATTAGGTTGAAGCCATCAGCGGACCTGGCCGTGGAAGCAGGGTTGGAGCCAAGTACACCTGTTATTACCATAGTGCTCCCAGAGCCATCGAGCTCCCAAAAGCGAGAGGGTCGCAACATGCCACGCAAGAACTACAGTGAAACGTCGGACGATGAGAAGCCGTCCACATCCCGTGGACGTCGTGTGCGTCAGCCTACGATTAAATCTCTGGAGCAGCTGGTAGATGCTGCATCACGTCCGGCAACGCCCAAGCGCAAGGCGGGGAAGGCAAAGACAACTGAATCAGTTGACGAGCATACTGTAGAGCCGCCAGAGAAAAAGGTCACAACGGAAAATTCGGCTCCTGTTGCTAGCAAAGCCCGCGCAGCCACACGACGTAGGGCACATAATGCGGACGAAGTCACAGATGCTGAAACCGTTACACCCACGGTCGCTAAACGAGGCGCACGAAATCGCAAGGAGAGTCCCAGCAGTCAACCAGAGGAGGCTGACGTGGAAGTTGATCCAAAACAACCAGTTAAGCGGAATGCTCGTGGTGCCAACTCACGCAAGGCCAAAATTCTCGTGGATGAATTATCGGATGAGCAGCCGGCAAATAAGAAGCCAAGAGGAGGAGCTCGAGCAAAGACTCCGGTCGTTGTTGAGGCGGAGAAAGTGCCTGTCGTTGAGGAGCCAAAGGATGTGGCGATCACCAAAAGAGCACGGCATGCACGCGCTGTTAAGATCGCTGATGAAGCGGAGACTGTTCAGGAGACGACAACGCCATCACGAACAGGACGTGGTCGAAAGGTGCACTTCGAGACAACCGAAGAGGTGAAGTCGGCGGCCAATGATGAGCAATCCGCTACTGCTGCCGAGGCTCCCAAACGGGCAACCCGTTCTCGCCGAAAATAAGCATTTCGAACTTTCTTTTATACTTTTTCAATTCTAGTTTTAAGTTGAAATTATTTTGTTTATTGTTTATGCCTCCTGTGTACAAAAAATGTTTACAGAACGGTAATATAGCTATGTATTGTTAATTTTAAGTTTAACAAAATAATGCATGAGAGCATCGTTATACGGATTAGACAGAAAAATAAAAAAATAAAAATACGCTCAAGAACCCATCTACAATATCTTAAAAAAACGTATGAAAATTGCATAAAAAAGAATAAAAATTTATATTTAAACATATAGTTTAACATTTAAGGTCTCTTCAGAGGATTTCTAACTAATAAACAATATTTAAAAATGATCCAATTATTAATGTGCATTATTGTGGAGAAAATATCGGATATTCCCTATATCAAGAACATGTTTGTATTTTCGTTGCTTTTAATAATCGTTTAGTTTATTCGCATCTTTTAAAATTGTCCATGCATACAAATTGTTAATCAATCAAATATTTATAAAATAGTTTTGCTTTTTGGTATAATGGTATATCTAAAGGTTTCTTCAAAAATGTTTAAGTCGACAAGCATGAGACGATCGCTCGATTCTACATAACAAGGGATTACAAAACCTCGGTATAATAAACGCTGCCTATATCTAGTACACAAACTGTTTGTGTATATTTTGTGCAGCTAGCACTGGTAATAAATAAAATAATCACCTTAGCTTACAAGGTTTGACAACATATCGTGGCAGCAGTTGAGTTTGAGTTTTAAGAACTTTGTGCTGAACCATATTAAGCACGTACAAATATATAAATAAAATATTTAAAACATAAAAATAACAACAAAATAAATAAATGTATAAATGATCAAGGACGTATGTATAGTAAATAAAAAGTTCAGCACCAGCTCCCTTTGTCATACTATTAAAAATAAATAGCATCTACGTAAAATAAAGCACAATAATCTTAGCATTAAACATAAATAAGTTACAAGTTCACTTGATAATACTACATGTACGAGTACACAAACATAAATAAATAGAAGAAATTGTGCATTAAAGCTAACTAATGAATAAATGTAAATGCAAAATAATTTGTGATTTCAAATTTTCTCGCTTTTCCTTGTTCAACTAATAAATCGTAGATTAGGCCTTCATTAGCAGATGTGGCTCGGAACGCAATGAGTCCGTGAGATACTGTGTTTTCATGGTCTTCTGAAAATAGCGCTTCTCGTTTGGTGAATTCACCATGTAGACAATTGGACGCACACCCACATTACGCCAAAGATCACCGATGTGCCTGAAAAACACAAAAGATACATTTAAAAGATACATTTAAAGCCTTATTTAGATGTACTTACAAATTGAATTCCTCTTTGTTCAGAAAGACAATTGTAATCCCGATTACAGGAGCAATAATATTGCGGAGAATTGCACCGTAAATTGAGGTAATCAGCGTGGAGGATTTCAGTATGGACAGCGATAGATAACTCTCGTGCCACAGCCCGCAAATTATTTCGGGTCTCAGTTTGCGTAGCTGCCAAAGATAACAAGAACATTAGTCATTAGTAAGTAACAGTTAGTGTTTTTTTTTTAGTTAAAAACCAATTGGAGATAATTAAGTGTGTGCTAAAAGCGTAACAAAGCAGCGAATCCATTGGGTTGAGATATACGGTATCTATTTAGGTAGCACAAAGATAATGCAAAATACAAATTGTAAAATTGCTTGGGATATCTAAGGTCACAATAGTTTCCCAAGTGCCTTGATTTTAACAAATCCGAGATTGTTTTGAAACTGACACATCTGTAGACAGTCAAGTTATTTGCGTTCTCACTAACCTGATAAATGGCCAGAGGGGATCGACTGATGACAATTGTGCGTTGAGTAAAGGTTTCGTGAGCACTCATAAACTTTTGCAACTGGTCGATCATCGCGGCACTCGTGTCCTGCAGGTGTAGGAACAGTGTGGGCGCTGTGTTCTGCTCCTCCAGGAACTCGGCGAGCTGCTTAAGTGTGGACACGGACTCGGCTTCATATTGTGATCTGAACATATGAAATAAATAGTTTTAATAAAGTTAAGATAATAAAATTATCTTACCCCATGGGATGATGATCTGTAATGTTCAATTGCTGCAGCTCGTGCAACGTGTGGTGTGAGAGGTTGCCACTTAAGCTGGCGCGTTCCACTGTCAGACGATTGGCAATAACAATCTCATTGCAGGACGTGATGCCGGCATCCAGGAGGACATTACGATAGCCACGTGCTAGACACTAAACGAATAAAACAAGGGATGTTATTGATTTTCTGTTCAAGTGTTCGAGAGCTTGGGTGTTCGTCTGGGGAAACAACCACCCGAGTCGATGACGTCACACCTTTTTCACAGCTGCCTTCGAGTTCTCGGGGGCATCGTAGCCGGCACCTCGATTCGCAATGGGCCAATAATTAGGCCAATCGTCTGGGGTATTGAGCAGACTAAGGAGCCGCTTCTCGTTCGGGCTGCGCTGAAGCTTGACGAATTTCGATGCCACACAGATGATCAGCAGCGTCAATGTGCACCAAGGTATCGCGAGATTGCAGAAGAACCAGAGCACATTGAAGCAGAAGAATATGAGACTCACTGAGCAACAGAATAGCTTGTAGATCATCTTTAGGCAGAGCCAGAACCAGCGCCACCACATTCACCACGAAGACTGTTTGATGAATGCAGATTTAAATTGAAATTGTCGAAATTGTTGTTGTTCTCTGGTTTATTTATAAACATCTACAGTGACTCTCAGCATGTTTCAACCAACATATAGAAAAACAAATGTAATCTGCTGTAGAAAGTATGTCGAAAACAATAACACAATAATGTAAATACAGGCTGTTAGTGCCAATCTTTAAGTTATCAAAGACGTGTTAACTTTATTTATTTGTATTTTTTTTATGTTTACGTGCTGGTTGAAATAAGATGCGAGCCACTGTATTTTGTTAGTTTGGCTTTAGCGTTTACCCCAATAAGAATGCGCGCTGCCGACGACCACCACCCTTTGCCACTCCCACAATTGTTATGCTGCTTTGCTCACAAAGCTCGGTATTTGTATAAATTAATTGCTTTTATTTTAAAGCAAAACTCGTTACAAGAAAAACACTTATTCACTTGTGAGAAATTCTGTAGATAGTGGCAAAAACAAATAAACCGTCACAATCCAATTGCAGCCGAAACGATGTGTGTGCGTAAGTTTTCCAATAAGAAATCAGATTATCGATAAGCAAATTCTATTTAGCACAGCTGAACTATCGATAACACAAATTGGTTAAAGAGAGGCGCTAATAATTTGAATTCGAGTAGAATTCCAAATATAGCAAAAACACTTTTACATAGATTTTATCACGCAATATTATGTTGTTTATTAACTTTAACTAGCAAATCAGTTTACAACTTTGTCAGCAAGCGAACCCAACGTCTGATCGAAGGATGCGATAAGCGTGTATAAACACCTGGATAAAATGGATCTGCAAGAAGAAAGACAAGATATGAATTAAAAAAGATAAAGAAACTTATTAAAACGAACTTACCTGCACATCCAACGCCCCAGGATACAATGCCAATTAATTTTCCATGTGCTGTAAGTGGACCACCGCTGTCGCCTGTAAGATAAAAACATAAAATGTTTAATTAATAACAATTTTGTGTTCAAAGTGTTGGAGCAATGCTGACTCACCTTGGCAAGCATCTGTGTTGCGAGCTGCGGCACAAAACATTCTGAACAACAGATAGTTAATAGTTAATTAAGTATTTGCAAATGATATCTTTACATTACTTACGCCTCGCTGACTCCGCCGTGAAAACTCAAATCTCTCTCGCACTTTTTCTGATTCACAGTGAGCACCGTTGTGTACTTCAGCACCGAGGATAGCATCGGCTCAGCACTGCTCATGTGTCCCCATCCGGACACGATGGCGGATATATTCTCCTCGATGGGCTCACCAGAGTCCACCATTTTGATTGGGGCCACATTCGGATCTAAGGTCAGGGCTCCGGTATCGGTCCGCAGCAGGGCTGCATCAAAGTTCATGCTGGTGGCATCGTACGAGGGATGCTTGTAAATCGTTCGCACTGTCATAATGCTGCCCCCACTAGAACGTTTCACGCTTCCCAGGCGCAGGGTGAACTCGTATGGCTGGTTCTCGTGGCCATCAATGCAGTGGGCTGCAGTGATGGCCCAACTTCCATCCAGAACGGAAGCCCCACAGATGTGGATAGTGAGACGACGCAGGGACAGTTGGTAAGGAAAGTCCCCCTCTCGCGCCTCTCGCCCATTAACAATGCGTCCGTCAGGCCGACGGTTGACGGCTGCTCTGGCGCTGATCCAAAACAGTGAGGTGAAGATCAAAGTAACACGCAAGGAGATCTGCATGACGACGTTGACTCTTTGAAACTAAATCATCATTGGAGTTTTACTTAGTAAAAATTGATGAGTTTCTGCTGAGGTGCATTATCAACGGCAGCGTTCACCGTTATCAGTTCCTGTACTTCATTTCAGCTGAAGTTGGTTGTCAGTTGGTGGCAATAATTAGCAATTGTCAGTGTTGATTTGATTGTTGATTTTTATATGTTTTTCTTACACACGATGACAAAATGAACATTGAACTTGAGTCGTGGGAGATTGGGTTTGGGAAATCCAATGACGTTTTAGATCGAAGACCAAGCGTAAACAATGCTAATTAAGGTTCATTTTATTTTCAAGTCTATATTAATGGGTAGCTTCTTTAAGAACCTGTTAGTCTATATTATGTCTTATTTTTTATTTTTAATTTAAATTCATTCTTAAGCTGTTAAGTACTCGATTAATATTAAAGCACTGAGTATAAGCATCGAAATTTATCATTTTGATTTATCGATAGTTTTTCATTTTTATTGAGTTTTTTCTGCTTATCAAAAGCGGTCTCACTGGCAGGCAGTCTCGCGCTTACAAATGCCCAACAATCACGCTTGCACTGGGCACGCTCCGCGTTATATTGATTTAGGGAAATGTTTACATTAACAACGCAAGTGGTAGACTACTTGAATTAAGTTATTTATGATCCTTCAAATATATATTTTAATTAAGAAGCAAGCAAAACAAAAGTTCAGTGTGCCATTACCAAGCATTTGGTTTGTGTAGGTGTGTGAGTTCGTTACTGGTACAAAGGATTACGCGATATTGTGCGTGTGTGTGTGAACCAATTAAATAAAATGCATTGCCGTAACTAAAATCCTGGCAAATCAGAGTAAATATAACAAGTTTTAAGCTACACGAAAAGGTGCGTACAATGTGCAGGTCACAACAATCAATAGAATTTCAGTCCTGCCATCGCAGACAAACACGCACACACACACACACATGTGTATACAAAGAATTCAACCCTAAGCTTATCATTCTGACAAAAAACCGGATTGAAGTTTAGTTGAGCGGCAATACGAACTTACCGAGCGAGACACCCAACTTTGTACTTGCAAAATTTAATCAGATTGCATATATAAAGTGCGGTATAGTGAGTGTTTGTCTGTATGCGTTCAATTACCGTTACAATGCACCTGCCACTGTTCGTCAAGGCTGTCTCCTACTCTCCTCTTCCTCTGCCGCTGTATATTGAATTTATATAGCTAAAAATAAGAGCAGTCTGTAGTCTGGCCACACCACAATATTTGCATCTCCTTTTTGCTTTTCTTTTCCTTTACAAATCGTTACAAAATTGCTGGCCACACAGGCGTAAGACTTTAATTTATTCAGCAGCAGCGCAGCGTAGCGCAGCAGAGGCAGAGGCAGCTCATCTTTATTTAGCTTTCGTGCTTACTCATTCATTCATTTATTGAGACAGCTTTCAACTATCGCCGGTGCAAAACTCGTTTCTCAATTTTTTATTTAAGTATATGCAATGTTTGTGTTGTGTTGTTGAAAGTGTTTGTATTGTATAATTCAATTTAAATTGATTCTTATTCTCTCATGCCAGGCATTTTTGTGCTCTTCCCTTTGTCTTACTATTCCCTACATACATATGGACACACAAACCACGTACGAGTACACACGTATGTACAATGTAGACACCAATACATATATTGTATTCTCTTTTCGTTGCTTTCCTTGGCCTTTTTTCAAACACTATTGAAAGCGCCCCCCGCGGCCCCAATAAGAACTACAATATAAACATACATACAAATGTATATATGTAAATGTATGCGTAATTGCCCTTAAAATTCATTCCAATTTATATTCTAATGTTGTTCTTTTCTACTTTTCTTCTTTCTATTTGATCTTGTTGTTGTCGTTGCATTAACATATGTTTTCTCTAATATTCTTGAAAAACACCAATTAAATTTAAGAAAGGATTGAATTTTTTGTTATTAGAGTAACTTTTAATTACTGCCAACTGTGATCCTAGTTATTTGGTGGCTTATTATACATATATATTTATTATACTAACTGCAAATCCGATAAAAAATAACTTTAAGTTATTGTCTCAAACAAATGAAAATCTTAATTGCCCATTAATCGCTACCTAATGGGGTGAAACAATTGTTAGTTAAAACAATTTAATTAGCATCTTTACCAATGATACTTTAAAAACGCTAACAAAACTTGTTAAACATTTGAGCGTGTAGTATTTATATCTTTGTTATAGGCGAAGCGTGAATTTCCAATTCAGAGCAGCTGGTTAACATCACGCAAACTTGACCAACAATAACAACAAATAAGGTATCATGACTGTCAGATACTCTGTATTTATACGATTTGTTTGTGCTTCTTGCAGTATGAAATCAATAATCTAACTATAATCCACTGGGTATCATGAAATATTTATATTTAATAGTTGTTATATTAATTGTTAATAATTAACATCGCAGCTAAAAGAGCTCCATATAAAAAGCAGCAATTTTTTACTAAATATGTTGACCCTATTCCTATGGCAAACATAAAGGGTTTTATTGCTAATTGGTTGTTGAATAATAATAAAAAAAAATAATAATAACAATTTTAACACAATCTTAAATAAAAAATGAAAAATGTTTAAATTTATATGTTTATACAATATTATTATATCAAAAAGAAAGTTTACACATATCTGTTATCTAGATGTACGATTATATTTGTGATTTAAATACTTCATGTGTAACAAAAGCTTAACCAAAAGCGTTTTTTAGCAGTACCACTATTGAAAGCTCTCATTTCCTTACTGTAATCGCAATTCCCTTTTGGGTGGCATTCGTACATTATCGTGACTGGAATTAAGGAAACTTTTTAATGGATTATAAGTACTATAGTGACAAACTTGGTCGGTTCCCTGACTGAAATTGGTGACCAGGTGAAAGATGGAGGCGAAGACCAAACTGCACCAGTAATAAGCGAATAACAACTGCAAAAACTGAGCAATGTCAGTTGCAAAGTGAAGCTAAAAAATCCAAATAAAATAAAGAATATAAAAACACAATACAATACAAACACAAACCATGCAACAAAAAAAAAAAAAAAAAAAAAAACAATAACATAAAATGACAACAAGAAGAACTCTCAAAGCAAAATAAAACGAGATTTCAATGCAGGAATTTCCATTTCCATTGCAAACGTTGTGGTTATTGTTGTTGTTGTTTTTGCCTTTGTTGTTGTTGGTTGCTTGGTTGCGTTTTGTCAACTGGCAAGCTACCGGTTACGGCTGTGAACCAGTGTTGCCAGATCTTCATGGACTAAAAAAGCTAGAGTTAAGAAAAAAACGGCTAGAAAAAGCTACAACAGTTATAGCGCAAAGAAAGTTACTAACTTTTAGAGTGGTAATAGAATATCAATCAAAAAAAAAATAAGAGTACACTATTTACAAACAACAGTTATTTGACAATAGATATTAATAAGTTTTCTTTCCTATTTTAGGAAATTATAAATGTCAACATTAGTAGCTATAAATAGGCCAATTTGTCAACACTGCTGCGGACATAACTATGGATTGGTATGGGCCATGTGCTCATGATGTCTGCGGTTGGCTGGGGAAAAAGTGGAAAAGCGGGAAAACGGTTTGCAATTTGACAAACGCTGCACGCACTCAAATGACTGACTTTTCTACCGTTACGTTTTAGTTGACTGCAACTTGCCTGTAACTAAAACCATACCCAGAAAGTATTGCCAACTAGGGAGCAGCTAAAAGTCGTCGTGGACGAGAATTGAAATAGGAATGGGAATGAGTTGGGTATTGGGATTGGGATTGTTGCGAATGCGATTGGGGACAGTGACCGACTGTTGACAGCTACGCAATTGACCTGCAATTCAAGTGGCGTATTCTGCCAGAGCGTCTTTCACTTGCATCTCTTGTGGCACGTTGCGATTTGTGAGTGTTTGTGCCACATTTTGTTCTATGAGTCAGCAACATTTTGGTGCACATCTGCCGCCAGTAACCCAACCACTGCAACAACATTAGCATTTGAACAGATTTTTAGATTGTTCCCTTTGCAACCATTGTCGCCTTCAATTGGTGGCAGCTGCAGAGTCCAGATAATCAAATGTATAAACTACATTGAATACATTTTATGGTTCACTTTATAATGCAATTACTGCTGACGTTTGGGAATGGCTAAAATCAATTTGTCAAGAAACGAGCATCAAATTGTAAATAGTCTTAAAGAGCTAACATTCAGTTGGATAGTAATTTCCATAAATAGATATTTGCATTCAACCATCACCAATATTTAAACTAAAAATGAACTAAAATTCCAAGAATCTTATTTGGTTCGACTTAATTATTTCGCTGCTTTAAGTTGTTTGCGTCATCTGCAATCTTTAAACAGGATAGTTAGGGGAAAAGCTGTGTTATATCAAACTAACTTGTATACACTTTTGTAAAAAGTAGAATACGTCAAGTGTGGAGGGAGAATACCACAGATTATTAGCTATGCCCTTACCCCCGTTGTTCACACTTGCACTTGGTTGTAATCCACCCATCGCCTTCGTTCTTCTCTCTTCTTTCCTTCTTCCCTCCTTCCCTTTCAGCATAGTTGTGGCGCATTTTGCGTGAGCCCAGCAACAATTTCAAGGGCCTGTGCCAATTCTCGGCTGCAGTCGCTTCTGCTTCTGCTTCTGCTTTCTCTTCTTCTTTTATTCTTTTATTGTTATTGCTGTGTGTTTTGGTTTGTGCTTTGACTTTTGCTTCGTCGTCGTCGTCTACGCGACGAGACGCGACGCTCCGCCCGCAATCAATAAACAGCGACCTTCTTCTCTGCTTACTTGAAACTTAAAAGTTGTCTTCAGTCTTTGTTTAAGTCTTGAGTTCGTGAGTTCTTTTGGTTCCTTGTGTTCTCTCCCTTTTAGTTTTAGGAGCACTTCAGTGAGCCCAGCAGCTGCCTTCTGTGTTGAGCTTCCCTTTCCATGTTCGACTTGCGCCATTGCAGATTTATATGCTGGAATTCCTTAAGAGTTAATTGCTGCACTGAACTCAACTCAACTCAACTGTGCAAAGTTAAGCCGCTGAGGTGAAGATTACGAAGGCGAACAAAGTGCACTCTTGAGTCTTGCCAGCATTCAAAAGGCAAGGACTCGCAGTGCTAAACGGTTCGCAGATTAATACCTTGGTAAAGATTTCCCCGTTGTTGCTGTACGTCCATTCAAAACTCAAATGGCTCATAGAGAACAACGTTCAAGAACTTAACTACAAATACTTAAGTTTACTTTGTAACATTTAAAAAAAGTTAACATAAACTTGGAATATTTATTAAAGAAACTTTTCAGATAGATTGATTGTATTTTTGTTAAATGTTGAAAAACTTTTGAATTTAAATTGAATAAAAATGGAATTTCTTATCACCTTAAGCTAAAAATAGAGCGATAGTTTAATTTTTGATTATGTTTAGTAATTGAATTATAACACTAGTTAAGAGATAAGTTAAAACAGCAAGTAGCTACTTAAAGGAGATATATAAGTTATATATAAATTTAAATTAAATGAATATTTTTAGAAATATTTCTTGAAATTGATTTACTCTCCAATTTATATTTACGTTATTGGTAATGCCTTAATATTCATTGCTTATCTTTATATTAACTTTTAAATACTAAAACAAAAATTTCTCTGCTAAATCTTGATAACACAAGAGTTGAATGACCTACATAAATATAAGTACGCTTATGCTTCAGTAATTTCCATTAGTTTTAAGTTTTGTGAATACTCGAATGTCCATGACTTTGTAGCTTCTCCATTTCTTTTATAGAAAACCCCCCATGAAAGTAAAAATGCCCCATTAAATCTGTTTAAAGCAAATTAAACCAGTTTATTTTTATATTTTCAATGTGTAGGTGTAAAAATTTAAAAAAATTATTTATTTTATTTTATTGAAAAGTGGATAGATTAAATCGCATGTTGTTGACTAATAAACTCTAACTAACTATTAAATACTTTTTTTACTATCGATAATCTGGTGTTTTTAAGAACATTAATGGATAGCAGCGATTGAGGATTCATTATAACCACATCCATCTTCTTATCTCAGAAGCTTTAAGAGCAAAAGGTCCGATTACTGTAGTAAATAGATCGGACTTTAGCCATGCCCCCTGTCCCAGTAAATTCTAAATTGTAGTCTATAAAACTGCATGGCAAAAGTTGGTTTTTGTTGACACAATATTTATTAAAACTTTTAAACACATGTCTGAAGCTCAATTTATGTATAACTTAAAGTAAAACGTAAAAATACATTTAAAAAAGAATATTTTTTATAATACCAAAACACGTTTATAATCACACCTGTCCATTTAAATAGGTCTATTAGTATTACAATTGCTTCCCCGATCCTGTACAAAATATATATTCTGTTAAGAATTTCATTTCTATTTCGGGAGATTAGTTTTATGTAAAACACCAAATTTGAGTATTGAAGTATTTATACGTTAACTGAACTTTTGTTGCACCACTGATCCGAAAGAGGTCTGGTATACCTAAAGCCTAAAAAGTAAGGTAGAAATTTTGTCGTTGTTACAAATTTAAGCAAATTTAAACCGATTTTCAGTTAAACCCCAGTTTTGGAAACGATCCACAGGAAAATTTAACACATGACTGAAAGAGAATTAAATCTTCTGAATTTCGAAGACCGTCTTTATTTGAAGGTTTTTATACTAAAGATGGCAAAAAAGGCAATTTTGTGGTTTTAAAAGTGCCAGAGTCAAAGTGTGCAAAAATAATGGAAAAGAACAACAAAAAGAAGAAAGAAAGAGCTATCTTTAGCCAGCCGAGAATTAAATACCCTTACCTGCATGCATTTTACGTTAATTTGGATTCAATTACTAAAAAACAATTGTTTTTCCTACCAATTATTTCCAACCGATTGTTCCATTGGTAGCTATGTAATAAAGCAGGCCTCGGGCAGAGACAATACACATCTGTACCAAATCTCATCGAGATCGCTTTAAAACTGAGAGACTAGTTCGCAATGAGGCAGACGGACAGAGAGACAGTCATAGCAATATTGATTCAGCTGTTGAAGATGATCAAAAATATACATATATACATACTTTGGGGGGTTAGGAGGCGTTCCTTTATTGTGTTACAAACCTTGTGATAAAAGCAATATACCCTCTGCAAGAGTATACAAAAAGTGCTTTGCTGTTAGCCGCGGGAACCCCAAGCGACCGAAATCGCCTTCTCGCCTTGCCCCTCGTCCCTCGTCCCCTTTCATCCACTACTGAAACAGAGACGCGATTCCGAACATCAAAGCAGTGAAGCAGCTGTTGCACTTGTTGTATTTGTTGTCGTTGTTGTTGTTGTTGTTGACGCTGTCGTTCTGGTTGAGCCGAATAAACGAGCAGACGAAGTTGAAGTTAAAATCGAAGTTGATGAAGTCGCTCGCTGTCTGCTGCTCGCTTCGCTCAGTTGCGTTTTGTGCGTCGTCGGCGTCGGTTGAGAAGCGTATAGTCATCTTGGACCGCATTAACTGCAGTTACCTGTGAAAATTCAAGTGGTTTGTGTGTTGATTTACCAGCCCCATCTGAACTCGAAAGGACGTCGAAATGAATTCTTAAATGTAAATGTGAACGAAACGAAGTTTTGTACGTTTTTCTGGCTATTGTTATTTGGTGCAGTAACGTTGAGGATTTTTTTGTAATTTTTCTGACAGCGAATGCAATTAAAAATTTGACGCTCTGTTGGAAATTTGTGTGCCGTGAATTTATGCCACAAAAGGGACAAAGTATTTAAAGTGGAGCCATCAACGTTAATTCCATTTCACTTATTCGGATACTTTTTTTTGTTTTTCACAAAATATTGGGTGTTATTTATGTGTGTGTATTTCTGTTTTACCCTGGTGGCATAAGGACTCGTGGAATGGCGTTCAAAGTAGGACCACAACTCTCCTGATTCGTGTGTAAGCTCCTAGCTGGCAATTATGCAATGTTTACGTACAAAAAACAGTGGGCACTAGATAAGTAGTGTCAGCAGGGAGATTCAAAAAGAATTATGTTTGTTGCCTCAGTTTGCTGTGCTAGCAACACTTTTTATTAAATTTAATTTCCTTTCCCGTTGGGCGGTTTTTCCTGATATCACAGGCTTCCTGCTTCCTGAAAACAGCCTGTCCTTAAAGTTTCCTTTTTTTTAACCAACATCCTGTGTTTACTTTCCTCTTTTCAACCCAAATCCGGAAACGTTGTATTCTCAGAAACTAGCTACTAAATTTTATTATAAACTCCATTGGTTCTATTGTGATCTATTTAGAGGAAATTCTTGGGTTCATTAAGAGAATTAAATATTAATGCTTAGTAAACTAAAAGAAACTCCAATTAGCAAATTACATTAAACGTTTAATCGATATCTTGGCATCATTAAAATCAGTAATCAGCAGTACTTCGACTCCTACTAACCCGTACTCAGTGCTAGCCCCAAGTCCGGTGCATGCCGCTTGTAGCAGGCCTCTAATGTCCCCGCAACTGGAGTCTTTAGATTCAGTTATGGCGTGTATATGTATGGGTGTGTGTGTTCGTGTAGTTATTTTGTCGCACAAACACATGCACACTTGTAATAATATCTCGTGTCACTAAAATTAGTCTCAAGACCCCCACGAGGCATACTCAGTGCATGCTGTTCCATTTATGTCATTACTTTATACCTCTTACCACCCCCACCATTGAATTCCGTTTTACTCTTCCCCCTGTGGCCACGGTGTGTGGCGATTTTATTGGGATCGGTTGTTGTTGATGGCGTGCTGTCAATTTTCCGGTGGATTCGCTTTTCCACTGCGGTTGGGTCTTTCTATAGACTCTTTTTTATATATTTTATATGTCATGTCATCATGCAATCATATCGTTTTACCATATAAACCGAAGCGCGCAATATAATCATCAGCTTTAACTATGCTCTTAGCACCCCAGTCCCCCCTTGGCCCATTTCCCGGTGTTTGCCGATATAGACAACAATTCTTTGGCCCACAATTGCCAGTTGGTAATGATGCGTAACGAAACATGTCAAGTGAGAGAAAGAAAACTATCGGAGGTTGCAGATCATCATGAGTTGGCCAAAGTGTGTGGTATATGTTCCGGTTGTGTGCTCTATTGGATCATGTAATGTCCATTTAGCTACAGTTAACTGACCACAATATAGTATTAAGCTAGTATTGGAGCATGACCTCAATATGGCTCGGATCTCTAAAAGCTTATTGTCTGGTAGAATCAGATTGACTAGAATCATCAGACCAATACTAATGGTCAATTATTGAATGACTCTGGACAACATGTATGGCATTCTTCAAAGTATCATAATTCAGCAACTCAAATGGAGTGATGTGTATTTCCCACACAACAATTTATAAGAAAATGTATATATGCACCTTTATAATTACCCATAAGTAACTGTAAACCTGTTACACACATAAATGTAACAAGCCTGACAACAACAACAACGTGTGTGTGTGTGTGAGTGTGTATTTTCCCACCATTTAACCTGAATAAAACTGAAACACAGAAATTTCATAATCAATGTAATAAAATGCGCTATTGTCTGTACTCTTTTTCACCTTTATACACTTCTTACTTAATACCCTTATATTTGTTTAATTCATTTTCAAAACTTGTTTGGAAAACTCAATTTTAAGTTAGCTGCAGTCTGTACCAATTTTCAATATTAGTCATTAAACTAGGCCAATGAAAACGTTTTACAGATGTCAACACATGTGTTTTTCCACATACCAACTATATCTATAAACCAAAGAGTATCTAATCTTCGGTTAAACATAGATTATTATCCACATAGTTTTCTGTTTTTGTTTTCTTTTTTTTTAGCACCACAATGGGAGCTAAGCAATGAAAAGAAGTGAAAGAATAAATTTTCATTTTCCTTTTCCCCATGCGAATGTTTTCATTTCTCTTCGAAGAGAAGGGGGAAGTAGAAGAAATGTCATACGCCCCATTCACAACATAAAGCTCTCACGTCCCAAATTTTATGAGCTCGCGTTTTGCACCTTCTCAGCGTTTTTCAGTATTTTATCTCTGCTTTTTGGATTGTTTTAATCTTATATTAATCAACCTGAATGACAATTGTACTTATATATAACATTAAACGTTTTAAGATTGTGAAAAACTAAGGTATTTTACTTAAATAAGGCTATGTCAAGTCGAATTAGGTTTACTAATTTGTATTCGATACCAAACTTAAACAAGTAGTCAAGGAAAGGTTTAAATATCGGTAGATTAGCATAACTCCATTTGTAAGTCTTCCAGACAACTTTAAATAAGTCTAGGTTTTGTTAGTCGTATCCTAGTGTGTTAAGAAGTTCCAAAAATTAACCGAGTCGTCTGTAAAAGGGGTCGTACTCAATAATACTGCCGAAATCCAGGTGTTCATGCGTACATCGCTATATCAAAATTGCTATTGATCCTGATCAAAAATATATTTACTTTATGGGTCTTGCAAAATAAATTCATTAATCGATTATTAAATCATATGATTAATTTAAGCCGGGCGATAATTAATGGCAATTAATCGAATAAAAATACAATAATCAATTAATCAAATGATTTAAACAAATTTCAAGAAATATTATGAAGAGAACAAAAAATATAAAATATTAATTTGTTAAATATTGAACAGGTGCTCAGAAGACACCCTGTTGTTACCGAATTACCTATAAGAAAGCAATATCGACAAATTATGATGTATAGTTTTGGTAAACAGTACGTTTCTTCAGTAGATGATCCGTTACTGCTTTCTTAATTTTCATTTCTGTCTGAAATCTCAGCTATTTTCATTCGTCTGCTTCATAACAAAAAACTAAAACAATCGGGTCTCGAAAATGCATTTCTTAAACTGTGAAAATGGTACTTTTAGCGATGCGATTATTTACACAATTAATCGAAGTTCATTTTGCGATACAATTAAATCGTTAACATAAACAAAATAATCGATTATTATGTATCATATGGTTCATCGTGCCATCACTAGGTCAAACCTCGTTGTTACGCACAAACCTAATAGACCCCAGGAGTCTAAACAATTGAATTGAATTGTTACTAAGTTCTACTTGTTTGATAGAATAGAACAAACTTTATGCAAAAACAGAAATTACTAACACGTGTGTATATTTGTAGAGGAACTGGGGCAATAAATCCAATAAAACCAGTTGACAATTAAAATATGCAATCAAATAAATAAAGTCTTAATGCTCGAGCCACTTTCACGGTCATTTACCAATAAGGCTGATAGCTGATAGCTGATAGCGAACGGTACAGAATTATAGCCTGTAATTGTCACTGTATCTGGTTAATTGTCTGCTTTGATTGCGACTAAACCACTGAAAACTGTTAGTACCAAGAGACCATTAAACACACTTCACATGACATTAACTTAAACGTCACAACCCGCTTAGAACGAAGAGGTGACAAAATCAGTTTTATGTTTGTACTGTAAACAGGCAACACGCTTTGACCAGGCCATTTGATGCCTCTTGACCAAGTTAATCCGCTTGGGAGTCAAAGTGAGTGCACACACACACACACTGTGAGCTAACAGTACCAGGTCAAAATGTTAAAATTTTATTTTTTCAATACGTGTATTTATAAATTCAGACAAGTTTTTCACAAATAAACAAGTTTGAAATTTTTAACTTCATTTTGAATGTAATTTAGAACTTAATTATGTCATTACTTTCGTGCAGTGTATTACAGTGATAGGTCGTGTGTCAATGTTGTCTTGTTGTTGTCACCAGCGGTGCTATAAAAATGAGTAACTGGTTTCGAGCTCTGCTGTGACTTGGCTCTGCCCGTTCTAGCCAAGAGTATATTGGGTTTGTTAAGAGTGTGTAGAAGGCAGAAGAAGGCGTGGCAGACCCTATAAATCGGGTATAAAATGCAGAGAGTATTATACGGTCGGGCGTGCTCGACTGTATCTGTATCTATATGTACATTTACCTAACTGCTTTTAATCCCATCTCTCTCCTTGTTCATGCTATTTCGCTCAATTAATCCGCTTTTTGGCTCAATTGCAACTGACATCGACAAAAAGAAGATTAAATTGTATTTGGAACTTGCAACAAACTTAATCCTTTTTCGTTGGGCGCCAATGAATTTGTCTAAAATGGAATAGATTATCTTTAATAGGCTGAAAACATTATATCAAATGTATATATGGTATCTGCAGCGGTGGAAGAGTTAATTTTCCATGGGTTATAATAAAGTTTATTTTTAAAATCTGTAAATTATTAAAATACTTAAAAAGTGTGCTCGTTTGTTTGTTGTTTTTTGTTTTAAGCTTATTTTCAGGTTCGTTGCCTCAGCTAATGGCCTACAATAGGGCACACGTCGAACCGCTCTACTGAAAGTACCTACATATTACTCATGCCCAGGTGGACTCCGTGGCAATTGTCATCGTTAAGAGCCCTGTCTTTTGTACTACTCCCGGTTTAGCTGCCAATGGCGCTCACTTTTTCAGCTCTGCTTCGGCTTTTGGCCTAGTCCCCAACGTTAAAATGAGATACTATGTTTTTGTGGTGGTGACAAGACATAGAACTTTATAATTTAGTAAAAAGCAATTATACTTTCTTAATCAACTAAAGTTTAAGCGACAAACTAAATTTTTATTCGTACAAATATTCGTAAATTGGGCTTCTGACTGTCGAGCACCTCGTCTTGAGCAGTCTGGTGTTCATTTTCAGTTGTTCGGTGCTTTGTTTAATTAAAATGTTAAACTTTCCACAGTTTCGGAGTGCCATTGTGTCTGGTGTCAACAGCAGAACCCTTCAATTTCTCCCGCCCCCTTTGAAGTGCCGTTTTCACTGTCTTTCCGCCGGAAACTTTGTTGTGTCATTTTCCAACTGCAGCTGCAATTGATTAATGTCATGTGATGCTTACTTTTTTGAAAGTTATCAACTTCGTTTCTCTTAGATTTTTAGTTTAATTTAAAAGTATGCAAATATGCAATAATAAATTAAAGTGCAATTTTTAAATTACTCTCGATTCATCTGATTTACAACTAAATACAGTATGTTAAATTTGAAACTGCTGAATTCCCGTCATCAATCTTCTTTTACTATGGGACTAAAAATCATTACTTTAACTGACATAGAAATGTAGTAGTTCGGTAAATGGAATCAACTTTAATTTAAATTTATTGCAACATTTGGTGCCCCGCAAAATAACAAAGAACTACAAAAACATAAAACACCAGAACAACAAGAGCACAAATTTATAGTGCACAACACGCAGAACTCTGATAAACAAAGTTATAAATTGATTTCGAGTGCTTTCAGAAACTTTTAGTAAAAGCCATCACCCGAAAAAAAGCAAAAATCTCAACATTTATTCGGGTTGCAGCACAAAACAACAATAGCAATAATTGCATTTGAATTGAAGAGTGTGTGTGTGTGTGTGTGTGAGTGTGTGTATAGGGAGATAGAGTGTGTGTGTGTGTATGTGTGTGTTGAGTATACAGCAATGAAACTACAACAAACATATGCGAAATTTGAGCAACAAACTGACGACTTTGTTGCCGCAGAAACAAAAGCTAACTCAGCACAAATGACAGGCGGCAAAACTTTACGACTTTTGACTTGGCTTTCAAATTGCTCTTGTTTTTCATGTTGTTGCTTTTGTGAGCATGCAGATTGTGCTGCAACAGCAACAACATTGTTGAAGACCAGAAAAAACTAGAAGAAAATATAACAGAATCGTTTGCAAGCCAAAATTATTCGCACATTGTGCAGAAAATCTCCACAAATAGGGCAACATGTCAAAATGTCGAAAAGGACCAGTAACCGGATGGGATCCTGAAAGCAACTGCCTGTCCCCAGGCTATATCCTCTGTAATTTACAATGAAATCAAATTTGCCAAAAGTTTTTTGCCATACAAAGTTACAACTAACTCATAACACGACAGACAGTTCGATTAACAAACTTGTGGACACTTTAAATTGAATAGAAACTGAATCAACACCTCCGAACTGAAGCCCTTTTGAATACGGAAATCATAATGATCCGAACCGGAGGCAAGTGTATCCAATTAAAATATATTGTATGTCCGGAAATTGTACATCACTTCTGGGTTAAAGTTGAGCAAGCAATGTGAATTTGTTGACTGTAAAAGACTAGATATTTAGATCCTTTACTTACATTCCCCATTAGGTTTGTCAGCGGGGTAGTATACATTATCCTCATAAAGTATATATCTTGACCAAAGTCGATACATTACTATATACTGTCAAAATTCTCGTATGCGGTGTGTCTGCCTGTGAGAGATGAATATTGTTCAAACCCATCATCAAAATCAATCAAAGTTGTCCGTGTAAGAGGGCCGTCCGCTTATTAGAGGTATCCGTAAAGAAATATTTCACTGTTATATATTTTTTATAGGAATAATCGGTAATGCCAATAAACTTAACTATATTAAGTCAATTACATTAGTAGTACTGAATAGGCCTGTATTTCTTGACTACAATTGGTCAAGATCGGACAAATATAAACGCAACTAAACTATCTTGTTAATCTAAATATTAAATAGTCTCTTAAATTGATTTTTGTTGGTGCTTCTAAAGTCAGTTAAGCTACAAATGTAGTTTATATATTTTTTTTTTATCAGTTTAATCAGTTTAATGACTGCAATTTTAACTGATATACACCCCCAAAAAACTCTTTTACTTAACTGATAATTATTTGAAGAGTAAAATGTTGATCGGTTTTTTGTTGGATGACTAAGTCAATTATAACTAATAGATAAAAGTTATAAATTAGAGTTCGGAAGACAAAAAAAAAAAATAAAAAAAATTTAAAAAAAAAAAAAAAATTTTCCCCCAATTTAAATTATAATAGGTTAAAAACAACTTAAATTATAGTCATTACTTAGACTCAGCGCAGATTCTTCATAACTTTTGGATAAGATTACATTCGTTGTATTTGTGATAGTGAAGTAGAGTCAAAAAGCTGATCGACAATTAACTCACGATTCCAAAGCTCGTTGTTTTTGTAAGATGTCATTATGATTTTGCAATGTAGTAAAGTTTTCCAAATAGGCAAATTATAATATTTTTTGTCAGTCACTTGAAGAGATTTGAAAAATGATTTCTACAAACAAAACATTCGAAGCGTTTCTTCAAAGAGTCGTAATTCAAACGTTAAGATGTGGCAAGAAGTCATGCCATGTGGCAGCTGAGAGGAGAATAAAGAATGTACCCAACTGGAGTGTAGCACGCGCAGTCGTTGCTTCAGATCCACTTCCAGTTCAACCCCCTCCTTCACCCTCTTACGCAGTTCTAATGAGCTTAAGCATTAGTTTTACTTTACACTCTGCACACTGTGGAAATGGAAATGAGAGGAGAGGAGAGGAGAGGAGAGTAGAGGAGCAAGTAAAGAGTGCGAAACGTTTAAATCAACTAGTGAACGTGTCGAGAGGGGAGAACATTTGCATGTTGCCAGTGACAGGTGGCTGCGGCAGCTACCGCTGGCGGAGGGGAGGAATCGTCACTTAATGGCCACTGATTAGCATGCGAGTGGTTGCTTCAACCCGAGCTTTTTGTGGTTTGACTGCATGACAGTGTGTATTTATAAGAGTGTGTGTGTCGTGTGTGTCGTGTGTGTGTGTGCGGGACTAATTGAAGCATAGGCAACCGAGGAGGTGACACTTTAAACACTTAAGCTTCTAAATGCATAGGTCACAACACTCTGAAATTCTGATTAAATTAAATGCATATCTAATTTGGTGCTTTCCTGCCAACACAAATGTGAAATGGGATCTGACAAATGCTCTGGGAAACCAGCAATTTTATATTCTCCTATATTAAATTATAGTATATTTGACGTGGCGAATGCGTGTTGCAGTTTAGTAGCATGCATGCATCACACATACGCAATGTGCACTCTAGCCAAGTTAAGGGGAGTCAGCAAGTTGAAGCCAACTCAGAAATGCATTTATTTCATAATTGCAAAAAGTTGAACAAACTTTTTGCGTGTTTGTGAAGAGTTTCGATTGAGTTTTCATTCTGCCCTCCCCGCTACCACCATTGGAAAAGCATCAACTAAGGTTTTTATAGACTTCTGAATATAGATGTTAGAAACTCAACTAATAATTTGTATTTCAAACTTGAAATTTCAATGATTGTGTACAGAAGATGAGTTTATTTTCCCACAACGTTTGATTGAAGTTTTTAATTGGTTACTTTCGGCAAGGAATTTATCTGTATTAAATTCTAGAACATTTTCAAGTTGAGATCAAATTTAAAAACCCTGAAAAATGGAAAAAATGATTATGTATTGGAATATATTAGTTTAAACTAATAAGACAATTGTAGTGCGCATTTTTCCATACACAAACCAAATTTCGACCGATTCGGACTATCAGAGTTATTGATTATAACTATCTGATCCACACCAAATTGGGTAAGGATATATAAATTCATTATATACTACTGTGCCCAACAAGAAAGAAAAGTACAGTCGAGCACGCCCGACCGTAGAATACTCTCTGCAATTTATTCCCGATCATTTACTAAAATCGGTATCCTAATATATCAATTGATACTTGCAACAAAACACGTTGAAACAAAAACATCTGATTGTATGTATACACACACATATACATTTGATATTATATGTATGCACATACAAATGTATGTGTGTATATGTAATACATACACAATTGGTCGGCACAGCCAGCATTCGCGGGCAGCGCTGCCGCTAAGCTACGCAAGCAGCGAAAACGTTCGCTTACATGTTTGTATGTTTCTATCTCGCTTGCACACATGCATTGACATTGCGTTCAATTATTAACTTTCTTACATGTCTAGCTCTTTTGTTTATTGTCCGATTTATATGCAACTTTCAGGATAGTTTAATATATTTTGTCTCCAAACGAATTTGAAATTACAAGACTATACGATAAGAACATCTGCCTTAAAATCGGCATTGAAATTTGAAAAGTGTTTTATTTCTTGTGAGAAAAGGGGGCGTGGCAGCCAACAAATTTTAATGACATTATATTAATGCCTTGACTAGGAACCTTTGCACCAAAACGGGTGTTCCTAAGTGCCATACTTACTGAGATATTCACCTAAAACATCAATTTTTTACGAGGTGTGTCTAGTTTTTTGCTCATTGTGGGCAAATGGGGCGTGGCATCAAAAAAAAAAAGATTCTTGTATTGACTGACTTAATATCGAATCGATCGAGACCAAATTCGAACTTGTAGCTCTTACCATCTCCGAAATCTGTTTGTTCATACGGACGGACAGACAGACAGACGGACAGACGGACATGGCTATATCGACTCGGCTTGTGATGCTGATCAAGAAAATATATGTTACATACTTTTTTTTTGCACAAACCCAATATACTCTCTCTTGCAGAGAGTATAAAAAATAAGGTGACATTGTATTTATTTTGAAAATTCTTTATTTATTCTTCCAAATCAATTTCATCCCCTTCAAAGTAATCCCCTCCCGACACAATGCACTTCTGCCAACGTTTTTCCAATTTTCGAAACACTGGTTGTAGTCACTTTCCGGGATGGCCTTCAGTTCCGTCTTCGTTGCGGCTTGAATCTCCTCTATCGTGTCAAAACGGTGTCCCCGGAGCGGTCTTTTGAGTCTGGTGAACAGCCAGAAGTCGCACGGTGCCAGATCAGGTGAATACGGTGGTTGCGGAACGATATGGGTTGAGTTTTTGATGAAATGATCACGAATTACGAGTGCAGTATGGGATGGTGCATTATCGTGGTGCAGAAACCAAGCGTTGTCTCTCCACAAATCTGGCCTTTTTTGACGGATACTGTTACGCAAACGACACATAACGCTCAGATAATATTCCTTGTTGACTGTTTGACCCGGTGGAAGGAACTCATAATGCACAACACCACGATAATCGAAGAAAACAGTCAACATGACCTTGATTTTGGAGCGACTTTGGCGCGATTTTTTTTGGTCTCGGCTCTCCTTTGGCACGATATTCGCTCGATTGATCGGTTGTTTCGGGGTCGTAAGCATAGATCCAAGTCTCATCGCCAGTTATAATCCGTTTCATGACATTCTGGTAGTCGGAAAGCATCGTTTCACACACTTCAACGCGACGCCCTTTTTTCCAAAAATTCAATGTTTTCGGTACCAGTCGAGACTTGACGCGCTTGAGGCCCAAAACATCCTTCAAAATGGTATTGACTGAGCCTTTCGATATGCCAACATCATCAGCAAGGTCTCTAATCGTTAATCGACGGTTTTTCAACACCAAATCTTTGATTTGTTGGACGTGAGCTTCGTGAGCATCCTCAACGTATCCGCAGCAGAAAATTGATTCCGCAAACAAAATTTAATGCAAATTCTTTGCTCAACAAATTTCGACATTGCAAAAAACGAGAAACTCACTTTTAGCCGCTCACAAAACGACGCGTATCTCAAACAGTAATGAATATTTTCACATGAAATTTGACATAGATGTCACTCACAGTACTACCAACCTAAAAACAAAAAGAATTCTCCTAAACCTTCAAAGCGCGCAGTTTAAAATCAAATGTCACCTTATTTTTTGGACACAGTAGTACAAATAATATGTGAATTTGGTTGAATTCACATAATTAAAACTACACATTTTCATACAAACTACCAAATTTCGACCGATTTGGCCCATCAGAGCTATTGATTATAGTTGTTCAATCTTTGGTAAGGATGTTAACAATGGCACCTTACACATAATGTGTAAATTCAGTCATGATGGCTTATGGTGTTGTTTATATATTATATTATCTTAATATGAAAATGGTTTTTTACAATTTTCTGAGGCGTTTGAGGTTCCATGTCTATATGGCAGATCAAGTTTTTTTCAAATGGTAGCCACTCATATGTGTATGGCACCATTGTAACTATCCTCACCAGATCGGGCAACTATAGCCTATAGCTCCCTTGGGAAAAATCGGTTGAAAATTGGTGACATGCATGAATACATGTAGTTTTAGTTGAGGGATCGCAACTAAATTCACATATTATGTGTATATCAGAATTATAGCTATCCTCACTAACTTTGGTTTGGATCAGACAACTATATCCTATTGCTCCTTTGTATGGTAAAATGCGCACTAGAATGAGTACGGGTTCTTTTACAGTCGGCTTGCTCGACTGTAGCCTTTCTTACTTGTTTCGTGCTGGGTTGTCTGGTTCGTTGGCTCGTGGAGGACACAAAGTGTTTTAACTTTTTGACTTTTCAACTCTCTTGTGAAATGTGCAGTAAGAGTGTCGCAGACAGTGTGTGCATAAAGAATTTCATTAAGCCAAGTATAAATTATTATGGGAAATTCATGTTGAACAAGTTAATACGATTATTGATCGAAAAAAAAAACAGTGTAAATTAAAAGTACTCTGCAGAATTAAACAAGTAATGAGCACAGAGTATAGTGAGTAATAAGTTATGTAAGAGATCTAATTGAAATGATAAATGAAATTAATGTTAATAATGACCTTGTGAAAAGCCTCGTGCCTGGCACTGTCACGAACTGTGTTAAACGTGATTCCTAATAATTAAGTCATTACTAAAACCATTTGCAATTTATGCAGTTAGTTATCTCTCCCACTTGTGTGTTTGTGTGTGTGTATGCGTGTTTGGAATTTAAAGTATTGCAAATTGATGAATTTACTTATTTCCACAAATGCGCACACCCAAAGCCACATCCGTGCCCCGTCTCCTCTTATTCCCGTCCGCCGTAAACAGCTGGTGTTCCACATGTATGCACAATATCCGAGGCAGACATTTCCGAAGCATTTTCGGGATGTGCCTTAATTAAATTTTTGCAAGCATCGCTCCTTGCCCTTCGGCATATCCTGCATGTGCGGCTAGTCCTTTTCTTCTCCTTCTCTTTCTCCAATATCCCGTAGTCCTCCCTTGTGCCTGTGTCTTCACAGCTCACTTGCTTATTGTCTGCATGAAATATTCAATGTGATGTGAAATATTACTGCACTTGATTTCAAAATGAAGAACCCGCGTGGCAAAAAGGGCCTCAATGGAGACCAAAGAACCGGCAACATCTTAAATTTATGAAATGAACATCAACTGAATTTCAGACGCTTGATCCGTTCATCAAAAGAATCTGCAATAAACCTAGATCAATTGTTTTGTCAAAGAAGACAGCAGAAGATACTTAGGCTTGATGTTGAATGAATTATCACAAATACATTGAATTACTGAAATATGTTTTATTTCCGCAATAATTTCAAATATGTATATTTATATTTATGCTTCTTCGAATTTTTAAGTGGAACTAAAAGAAAGAGTTTTATAAACAAATTAAGTCACTTCAGTGTAAAGTACACAGTTCCGAGTGCATAAAGACCCTATAACTATAAATGGACTTTTATACAAACAAATTGAATGATTCCTAAAAAATATTTATCTGAATTATATTTGTGTTAACTGTAGACAACATAATAATTGTCAAAAATGTATATGTTTTAAATACTTATTGTATTTATTTCATTAAGGGGTTCTTGGTTTAAGTAAACTTGTGCTCAGAAAATGAGTAAAGAGAGGGGATAGAAATATATAAATGGCGAATAGAAAGATATAACAAGAAAGAAAAGTACAGTTGAGCACGCCCGACCGTAGAATACTCTCTGCAATTTATTCCCAATCATTTAATAAAATCGGTAGCCGGGTATATCAATTGATACTTGCAACAAAACACGTTGAAACAAAAACATCTGATTGTATCTATACACACACATACACATTTGACATTATAAGTATGCATGCACATATGTATGTGTGTAATGTTATACATACACAATCGGGCAGCGCTGCCGCTAGAAAGCAGCGAAAACGTTCGCTCATATGTTTGTATGTTTCTGTCTCGCTTGCACACATGCAGTGAAATGGCGTTAAATTATAAACTTTGTTACGTGTCTAGCTCTTTTGTTTATAGTCCGATTTATATGCAACTTTCAGGATAGTTTAATTTATTTTCTCTCCAAACGAATTTGAAATTACAAGACTGTAAGATAAGAACATCTGCCTTAAAATCGGCATTGAAGTTCAACAATTATTTTATTTCTTGTGAGAAAAGGGGGCGTGGCAGCCAAAAATTTTTAATGGCATTATATTTATGTCTTGATTAGGAACCTTCACACCAAAATTGGTGTTCCTAAGTGTCATAGTTACTGAGATATTCACCTAAAACCTCAATTTTTTACGAGGTGTTTCT
This sequence comes from Drosophila cardini, assembly GCA_018903735.1. Taxonomy (NCBI): domain Eukaryota; kingdom Metazoa; phylum Arthropoda; class Insecta; order Diptera; family Drosophilidae; genus Drosophila; species Drosophila cardini. The sequence goes on from JAEIGM010000119.1 coordinate 54,913, forward strand.
AGTTTTTTGCACATTGTGGGCGAACGGGGAGTGGCATCGAAAAAAAAAAAGATTCTTGTATTGACTGACTTAATATCGAGTCGATAGAGACCAAATTCAAACTTGTAGCTCTTACCATCTCTGAAATCTGTTTGTTCATACGGACAGACAGACAGACGGACAGACAGACGGACATGGCTATATCGACTCGGCTTGTGATGCTGATCAAGAATATATATACTTTATGGGGTCTGCCACGCCTCCTTCTGCCTGTTACATACTTTTTATACCCGTTACTCGTAGAGTAAAAGGGTATATTGTATTCGTTGCAATGTATGTAACAGGGAGAAGGAGACATGGCAGACCCCATAAAGAATATATATTCTTGATCAGCATGAGTAGCCGAGTCGATATAGCCATGTCCGTCTGTCCGTCTGTGTGAACAAAAGGATCTCAGAGACTATAAGAGCTAGAAAGGCCCGAGTGGTCGCAAACGAAAGATAAAATGCCCAAGCAGTACAAGTTTGCTTTTGTTTTTTGACACGCCCACTTTAGGGCGTTCTATGTGCATACAAAGGTAAAAACAGGTAAAAATAGCATGTTTTAGTATAGAAAACTTTTTTGTTAGCAATGCTATATAAACCAAATTGACACATAAAGTACACGTCTAGGGAGTACATATACTGACCAAGTTTGATCTAAATCGGACAACTATATCGTATAGCTCCCATAGGGACAATCGGTCAAAAATACGCTCCAAATATGAATTTATATGAATAACTTTTGCGTTGGCCAACCAATCGAAGTGAAACTTACACAGAATATATCTGTCAATAACATAAACATATTGACTAAGTTTGATCCAAATCGGACAACTATATCATATAGCTCCCATAGGGACAATCGGTCAAAAATACGCTCCAAATATGAATTTATATGAATAACTTTTGCGTTGGCCAATCAATCGAAGTGAAACTTACACAGAATATATCTTTCAATAATATAAACATATTGACTAAGTTTCATCCAAATCGGACGACTATATCGTATAGCTCCCATAGGGACGATCGGTCAAAAATACGCTGTAAATATGATTTTGTATGAAAATTTTCTGCGTTTCTCAAGTCATCTGAATTAAAATCAATAGAGTCGATTACCTAAACTATTGTACTATTATTAATATAATTAATAATATATTATATTGTTAATAATATAATTAAACTGAGTAACGGGTATTCTAAAGTCGCGAGGCGACTAGCATTCTTTCTTGTTTATATTTTTTTTTGTTATAATCCCAATAAAAATTATTTTCCTTAATCCCGTATGAAAATAATGATCACACATCTGATGCCTCCATTATTTGTTCTCTATTTTAGATGTACAGTTGAAGAAAAGAGCAGACAACCCTAAATTGTACCGTCAGAATTATCCACTAAAGAAGGTAATATATTGGCATTAAGCCTGACCTAGAGAAATCCGGCAAAGGACAAGATGACGTTCAAGTTATTGCGACGCGGATCGGCGCGATGCATTGGACTGTTGTCGGCATTTGTAACGATCTTGCTCTGCCTTTACTATATATCGATTGGGCAACCAAATCCTCCTCACATTCCGGAAACCAACACAATGGGGTTGAATCTGGGCGGAGCACGAGGACAGGCACCAGCTTCAGCCGCACTAAATGGCTTTAGTGTGGGTGGAGGCAGTGCCTCTCAACAACTCCACCATCATCACCAGCAGCAACAACAGCAACAGAGTCGTCAAGAATCCAGACAGCAATTGCAAGCTATGGGTCAAGATAACCTGAGGTCTGAGCCCGAAGAGGAATCCCAGAGAAATGTGAACTGGGGAGACAAGTGTTACATGTTATTACAGAGTGAAACCAACATTACGGCAGCGGAGGAGCACAGCAGATTTGATTTTCAGGTAGAGTTTCCTTTCTACCAAACTATTTTGATTGATTAGTCTAACATTTTGGTGATTTCTGCTACAGCCCGAATGGATGCGCTCCAAAGAATACTGGGACCGGGGCTTTGAGGAGCGCTTTGAAGCCCAGAAGAAGGACAAACAACGACCACCATTGAAGGTCATCGTGGTACCGCATTCCCATAATGATCCCGGTTGGCTTAAGACGTTCTTTGATTATTTCCAAATGGATTCACGGCAAATCCTAAACCTGTTGGTCACCAAGATGCAGCAGTACAAGGACATGACATTCATTTGGTCTGAGATTAGTTTTTTACAGCTCTGGTGGGATCAAGCACATCCCACTAAGCAGCGGGCCCTAAGGCATCTGGTTAACTCTGGTCGCATTGAGATCACTACCGGGGGATGGGTTATGACGGACGAGGCCAATGTACACATTTATCCCATGCTCGACCAGCTTATCGAAGGCCATCAATGGCTGAAAAACAATCTAAACGTCACACCTAAGGTAGGCTGGTCCATAGACCCGTTTGGACACGGCAGCACGATGCCGTATCTGCTATCAGGAGCCCAATTTGATGGAACCATCATACAGCGCATACATTATGCGTGGAAGGAGTGGTTCGCTCGTCAACAGACCGGCGATTTTATATGGACACCCTACTGGCGTTCAACTAAGGGCCAGGGCAAACTGCTGACCCACAACATGCCCTTTGACATCTATTCCATCAAAGGATCCTGTGGTCCCCATCCCTCCATATGCCTCAATTTCGACTTTCGCAAAATACCCGGCGAGTACACGGAATACTCTCTCAAGGCACAATACATCACAGACGACAACGTGGAGGAGAAGGCGCAATTGCTCCTAGAACAATATGCCCGCACCGCCTCCTTGTTTCCACACAATGTGGCGCTGATTCCGGTGGGCGACGATTTCCGGTACAATAAGGAGCGCGAGGTGGACCAGCAGTATCACAACTACAAGAAGCTCATCAGTCACATCATGGCCAACAAGCGATTGTACAACGTGGACATTAAATTCGGCACGCCCAGTGATTACTTCAAGGCGATACGACAGCGGATGGGCGCCAAGGCGTTCCCCACTTTTAAGGGCGACTTCTTTGTCTACTCCGACATCTTCTCGGAGGGCAGGCCCGCCTACTGGTCGGGCTATTTCACCACCCGCCCTTTTTACAAGCTGCTCAGCTCTGAGTTGGAGCACAATTTGCGTGCTGCCGAGATAATCTTTAGTATTGCATACAATACAGCTCGTCAGGCACGGCACGAGGACTCCATCAAGATTTATGAGAAGAACTATGAGCAAATCATACACGCAAGACGCAATTTGGGACTGTTCCAGCATCATGACGCCATCACAGGCACTTCTAAGGCTGCGGTGATGCGGGATTACGCAATGCGTCTGTTCGAAAGCACCCAGAACATGATCCGAATGCAGGAGGCGTGCATAGAACTTTTACTCCAGAACAGTAGCTCTCACAATCATGGATTCCTACTTAACGAGTACGAACGTGACAACTTTAACAAATTGCCACGTAAGATGCCTATTCAGCTGGTCACTCCCGGTTCCATTGGCAGCGAAGAAGGAACTACCACGACAGCTGCAGCTGGAGCAGAAACGGGAAATGCAGCTGGAGAAGCACCTGTATCCCCAAAGAAGAATGCTGAAGCCAGTTTTGTGCTTTACAATTCTCTCGCCCAGAAGCGGATTGAAATTGTCGCGATACGTGTCCAGCATCCAAACGTACGCATCTTCAATGATCAGGGCGTGGAGTTGAAGCACATACAGATCAATCCTGTCTGGAACATAACAGACGTCTATGAGCAGGCATACAACGACATGCTCACAGCTGGCACTGCCAACGCTGGACGAATCCGCACTTCCAGGCGCCAGTTTGAGGTGCTCTTTGTGGCCGAGCTGGAACCGCTGTCGTTAACCACGTACCGTGTTCAAGTGGATGAGTTTAATTACAAGCGGAACATTGCTACAGTATATTGCGACGACTGCACGGATAAAGCGAATGCTGCGGAAACAGGGTCGGGAACAGCTACGCCGGGAAACCCCAATATTGGCGTCTTTGAAGCTCGGGCCAAGCCAGCGGGTAAACCAAATGAACTCTTCTCATTTTTATGTTGTTTTTCTAACGTGTTTCTTTCTCCAGGGGATATCCAACTGGAAAATCCGAGCATGCGACTGCTGTTCGATGAGAAAACCGGCTTCCTGAAGACCATCACCAGAAAAAACAAAAAGCAGCAGCTGCTGCAACCGATGCAGTGCACCATCAAGTTTGCAGCCTATCGAAGTGCACAGTTCCATTCGGGAGCCTATCTGTTTAAAACGGACCCAGAGCAGAGCGAAGCTGAAAAGGATGTGCTCGAGCAGTACGAGGATGTGCGAATCATTATCACCTCGGGTCCCATTGCCAGTGATGTCACTGTCATCTATGGTCCCTTCATGGCTCACACTGTTCGCATTTTCAATACCCGCACCCATCTGGATGCTGCGATCTACATCGAGAATGATATTGACTTTGAGCCGCCTCCCAAAAATCGAGAAACAGAACTATTCATGCGACTCGTGACGAACATCGACAACATTGCGCCTGCGCCAGTGCAACGTGATCTTCTTAAGGAACCAGCAGAGCCGAGTAGTATCCCGGAGTTGCCCGTGTTCTATAGTGATCAGAATGGTTTCCAGTATCATGAGTAAGTTTACATAAACAAAGTTGAGTCAATCGATCTTAAGTATATTTTCTCGCAGGCGCATTAAGGTACCAGCTATTGGCATTGAGGGAAACTACTTCCCCATCACCTCAGGAGCTTTTTTGCAGGATTCCCGACAGCGTCTGACATTGCTTACCACGCATGCCCAAGGAGCTGCCAGCTATGAACCCGGGCAGTTGGAGGTAATGCTTGATCGTCGCACGCTCTACGATGACTATCGTGGTATGGGCGAGGGCGTTGTGGACAGTCGACTGACACGTCACAAGTTCTGGCTGCTCGTGGAGGATATGCCAGCGGGACAACATGTTGATAAGCCACCCAGCTATAAAGTTTTAAGTCTGCAGGCCCAACAGTTGGCAAATGCGATTCGTTATCCACCGAATCTCTACTTCTTGAGTAACTTTGAGCAGCCGCAGCCATCGCTGCATTCGCTGGTGCGTCTACTGCCCAATGGAGCACTGCCCTGCGATGTGCATCTGACTACATTGCGGACACTGTCTGACCCGCAGCTTCAAATGTTTCCGTCCGCCTCGGCATTGTTGGTGCTGCATCGTCAGGGATTCGACTGCAGCGTTAGTTCACAGCAGGTGGATATGAACAGTCTGTGTTCGCATATGGGCAAAGGCCTTGGAGCCGTTCGCTTTGGGGAACTGCAATTAAACAGCATCGAGTCCACATCCCTGACAGGTATGGCACAAGTGAAGCAGCCACATCCATTACGTTCCCTCGCCCAGATTTCGTTGGAGCCCATGGAGTTGCGAACCTATAATCTCACTTTTCATGGCGAACTTTAAAACAATTTTCTTTTGTTCTCATCGAATCTTAATTGAATCTAAATTTTAGGCAAATATTTATCTTCATTATTTGATGTTTAGTTAGGTTTACGTATAGTTTTAAGGACCGACTATCTCATACGTTTCGGTTTGTTTAGCTTTATTTACACATCTCTCTCCGTGTCTAACATTTTGAAGTACAAAGCCCACAGCAAAGACATAGTAATCTTACAGCCCATAAAGACCTAAGCACATTAAAGACTAGAGACATGTCCACTGCCCATTAGCATTCCGTTTATCAACCTGCTCCCAGTTGTTTTCTCTCTATGTCTACACGGTCCACACATAGTGCAATATGTATTATAATGAAACCTACTAGTTTGTGTAAGCAACATATACTTTTATTTAGTTCAAATTGCGAATATGAATTTAATTTAAAACTTTTTCATGTTCGACTTTAACTCAAGCTCAATTTGTGTGAGCTTAAAGATCATTGCAGTTAGACTTGATTCTTATATATATACAAAAACATAGCATAAACATACATATATAGGATCAAATATTTAGCAAGCGAATTAGACAATTTATTTTCGTTATTAGCAAAAGGAGAAATGTTATTTTTATTGCCTTCTATTTAATTTATTTAGACTGATTAGCTTAACATAGTTGGAAATTGAATGCATGCTTATTTAAGAAATTTAATGTCATCACGAGCATCATCATAGCAAATAGAATCTCAATTCAAATGAATACAGAAAACAAGAATCTTTTGAGCATAACTTAAGATTTTTTAACTGACGATGGATAACAAAAATATTAAGCCAAATATTGAAATAAATTTTTACATGTACGCATTATATTATACCTTAAGGCTCGTTCGATCGTTCTGTAAATAGATCTAAATGGCACGGTAAAAGATAGCTCTATAACAATCTAAACTAATCCCCATAGGCTAAGCCGCGACTAGTGTAGTCCTGTAACCGTAAACGAATCTTTGATACATACATACACAAAAGATATATAGTTACTATTAAGAAACCTAAAGCCTCACATGTACCGAAAAAAAAAAACCGAAATGCATTCAAAAAAAAAAAAAAAAAAATCGAATATAAAATGTAAACGTAGGATACACGAAACCTTACAAGAAAAAAGACATTTAATAAATTTGATTTTAAACTTAAGTATAACTATGTATTTATATTTGATAATACGGATATATACATATGTAAAATTAGCATGATACATTCAATGTAATTTTATGAATACAAATGAATAAAGTATTAATTGAAACCAAAATCAGTTGTTGAGATTTATTTTAAGAAAGGGAGTACAGGTCTGCATAAGAAAGGGAAAACATTAATGTATTAATATTCAACACCATTGTACTGCACAGTAGTACAATGTTCTTTCGACCGATTTGTCCAAAATTTGTTCATAAAAATCACCATTTTTCAATGGATTTGTCCTATCTCCCATAGGACAAATGCTATTATTGTGAGTGTGGTGAAATGTACTTATATACATATACTTTCGCTTCTGACAACCTATTAAACCCCTGTACTCTTTTTGAGTGAGGGGACATACAACAAAGAACAAGGCAGCGTGAACTCGTAATTATTTTAAATTAAAGTGATCAAAAAGTTTTTTTACATGTTCCGAAAAACACAATCCTAACAATCTTATTTTCTACCAGCCTCAAAATATGCTACAAATTTCGTAACACATTAGTTACGCTATCTATCGCTAGATGGCACTGAATGTGTTTAAAGCTGTTTGAAATTAGTCTCATCCGATCAAGAATCTTTCCTTTAATTATAACACTGTAATTAATTTATCAATCATGATTGTTTGTTTGTTTAACAAATGGAATACATAGTTAGAAGTTTGTTTGTTTCTCACAATTTGAATAATTAAGATTTAACGAGTCCAAATATTAATAGATGTACGAAACTAGCTAAAGTGCTTAGAAATTTGTAAATAATGTTATGTGTGTGGAAGGGACAAATTCCAATTAAATATGGAACCGTTTGAAATCACTGGAACTAAACAAAAGTTAATGCATTACTTTTACAATGCTCTTTTGACAAATATTTGCAAATCAATTCCCTTAGTCGGGCACAACTTCGTACATGTTTACGCCCTTCTTGAGCAAATAGCCGCCCATGTTAGCAATCTCCACCAGCTTGGCAATGCCCGTCATGATTCCCGCTCGCGTTCCGATCTCCTTTAGCTCCTCGTACTCAAAGATGCGACGCCCCAATGCACCCGATCGTAGTTGTATCATCTTTACAAAACTCTGGAGCTGAGAACTCTTGCTGGAGCTGATCGGTGCCCCTGACTGTCCAGCGTCAAGACGCGTCTGAGCTATACTTTCCGTGAGCACAGCAATCACATCCCGCACGTGCAGCGGCGTCACTACGCTGGACAAATCCAGACGGGCACGTGCCTCCGACAGTCTTATCAAGCCGAGCAATTGCCTATAATATAGATTAAGGTAAAAGGTTGAAATTATAATGAAATTATACAAAGTTCTTAGTCTAAGTCTTTCGTATGCTTCTGGCCCTTTTGCGTATAATTATGTTATGATTTAAAATTTTGCGGTTCTTTTCCACTTTAACTAGCACCTCCGGCTGATACCTAAAATTCGTAGTCTTAAGAAAAACCGGTTAATAATTATTATATGCTTACACGTGCTGTTTACTGTATAAATAACAAAAAACTTGCTTAAATTTTAGTATTGTATATGGTCAGAGAACATATTATGTTATTCCCAATATGCCCATAATGAGAAAACCCTACTTAAGGGCTAACAACAATCCGTTCGTTACGGGTGACCTCACAGTACCTAACAATCATATCAACAAAATGTGGGCGCATCGAACATGTTCCAACGCATTTTATCGGAAGAGTGTTTCAAAACTCATCCACAGACAACGTAAATAACGAGAGATGCTGTCGCCGTCGTCGTCGTCGTTGCAGTCGCTGCCGCTGTCTCTGTCGCTGTCACTATTGAGGGGGCATACAAGCCGCTAACCTGAACTCTGAGACAATCCCAACGCACCATAATTTCCATTTCCAATTTGTATTTTCATTCTCGACCCGCACGTTGAGGCAAACAGTTCGGTTCGGTTTGGTGGTTTGGTTGGGTTTGGTTCGGTTCGGTTTGGATTGATTTTGAACTTGGCTTGGTTCAATCACAGCTTCCATCGAGTTGTGGAAAAGTGCATTGAAAACAAGCGCAATTTCCTAACAGTGGCATTGAAGCGGCTTTATTTAATGCTCAGGTTTCGTTGATGAAATTTTAGTTGCCTCTCGGCGACATTTGGTGGCGCAAGTGCAAAGAGTTTCTCACAAAAAACAAAAACAAAAACTAAAAAAAATTATAAATAAAAGTGCAGTAAATTTAAGTATTGAATGCAGTTCACGATGCGGATTCAAACTTTACTTGTTTTGAGCCTTTTTCTGACAATGGCCAAGAGCTTTGAGATGAACAGTAAGTAACCAATAAATTTGTGATTTTTTTTAAATTTTTATTTAACAAAACTGCATTGCAAATAATAGTTTCAAATCGATGTTAAACAACTTTAAATATAGTTTTAATTCTTAGAAATTCACATATTTTTGAAGGAACCCAAATCAATTAAAGTCCTAAGTAATGAGTTTTCCTCTGGTTACTAATACGATTCTAATATTTGGATTACATAACATTAATTATTTGCTAACAATTTTATGGCTGCGACAAATTTAAAAGTCATTAAGCTGCAAATATTGGCAGACTAAATTGAAATCTCTGGAATTTTTTACTCTTCAACAAGATTTATACGCAGTGACAAGGAAAGATTTGTACTTTTGCATTAACAAATGATGATTTGTCAATTTCTTAACACAAATATGTACATGAATATAATTTGCATTTTAATTGCACCAAAAACGTTGAATACATCGAATATTTAATGATTTAATTCCCGAAATAAACGCACTCCTGAATGAGCTTATGATCAATTATCGCATCATCTGAGGAGGGTGCTTAACAAGCTTTGAGTGACATGCTCAAATGGCAATAAACATGATCACAAATCAACAAAAACAATAATAAGTGAAATAAGTTCGGAGGAGAAATGAGAAAAGACCCGACTTTTGATTTGGGTTATGCACTCGAGACAAGAATATGATGAATTTGCACTATTTGTTTACTAATTTGTTTATTGCAAATCAAACAACAAACGTTTCTGTTTGTCTAAAATGTTTAACACTTGTCGGAATGTGAATAACATTCTTTTCTTCCACTTGAGATGAGCCACGTTCAAGGACTTTACACGCGAGTTCAAGTTCTATATCTTAAAGAAGAATCCCTAGAACTCAAAGGGAAACAAGTTTCCTTTCACCTGGAAGATGTTACGACTAGTTGTAGTTGTTGACTAATAAGTAGGATTGTTTTGCCACAAAACTTGTTTGCAGTTTTTGCAGTTTCTCCCCATCGCTGAGTCACTCGATTTACTTCCTTAATTATCGTTTTATCCCCACAACAGTGACACAGTATTATGAGATGCCGCAGCTCTATGACTTTGATGACTACGATCGCTGCCTCCAGGAGTTTCCAGTTACAGCCACCTACTGCTTTGTCCGGGCTGATGTACAGCCAAACAGATCAGCCGCTGCCTGGCAAGCCATCGAGGAGATATCCAAGTACAAGAGGCATCACTTTAACCATCGCCATCTCTACTTTGGCCTATGCATTCACAAGTGCGAACAGGAGCTGGCATCTCTGGATACCAACGCCATCCAGGATCTGCAGTCTGGCATTCTGACCGATAATCCCAAGGTAGGCCCATAATTACCCTAATTAAATCATTTAATAGCACTCGCCGAATTACCTTGTTCCAATGCTCCAATGACATTCTCGGCAAGATTTGATTAACACAACTGTATTAAAATCAGAGATCATAAAACAAAAAAACAAAAACGATAACGAAACTCGCTTTTCAATGCATCCAAAGACTGCAGATACCTGATGGCTAATAGCACACAATTTAATTCAATTTAACGCCTTTGCTCAACCCATAACTTGCACTCCATAGAAAAACAATGATTTCAAAATCTTCGATAAAGATTTGAAAATTGAAAAAACCAAAACCAATACGAAAACGAAAACGACAACGAAACGACAACGAAACGACAACGAACGAAATGCGATAAAGTGTTGAATGATAAATATAAATTATCGAACCAACAACAATAAAAACCAATACAACTGCGAACAACAAATGAAAACAAACACAAAAAATGAACACACAACGAATATTTGATGCTCTTTACTTAGCCATTATCTATTGGAAATGGCCAACATTTTAGCTGTTATTTAAAACTTGAAATTTAAATCTTCAAAATGTATTTGATTTACTTTAATTTCAATTTAATTTAGTAGCAAGGAACTATTTAATCTCTGACTTTTGAATTAAAACACTTTTTAATACTTTAATTTAAAAACATGTTTTAAATTTCGACTTATTTTCGTGTACTGAAGAAGTCAAAACACATTTATCCGGGGGACATTCTACGAAAGAAGTATTTCGTTAAGTCGAGTACACTCGAAGATCTACACTTACAGTAGAATCCGGTTACAACGACAGGATGATATGAGTGATCGTTAACAGTTTTGTTAATTTTGACTTGCAAAAAGCAGAATAAACTGTCACGTCGTTATAAGCGGTGTTGTACTAGGCGGACGCATTTCCATTAAAATCTGTATTAAGACCAATCAAACCATTAAATTTTGGTCGTTATATTTGGAATCATTATATCCCGACTCTATTGTAGTTTATACAATTTAAGAATCAGTGGCACTAGTTACGAAAATCTTCTATAAAAATATAATTTTTTGAAATTAATCATTTTCAATCTTAACAAAAAAGTCTACAGTCGGGTCGCTCGACTGTAAAAGTCCCTGCACTCATTCTAGTGTGCGTTTTATTATACAAATCACTAATCTTCCACCAATTTGTCCTATGGGAGCTATAGGCTGTAGTTGTCTAATTCGGTAATGGTACCATAGACATAATGTGTGAATTTGATCCTGATAGCTCTAGTCGTTTTCAAGTTATGTTAATGCGGGGGCGGTATGGGGCGTGGCAAAAATTTGAAATAAACTTGATCTGCCTGACATATAGACGAACTTTCATTCCAAATTTGGTGTCTGTAGCTCTTGTAGTTTAAAAGATCCAGGTGTTCATACGGACGGACGGACAGAAAGACGGAGATCGCAAAATCGACTCGGCTGTTGATTCTGATGAAGAATATGGGGTCAGAGAAGCCTCCTTCTACCTGTCACGCACATTTCGCTTCAGATAAACTTAATAGACCCCTCTACTCTTTTCTAGAGTACTGGGTCTAAAAACGTTACAAACTGCATAACAAAGCGAGAGTGCCCGGTAAACAATTTATTACTAAAGATTAAATGGTTTACAGTTTATTCAACCCGAATGAGACTGATCTCCGGGTGTGCTCCCACGTGATGGAGTTTTGAGCGGGGCAGGACGTATGGCACTTGTCGCATAGCTCACCTGATTTGTTAGTTGGGAGTCTTCTCTTCGACTAATCCGAAGTGTGCCCAGATGTGTCTTAAAGTTGCATCTGCGGAAAAACCACTGATTGACTGATGTCAGTAGGTGGAGCAGGTGAGCCAGTGACACAGCTGATGATCAGGTAGTCAATGACATTTTGTGGATGACACAAACAAGCGGCGGTCAGTGAAAACTTTTAATTGTGGCCAAGACAAAAGGGCCACAAAAACTAAATAGATGCAAATATTCAAATTGGAGCATTCAAGATGCAGTTGGGAAGGTTGCGAAGATTGTGAAGGCCAAGGCTGTGACGTTTAATAGCCAATTTGATGGCAGTTTGATTGTGCATTTTGATTTTGATTGGTCCACTCAGGTGAATGTCTACCTGGAACTGTTTGACATGGAGGGCGGCAATCGGGAACAATATAATGATCTGACCAACGCCTGCCTCAACTGGCGCTTGGCGAGACGAGGTCATGGAGTCCAAGCCAAGAGCGTGGTCGAATATTGCGATACATCCAATACGGCTGGCAAGGTCGTCCAAGAAGGTATAGAGCAGTGTGTATTCGGGTTACATCCGACGATTAAGTCTAGTGTGCTTCTATATGCAGATGGGTGGAACCTGACCTTCTATGTAGTGCTTGGAGCAGTCCTCTTCCTGGCTTGTGCGAGCAGCCTCATCGACTTGCATTTGAAGCGTCGCCGGCACGACAAAATGCTCAAGGAGCGGGATCACTACAAGACTCCTCCGCAGAGTCTGAGCACACGGCTCTTAATCACCTGGTCCATGGCTCGTAATTGGTACAGGCTAAACCAGGAACCCAATGGCAAGATCGGGCGCGAGCTACGTTTCCTTGATTGCTTCAAGTTCTTTGCTATGTTTCTGGTTATCTTTGCCCACACAAACTGGGTGATATATGAGGGAGCCATCAACAATCCACAAGACCCAGAGAGGCTCCTGCATACTTCCGCTGGCACCTTGCTTGTTTGCGGTACTCTCATCACCGTCACTTTCTTCGTCATCAGCGGACTGCTGCTTACCATCAACTGGCTGGCTGTAATACGTGCCACCGTGGACCACAAGAAGTCCACTTGGAATGTGGCCACATACGCTGCTCTCTTTGTCAAGTTTAACGTGTTTCGATATATACGCCTGACTGTACCCTACGCCTTTGTGGTTCTGCTTAGCGGTGTCTACTTCCAGAATGCCGGAGGACCTCTCTGGCGACACATCTACGAGCGGGAACAGCTTGCATGCCGCAAGAACTGGTGGACCAATCTGCTTTTCATTAATAATCTTGTGCGCACCGATGAGCGAGTAAGTAGAATCCCGCCCAGAACTAAGCCCCGTTTTATTTTAGTGCTACCTCTTCGCTCTAGTGCCTGCTCCAGGGATGGTATCTGGCAGCTGATACCCAATCCTTTATCGTAAGCTTGTTGGTCCTGATGCTTGGACACCGCCTGGGTCGATGGAATAAGCAGTTCTATGCCCTGTTGCTGAGTATCTTTGTTGCAGTGCCAATGGTGTTGACCTATGTTAGGGATTACTTTCCCGTCTTTCTGCCCACGCCACAGTAAGTAAACTGGTCTTTATTCCAGCTTACCTTAGCTAATCCCAACCCACACAGAACCCAAAGGGATTCTTTCATTGGGGATCACCACTTTACCGAATTCTACACATCGTTCCACATGAATTTCGGCACGTATTTTTGCGGAGTTCTCGCTGCTCTGGCTTATGACCAAGTCTCGCAGAAGCAGTACAAGCTGCGTGAACGAATTAGCTTCCAGATCCTTTGGTTTGCTCTTATCCCAGCGGGCATTCTATGGCTTTTCTCAGCTCACCCGATAATCCAGCACTACTATGCCGAAACACCTCGAATCTGGGGAGCTATCTTTGCAGGACTCCATCGCAATCTTTGGGGGTTCGGTCTGAGCATATTCATCCTGGGCATGGCAGCAAAAGTGGGATGTGAGTAATCCTAATCGGTTTTAAAGCTTTGATTAATTCTTTACGTTTCGCTCTTTAGGGATAATACGCAAATTCGCCTGTCTGCCCATCTTCCGCATCCTCGGTCGTCTCACCTATGGCGCCTTTATTATACATGTGCTGATGGCACGTGTGGTGCTGTCGACGGTGCGGGAACCCATCTACTTTGGCACAGGCACAATGGTAAGTAAGAAAAGTTGGGAAATTGATTCAATACTCTGTGATAGAATCAATTAATACTTAAGGATTTAAGAGGAGAACAGAAGACGATTGATTGAGGAGCATTTCATTCACCGGTGTGGTCCCTGTGATTTAAGACATTATAAACCCTTGACATAGGGTTCTTAATGGAGGTCTTCCCTTTTATATACTTCACTGCTCTAACATAACTTGGGACTTTCAAGCCTCTGGCCTTGCTATAGATCCGTGTAGTCTCTTTTCCTTTAGTTTGTCTTTCAAAACCTTTGACAACCTTTTCTAATTCTTTACAGTTTGCTTACATTTTCTACGTGCTCTGTGCCTCGTATATGAGCTCCTTTCTCCTGGCTATATTTGTGGAATTGCCGGTGTCTTCGCTTCTCAAGCTGATGCGTTAATTTGATTTAGGATGACATTGGCTTGGTGTAATCATTGGATTCAAATGGAAGCGTTGCATACTTAAACTTCGAACAGTTTACAATATGAGCTTTTAAGCTTATATCATTAGTGGTAAAAAATAAATACTAAATACTTAACTTATTCTAAAGATTTGTAGTAGTTTATAAATATGTTTAAGTAACTTAACTGAAATAAAGGCTATAAGATCTGAGATATACTAGGCTCAAAGTGGCATCCATCGTAAACTTACCCCAATCCAATCTGGCTCTGTTCGTGCTCCGCCTCGCTGCGGCGAACCAACTCCAAGAAGTGCCACTTGATCTCATTCGCGGCGTCCTCGTTGAGTTCCGGTTTTACATTTTGGCGGGCATAGGCAATGAATTTCTTGATCAGAATGGGAGGCAGGAGATCAAGCTCCTCGGGCTTTAAAGGGTTGTGCTCCAAACGCTTGTCCAAGTCGTAGTCCTTCTCCATAATGCTATCCTTCTCGTCCAGTTGCGGAACAGATGTATTGTCCTCGCAGACGGAATCGTTCATCTTAGCCTTCAGGGCGAAGCGAGCTGCGATTTGGGCTCGTTTTTTGGCGCCAGCATGGAGAGCACGAACATGCTCCGTTAGGGAGACATCCCGGGTATTTGAAGGCTTGTCCAGCAGCACATAGACTAGATGGAACTCCTTTAGCAATGCGGCTGTAATGCGTATGTTCTGGAGCAGGTAACGCCCCTTGTCGTATTGGCCACGTTGCGGATTGGCACACGCAATGATCGAGGGTTGGGCATCGAAGGACACAAAGGCACCCGGAAGAGGCAGGTTGAGTTGTCCTTCTTGCATGCACTGCTGCAGGAGAGTCTGCTTAGAGGCCAGCTTATCCACTCCGTCCACAAGACAGTGTCCAGTAGTGTTAGCCAAAAGCAAAGCACCTGCGTCCATGACACGTCTGTTGCGTCCACTAAACGAGATGCCCAACTGCTTAGATTGGGTTCCACGTTTGCCGTTGATGTATGCACCACGTTCAGTGGTTTGGGCGCAGTTTAGAAGAACGGTGGACTTGCCAATGCCAGGATCACCCACGAGAAGCACATTAATAGCGCCATCGTCAGTGCCGCCCAGCAGAGACAATAAACAGGCGGCCTTGGCCAGCTCATGTCCATGGACCTCGGGAGCTAGTGACTGCACCAGAAGCTTGAAGCTGTTCGGCTCCGAATTTATCATGGCAATGGCCTCCAAGTCGAATTTGCTGAACTCCCGATCCACCTGAGTGGCATCCTGCACGCTGCAAGCACGGAGGTAGGCCTGTAAGTCTCCACCAACTGCAGTTTGCCCAGGAGCCGAAGAAGTCGTCGGTAGATCGTTGCTCTCGCAGAGTTCCCGCAGCTTTAAAACGCCCGCCACAACGATTTCCTGACCCACGTGCACTGCATCGACTAGATCGTGCCTGAGCTCAATGTCCAGTTCTCCAGGTAGCGTGTTATCGTAGTCGGTCAGTAGCGACAGGCTCGACTCCTCTAGACGTATAATCTGCCGCACTAGGAGTCGTGTATATGGCGAGCTGCGCATGGCCAGAAAGTTATCCTTAGCTCCACATCTTGGCTTCAGGACAGTTATAGGGACGTGGTGTAAAGTTGCCGCGCTGCCGGAGAGCTTGCACCATTTGGCAGCGGGTGCAGCGAAACGAATGCCATGATAGGCTGTACATGGGTTCTCCCACGCTGCTAACAACACCACGCACAGCGAACAGTCTATCCACGCGGGATTGGGAAATGCTGTTCACCAGTTCCACGTCCGAAAAGTTCACGGGTCGCACATAAATCTTCCGTGTGGGCTCATTGGCTGGCATATACTTCTGTATGGTAGACACTATTGGCAGCACACTGCTCGCTGCCCCATCAGCCGCATCGAGACTGTCGTTGTGTACTACAGTGTGCATCGCCAGTCCGATGATGGACAATGTACGCAATGGTTTACTACGTATATCCTCCACCAATGTTGGCCATACCGCCTTAAGCTGCTCATCACTTTGAACCCAACTCGATGAGAATTTAAAGAATCCACGCTCACGAATATTTGCAACAGGGTAGTCATCCGGATTACGTTGGAAGTGAGCTTCCACGGCAACGATGCGGTTGGCCAGTTCAGTGTCCGCTTCATACTCTTCTCGCAGAAAGTACAAACGCCAGCCTGGATATATTCTGGGATTGTCTACAAGCAGACAACGAACCTGCATCGCATCCTCTGGAGCTGCGTAGTATTCTGGACGCAGGAAACTACAATCAGAATTTGCAACTCGCTTTCGCCGTGCGTCGCCATTGCCAGAGCGAGAGCTATTCCAACCCCTTGGTCTTGCTCTGTTAGTGCCTCCAGCTTGATTTGGAGTCGATTCCGATTCCGCTGTCCCTTGACCATTACCTGCATTACCTGCAGGTATTACACGGCCATTACGTCGAAAGTAGAAATATGGTCGGTATGCGCCGCCGCCTCGGGCTCTTCCGCGTACAAATCGCGATGGGGCACGCCCCCCTCTTGGTGGATTCATTTGGAAGACGAATCAATTCCTATTTTTAAACTTCTAAAGGCGATTCAATTATTACGCGGTATGCATTTCTTCTTCACATTCGATTAATTATGTGCCGCCTGCAATCGATAGCAAAAATACTGAAATACGACCTATCGATTCTCTTAAACCAAACCAAATTTCAGCGCAAATGATACATATAAATATCGATAACTTCTGCATTATTTTTAGTACTTTTTTTGCGTGGTGCAATTTTGAATAAACCACATACGGTAATACTGTTTTATATTTTAAGTGGATGTTTAGCAAAATAATTTGTTAAAACATAAAGAAGTACTATTAAGTTTTACCAAGTAAACTTTCAAAATGCCGGTGAGTAGTTTAACTGTTTGGCATGGTAAATAAAATAACTAAAAGAATTAAATGGCAGGGAATTCAGTATTTGCCGATATCTATAACCCACGCATAGCTCTTTTAAATCCTTATCTTTTGTTTACATACTCGCAGGCGTACCACTCACAAATCAAGGACTTTCGCCAACAAGTTGGCAACATGGCCATTTTGCCGTTGCGAACACAGGTGCGAGGACCAGCCCCAAGTGCTAATGTGGAAAGCGACATAATTGATGAGTCACTGTATTTCTTCAAAGCCAATGTTTTCTTTCCGCACATACGAAGTGAAGGTGGGACACTTAAAGCTTATAAATGTAGTAAATAATACATATAATTTATTGACTGCAGTCTGAAGTGGACCGTGTGCTGATCTATATCACGCTCTACATAACCGAATGCCTGAAGCGGCTGACCCGATGCACCAGCAAGGCCCAAGGGCAGCAGGAGATGTACAGCTTGGCAATCTCCAAGTTTGATATACCCGGCGATGCTGGCTTCCCATTAAACGCTGTTTACGCCAAACCACAATCCGCCCAGGATTCCGACCTGATGCGCCAGTATTTGCTACAGCTTCGTCACGAAACCGGCAACCGAGTAGTTGAGAAAGTGTTTGGTACAGAGGATGGCAAGCCAAACAAATGGTGGACTTGCTTTGCCAAGAAGAAGTTCATGGAGAAAAGTCTGGCCGGACCAGGACAATAAACTTAATTATGGCACTGTTTATATACGAGTGCGTTATCCCGATTTCGAAATGTATTATTTAAGTATGGCGATGTTTCTATTTGAAATATAACAACCACGTAAATGTGTGTGTGTTCACGTTATTAACGCAATCCAGGCAACGACATTTTTTAATTGGAAAATCCTTCTAAACAAAAATTCTAATATGTAGAATAAAAATTAACGGTACAGGTGATCGGCTTGCAGATTGGATGCAATTTCCGATTCCCATTTATCGCCATTGCACAACAGTTTTTCCTTGTTATAAAGCAGCTCCTCGTGTGTCTCTGTGGAGAACTCAAAGTTGGGTCCTTCAACAATCGCATCGACTGGACAAGCCTCCTATTTAGAGAATAAAAACACTCCGGGTTAAAGATTTAAAAAAAAAAGTTTCCACCAATCAGTTTACCTGGCAAAAACCACAGTAGATGCACTTGGTCATGTCGATATCGTAGCGTGTTGTACGCCGGCTTCCATCTGCACGTTCCTCAGCCTCAATAGTAATGGCCTGAGCGGGACAAATGGCCTCGCAGAGCTTGCACGCAATGCAACGTTCCTCTCCACTTGGATATCGACGAAGGGCGTGCTCGCCACGGAAACGCGGACTGAGAGGCCCCTTCTCGAACGGATAGTTGATTGTAGCCGGCTCTTTGAAGATATGTGCCAGAGTTACAGCAAAACCGCGGAAGAGTTCGCCAAAGAACATTGTGGTAGCGGCACGATCTGTGATGTCGTCCATTTCCATACTCAACTCTTTGTTGTTGACATAAACATATCCCTTAGGCACATGCACAATGTCTTTTGGTTCGGCCTTCTGGGCAGCCAGCATCCGTACACTATTAGTGCCAAACATGCGCTTACCTGCGTATAAATCATTTTGTTATTAATCGATTGAACCCCAAGTTTAGCAGTTTTGCAGATTTGTTATACTATGACATAAGGTTACATAACCTCATTCGGTTGAATTTGCAAATAATATAATTGCCAAACTACAACTATTGGTATTTGGGAACTAACCATTGCGCGATGCTGTAAAAATCCGCATTGTTAGCGACATGTTTTCGGCACACAATTTAATAACGAGAAACACAATTTATAAACTTGTTTTGTTGTGTATTTTTGGCCGATAGACAAAATTGTTGCCAGAGATGAGTATCGCTGTCGTTATGTATCGATTTTTTAATTACATATCGAATGTGTGTAAGCTATCGATACATATAACATTGTTTGAGTCGCTTGCATGATATCAAATACATATCGAATGTGTATGCCCTATCGATACGCCGAACATCGATTGAATCGCTGCGATGTTTTTCCAGTTTTAATTCGTACGTTTTTGTGTCGGACAGCGAGTCAGCAGTCTTTAATTGTTTTCTGTCGCTTGTGGTATAGCACATTTAAGATAAATACTATCCAGAAAGCATAAACTCGTATCTTAAGCATTTTGAATAATTACTGTGCAAACTAATAACTGTACATCCATTTGTTCCAAAATTAACTGAAGGTCAGAACGGCATTCATAAACAGTGACGACATCGCTATATTTGTTTACAAAACAAAACGGAATTTCACAAGCTCTTGTAAAAATGTCGGACTTATCCTATCTGGACACGATCTCAAACAAAGAGCTTCATGCGAAATGCTTGCAATATGGCCTACCCAATATTCCAGTCACCGATTCAAGCCGTCAAGTAATTGTGCGTCGTTTACGCGCCACCATTTTAGGCGTTCCCTTAAACAAAAGCAAAAATGCTTCTTCAGCAGCGGCGAAAAAGTCAACGCCTAGACGCGAAACGGTCCACAGCAGTAAGGCGACACCGACAACTGAGCTGAACATGAATAGCAGCAGCGCAGCAGGTAAAAGTCCAAGTCGAGCCAAGAACAACAACAACAACAATCGCCGAACAATTGCTGTTACACCTAGCAATTATTATCCGTTGGAAACAGGAAACTCTTCAGTGCGATCTCTGCAAACAACAACAACAGTCTCTGACATCGGCTCACAGTCGGAGGACGATGATTATTACGCAGGTAATTCTCTTGGCATCAAGTACTCAAATGCCGCACAACGTGAGGATGAGCGACTGCGTCGTTCAGTTTCGTTGACGAAATCTGGAGTGCTGACAACATCTTATACGCGTGAGGTGGATCAGCCGCACTATGTGGACGATGACCAGCCGCATAGCCATACATACCAACATCCGCATGCTGCGCCTTCCCACACGCTTCCCAGCTATGAGCCCCGTATTGAGCGCACCTATAATTCGACTTTTCCAAGACAGCATCTCACTCAATCGCTGTTGAACTCGACCAGTTATCTCGAGGACACACACGACTTCAATGAGCAGCCAATCTCGCAGCGCACACACACATACAATGGATCTGCAGCTCCCTTTAACACAGGGCCAGTACCCACTGCATCAATTAGACAGCGGCAGACCACGGAGGGTAGTGGATTTGTCAGAGGACGGCTTATACAGCCCACGTATAAGGTGAATACACTGTATCCCCAGCTCAATCAATTTTACGACCAACCTACAACTAATGAGGAACCCATGGACTTAGACACGGACAGTGAAACCGAGGCAGACGTTCGCCAGCAGAGCCCTTATGGAAATACCATCGAATCTCCCTATTTGAGCAGCTTCTCCAAGCAGCTGAACGCAGGAAAGCGTTCCTCGCCACTGGCCAGACCACAGAAGCGTCAGACCATAGCTAGGGCGAACTCAGAGTCACCTATGGAACAGTTTCGTGTGTTGCTTAGGTCCTTGAACCAGAAGTACCACATCAAGTTTTATTTCTTTCTTATGCTGGCTGTTATGGTCACTACCTTGGTTTATGTGCTGGTGACTCCTTAATTTTAAGAAGCTACTAAATCTCCAAGTGGTTATGGCTTAAACTATAATTTGTATGTAAACATTATATATACAAAAGCTTGTTATTATCCTGATAATTAGGTCAGGAATCATAAAATAAATATTTGTATACTATACTAAAAGCCAACAAAACTATGTTTTAAAACTTTAATAAAAAATAAAAAACTCAAATAAATTTGTTGAAACTCGTGTAGTCATTATAAATAGACAAACAGTCAGATAACAAAGGTAATCAATCGAATGGCATTAATCTGAAGTAATGGGACACGTATGCGGAAAATTCTGACGGCAACGATTTTCCCCCTGTTGTGAGCAAAAATTGAAACTGATTTCGTTTCACTTCATTCATTTTTTTTATATAATTAGAAAAATGTACTACATTACAATTAATTTATTAAATAAACTAATTAAATTTAATTGTTTTCAGTGTTTTATATTGTTATTTTGTGTCTTGCGTTTCAGTTATCGGACATTGTCTTTAGGCTACTATTTACAAGCTATTCAAGGTTTGATTGCAGCACAAACAAGTGTTTAAAATCGTAAATCTGGGGATTGGGAGGGGTATGTGAAATGCAGCAAACTTTGTGGATTGTGGGTTGTGGAAAGTGGACAGTAGAAGTAGAAAGTAAATGGAAGGGAAGAGGGAAACTGACTGAATTGAAGAAAATCACAAAGAAACCTGCTCAGCAATGGCATCCGGCTTCTGGCCGCAGTCGAAAATTGTCCGTTTAGTTGAAGTGGAACTTAAACTGGAACGGAGAACCGTGCTGGAAGTGCGCGAAAGGATCTGCACCACGGAAACCTTGACTATTGCTCTCTGGGTCCAGTGGATCAACACCACTGTCGAACTGTCGCCGCTTCTCTGGATCTGTGAGCACTTCCTTAGCAGCGGCAATGTCGATGAACTTCTTTTCCGCCACCTTCTTCTCATCATCCTTAAAATTGTCAGGATGCCACTTTTGTGCCGCCTTGCGGTAGGCCTTTACGATCTCCTGTTTGTTGGCATTACGCTTAACACCCAATATCTTATAGTAATCCCTGCGCTCCGCCTGCTTTTGCAGTTTCTTGGCCTTCTGAATACCCTCCTTGGCCCTCGAGTTATTCTCATCAATCTCAATGGCTGCCTGGTAGTCATGTATGGCATCGTCATACATTTCACTACCCAACAGAGCATCGGCACGGTCGCAATACACTTGGGCATCCTTCATAATATCCAAAGCCTGTTTGCACTGTGTTAACGCCTTTCCATACTGCTCATCTGTCGTGTAGCAGGAGCATAATAGTTTGTGTGCCTCATAGCGGATCATCGTTTCCTCCGGTTCATGTTTAAGTACTGCCTCTGCAGCCATTATGCATTCCTCTGGCTGCTTCTCCTCCCGAGCCTGTTCTGCATTCACCAGCTGTTTTTCCACCTTCCGTAACTTTTTGTAGAACGGAAAACAGAGCTTGTGCTCGGGATCGAACTTGAGGCACTCGCGAATTTCTTTAAGCGCATTCGTGGCATGCCCAATGTTGTACAATAATTGTGCAATGTTAAAGTGACCCTCGGTGCTGTCCTGGGAGAGGCGATTCACCTGACGCAGGTCAGCAATAGCCGAGAGAACATCGTTGGTTTTCAGATATGCATCGGATCGAGCTTGTCGGAATGCCACTGACCACGGGGAGATTTCCAGCAACTGTGTTATCATGCCAATCGCGTTTTGCTCATCAGCATTGTTCATCAGGTGTTGCACAAGTGTCCACTGCTCCTTGGCGGGCCTAAGTCTCGCATAGTGCTCGTTAACAAGTCCATTCTGTGGCTCCTCGCTGAGCACTTGCTCGAAGTCAAGCAACGCTTGGTCGTAATCACCGCTCTTCATGTGCACAAAGCCCCGTTGACTGCGTGCAGCGGTAAAGTCTGGTTTTAGCTCCAGCACGCGACTGAAGTCCTGGATAGCAAAGCGGGTCTTGCCAAGGGCCAGGTAGACAGTTCCACGTTTAAATAGAGTTAAGTAGTTGTTGGGATCACCCTCTGAAATATGGATTGCTCTTGAACGACTCGAACCATATGTATGTCACATGTATCCACTCACCAACAGCCGCATGGTAGTGCGTCAGAGCATCTGATAGCTGACCACGGGCCAAAAAGTCTTTGCCCAGCTCCAGATGGTTGTCAATGTCTGCTTGATTTGATGACGCTGCCTCAGCGCCTGCATGAAGTGACGTGTTGTTTAAGTATTTATCAATATTTTGTTATTACTACAACTATGGTTAATGCATACCTTCCATAAACAGCTCTAGAAGCAACAACAAAACGCAAGCGGCCAGTTTCTTTTCGCCGCTGCCGAGCATAAGCAGATCGCTCAATGGCAATGCCATGATGCGGCCGTCTTCCTCTTCTTCACTCCCACTCTCTTTCGTGCTCTTTCTCTATGTCTATATATTGGTGCGTATGGGCGTGTGCGTGATTGTGTGCGTGTTGTGGGCGTCTTAGCCAAAAGTGATTAGAAGATGAAGTTAAATATCTAGATCCAGTTCGACACACACGTCACAATTGCTTCTTCTTCTCCTTCTTCGTTGATTATATGTATCTCTTAGTTGCCACTCTTTACCGTTGCACCTGCTTTCTAGTTGGTCTTATTGTTGTTATTACCTTCGTTGCAGCGGTGTATATTTGTCGGTTTTTTTTTTGGTTAGGCAATATGTTGTATGTTAGTTTCAACTGTATTAGATGCTATGTATACTACACCAGCAATTGCTTTGTGTCCATTTCGATAGAAAACCGACTAATTACTGCTATCAGCAATACGCTTGCCTTAATTTGAATAGAACTTGCTGCTTAAAAACCTAAACACTGACGTGTTATTAGAGCTGACATTTTAATCGATTCCTGAAACGATGCATCGATATTTATTATAAGCGCGATACATCGATTTAAATCCATGAACACTTGGTACACTGTTTTGTTGGTGGTACAGATTTACACTTCTTACAAAAATAGTACAAGTTGGTTTATTTCTTCTAAAAATTTTAATTTTATATATAATTAGAAGTTCTTATTTATTTATAACATAAACTCGAGAATGTGCATGTTCCCTTAACAAAACTTTTAGCATTTATGCAAAAGTATGGAAATAATTCTATCACAAAAACATAAACCTGAAAAATAAAATGAATATACAAGTAAATAACATTTTTTGTACAAAAACTAATTTTTAAGAGCTATAAATTTCAACAAATTGACCTTGTGTTCTTGCCCATTTTGTCTAACGTTTTACATGCCCCACAAATATGTTTATAAAGATTTGATCTTAAATCAATTGCTTTGGATCAGTTCAGTAAAAATCGATAGCATGAATATCAGTATGCTTCCATCTCTATTTTATATATGTATGTTGAATGATAAATGCCGAGTTTTGATAGCTGAAGCATTTATTAGAGAAATCTGTTTCATTATATTTCTAATTGCAAATTATTTTGCAGATTAACTTTCTAGTTAAATAAAATTTTAAAATGCTAAATACTAGTTTTTGGGATACAGATAACTAAATAGTTGATAGGACACGTGTTATCTAGTGAGGAATGCTAGCAGTTAGGACATAACTTAACTAAAGAAATATAAATTAGATAGACATATTATTGAATTACATTTAAAGCAATCGTTCTAAAATGCCTAGCATCAAAAACACAGATTATATAATATTTGCATTAACCTCACACTGGTGCGGTGTGTACACAATTTCTTATTTTCGCATATTTGGCATTAAAATCTCAATTCATAAACCTTTTTATTGCAAATAATTTCAGTACTAGAAATTCTGTGCAGCAGTGGAATGGAATTTTTCAGTTTTAGGCTAAACAATTTAAAATAGAAATTAAGTCAGAGTTTAAACATGAAATTTCCTGCGATCCTAGTGAAACGATCGACATCACGCAGAGACCATAAATACAAATGGTCCCAATAAATTTCCTTAATATTATTGGGAAAATAAATAAGGGTGGCAGTGATATTGGGTTTTTCATGATGGCGTTGCCAGACAGTAGGATATTAAATTGTTATTCCTGTCGTTTCAATAATTTAAAAATCTTGTTTTTCCAAACAAATAAAACACATTGTAATTGATCACTTTATTGGTATGTATGTATATATATTGCACTACCTCTACTACACATAATATTGATATTTCTTAAAATTTGTAAACACGTGTCATTTTTTTTTTAAATAAATGCAATATTTTTGAGCATTAAAATGTTGCTTACTTGCCTTTAGCTTAAATACTATTCTAACATTTCAATTCTTATCACTAAAATGGTCACCAATAGTCATCTTCACATATTATGAATATTATTTGAGAGGTTAAGAAAACGTCGCAATTGTTTAGTGTTTGAATTAAGTTTTCTATGGATGGAGGCTTTAAGCTAGTGATGTGAGAGAAAAGCGTTTATAAGGTAAATATTATATATGAGTTATCGAATGTGGTCGGTCTACAGAGTATAAAGCTTTGAGCATCGCATCTTCGTTAATTGTCAGCCCTGTGCATGATCCGTATAAATGTATATGTTTGTATATCTGATACTTTGAGACATACATATTGTATGTATGTATAGGCAATGATGGTTAGTCAAGTGATAAGGATAAATGGAGGGTACGATCTATTACTGTATGTACATAGACTTAATGTGTGATTTACTAAATATATAAAAATCTTTTAGGTGTGTGGCTTTCTCAAAGCGCTGCCTTCTATTAGTTTTATAGTTTCATAGTTTCGATACTGTTCTACATTTCTGTTCCACTTGGATTTTTTCATTGGTACAATTAGGAAATCACAATGTTGATTAAATCATCCAGAGAATCCATAGATTGGGACTCATTTGAATCGTGCGCCTTCTTCATGTGAGCTGAAAATAAAATTGGTTTAATGTATAAAATCAACAAATAAGAAATTATCGTTACTTTTAAACTTAATGTGGGTCACAAATCGTTCCTGGCATAAATCGCATTTGTAGTAGGTATTTCCGGTGTGGACCCGTTGGTGTAGGCGAAGAGACTTCTCGAATAGATAGGACCGTCCACAAGTCTCACACTTGAAGTTCTTCTCAAGAACTGAAAGAAATTGTAACTGGTTATATAATAATAAAAGAGAAGGGAACTGCACGGCTGAGGAATAACCTGTGCCCTGTACCCATTGCAGGGCATAAAAAACTTAAGGATTGCAGAATGAAGCAGGGAAAGTTTCAGGCACTATCCCTGAGTCAGAGTTTGTCTATGGGAGATGTGATGCCCACTTTACTACCACTGTAGAAAAGCATTCAAAGTTAGCGACTCACCTTCGTGACTACGCATGTGCTGGGTAAGCACATATTTCAGGGCAAACGCTTTGCCGCAAACATCACACACGTTGGGCTTCTCGTTGGCATGGGTCTTCATGTGCCACTTGAGATCCTGAGCACGCTTATAGCGCTTGGAGCAGTGCGTGCAGGCGTGCAGCCGATCCGTGGAGTGCACTGCCATGTGCCGTTCTAGGGCTGATTTCATATTGAAACGTTGGGGACAGCTGACGCACTGAAAGAGACCAGTATATTGTCGCTCTCGCTTTCGCTGGAGAACCCGCTTGTTATTGGCAATTATTGGAGCAGCTGGTTCCCGCTGCAGGTGCTCTTCAGCCATATGCTGTATGAGATCCTGTTCGGTATCAAACTCTTGGCGGCAGGACTGGAACATGCACTCGCTGCGCTCCTGATGAGTTAGGTTCTCCGTGTGCAACTCAAGCATATGGATGCGTTTCTCGGCATACGATGCAAAAACTTGGATTTTAGTAATCAAAGCCAAAGAGAGTTAGTCTGAGATTGCTACTATTTAAATGACATGAAACATTAACGAAAACTATGTTAATTGGGTTCTTGCATGCTGCTTTCCGGGAGGATTACGTACGAATTACTCAATTGATGATGCTTGGTTTTGTGGTCTGGAGGTTGGGTTAAAAGCTAAAGATTTGTGGCTTAGTTAAGAGTAATTTAGGAATACACCTTTGCGCCATTTGGCGGGAAATTCGAATTTTAACAATTTTAACTTTGAATTTTAAAATTCAATTCACAAATGTACCGTTAACCGGAACACAGAGGTGTACACATTTTAAGGTTATGTTAATGAACTTTATATTCGCATGCGTGGCTAAAAAGTGTTAAAAATAATAACCAAGCCATGTTTACCATTATATTGCTTAAATAACTTGACACAACACACAATTAAAAGCAGCGGGTTTTTTCGACTTCTTCACAGTAAATGGCAAATCTTAAAGCGTTTGCGATGAATGTTTTGATGATGCGACAGATGAATATAATTAATGCCTTCTTATAAATATTAAACGGAATTTTCATTGTATAAGTTATAATTACTTAAAATCGAAACGGATCTTATTAAAAGAATGCTCGAAATTTTCCCTTTTCCACCACACAGACATCACTCATATACAATAACTGATTGATAGTCTGAAGTGGAGGAAACGCGCAAAGATCTGTCAACATTCTACTCACCCTCGGGGCAAATGGAGCATTTAAAGGGCTTCTCTCCTCCGTGTTGCCGATATATGTGCCACCGCAAGGTTTTCACGTGAATGAATGCTAAAATATGTTTTAAATTCGGATCAAAGATAAAAATAATGTTTTTTTTATAAGATATATATTATATAATTTTTAAGAAAATTTATAATTTTTTGTCCTCGTACTGAATCTCAGAGACTATAACACAAGAAACACAAAATCTGACAACTATGTCTTGTAGCTGCCATAGGACAAATCGGTCGAAAATTTGCTAATTTGTGTGAAAAAGTGTAGTTTTAATTGAGTGATGTCAACCAAACTCGAATCGGACAACTTTGTCAAATAGCTCCTATAAGTCTAATCTATATAATTGATTGGAAAATAAGGCAGTACGGGGCTTTTATAGTCAGCTTACTCGACTGTAGTCGTCGTAATTATTTTTTTTTGGCCTTATCTTGAAGACATGTTAAAAATACAATTTCGATATTAAGAAAACTAAGACTTAAAGTTCAGTCGGAATTTTATAATAAATCAGTTTCTAATGAAATTCCGTCGAATTGAAAAAAATTAAATAATTAAAATGTTTTTAAAAATTAAAACAAAATATTTTTTACTTAAAAACTTTGTCAACATTATTTTAGTTAAAACTTGGGTTTATTGTATTTTTTTTTACTTTTGACTTATGTTAGCGCTAAACTCAAAAATGAATTCGTACATAGTTTGTTTCAAAATTAGTGTTGAAAAATATATTTACAAAACTAAAAGTGCATTAATAGCATTCAGACCATGTGTTAAGTATTTAAGTTTCTCATTTACTTTTAAGATGTTCAAAAATGGGTTTAACAGACAGATTTTAATCTACAGAAATTTACACATATATATAGTACATATGTATGTATACATTCTATGGACATTTTCGATCGTTCTCAACAGCAAAGACCGCAAAAATTATTAAAAACAAGAAAGAAAGGTTATCTTTGGCTCGCCGAAGATTAAATACCCTTGTAGTCATGCATGTTGCGTTCATTTGGATTCAGTTACCAATTGTTCATATAGTAGTCCGATTTAGATGAGATTTGGTCAGTATATAGGGAATAATAGCAAATGAGTATTGCGTGAATTTGGCTAAAATCGCTCAATAGGCACTACAAATTTTCATACTAAACCTTTGAACCGATTGTTCCTGACGTGGATATATGATATAGTGGTTCGATCCGAATGAATTTTGGTCAACATATGGGGAATAATACCAAATGCATATTGTGTGAATTTGGTTTAAGTCGCCCATACTGAAAATTTTCATACTAAGCGTTTTTAGCATTTTCAACCGATAGTTCCTATGGCAGCTATATAATATAGTGGTCCGATCTTGATGAAATTTGGTTTGCATATGGGGTTTGGTACTTAATGCACATAGGCTTAATTTGGTTGAGAAAGCTCAAAAAAATTTTTTTTCAACCGATTGTTCCTATGGGAGCTACATGATATAGTCATCTGATCCGTCCGATTTTAACATATGAACTGCGTGCAGAAAGAATACACATCTGTACCAAGTTTTATCAAGATAGCTTTAAAACTGAGAGACTTGTTCGCATAGATACAGACGGACAGACGGGCATGGCTATATCGACTCGCCTGTTGATGCTGATCAAGCATATATAAACATTATGGGGTCGGAGACGCCTCCTTCAATGCGTTACAAACTTCGTGACAAAATTAATATACCCTCTGCAAGGGTATAAAAAGAAATCGTTTTAAGACAACGTTTTTTAACAGACTGACATGTTGCGTGTACTGATTAAACCGATGCCGAAACTGCTGTAGAATCAATCGGTAATTAGATCAGTATACTATTTTGTTTTAGAAAATATGTCTTCACCCTCACACTATAATTTAACTGTGTGTGAGATTGAAACGTTACCTTTGCCACAAAAACCGCAGTATTCACTTTTTCGGGATCCCGTTGTGTGAGTTGCCTCGTGACACTTGAGATGTCGTTGGTTAATAAAGAGTCTGTCGCAGCCACTGTGCCTGCAGCTCAACTGGCGCTCGGGCTTGTGCCAGTTCATGTGGTAGAGTAAGCTTTTCCGGGTGAAGAAACGCTTCTCACACAGACTACATTCAAAGTCCGTGTCCGAGTGATATTTCTCAACATGATGGCGTAGATTATGACGGTCCCCATACTTTTTGCCGCACACCTCGCAGGCGTAATGCTTGACGACGTGAAAGCTCTTCATGTGAACCGTACGGGATGCCGCATCCTGGAAACACTCCGTGCATTCCGGACAGTTGTAAGGCTGATCCGGATCGTGCGCACTACTAATGTGCTCTAGAAGCATGTGCTGGAGCTCATAGCTTTCCTGGGACTTGTAGCAGAATTTACAAGCATAGCTAATGTTCAAGGAGCTGAGATTTGTGGAATTTTCCTCTCCCTCCTCACATGGCAATTTTTCTGATTCGTTGATTTTTATGGTCTCCACATAGATTTCAATGGGCGTTGGCGATTTGCCCTCAATAATGGCAGTGTTTTGTTTTGAGTCCTCAGCATCCCCCCCAACATTTTCCACATCACGCACATCCACTTGGTCTTCGTCACTTTTGTCGTACAATATGTTGGCATCGATTTTATCAAATATATTCGATAACTTCAGTTGCGCATCCTGACAGGCCATGCGAAATGTGTAAATTGAGCAGAATTTCGTAAAACAGTCGCTACATATTTTTTGTGGCAGTCCATCGTTGGGTGAGATCTGTGAATTGACATTTAATTAACAACATGTAAAATTTGTATACCCCTTACCAGCGAATCTCAAAGAACGGTATTGGCAATTGAAACTCGATAACTAACTTTTGGTTCGCTGTCCATCGTTATCGATAACGATATCACAATGTAACCACCGTTGCATGATCAAAAGCTTAATTAAAATGCAACGCGCAGACTTTCCCATATTTGTCTTTGGCATTGGCAACGAATGGAGTTAAGGTATAAGATATTAATGTTAACTTACCTGTAATTTCCAGTTAACGAACTCCATGCGTATTTGAGCCATTTCACTCTGCCAACGGTTTGGATGGAACAAGTCCAGCCAATAGTTGTTGTTGCCATTTTCGAAATCGCACTTTGCACAAGTGCGACACGTTTCCATGGCTGCAGCAATAAACAAACTGAACAGCCAACATCAATCCAGGTCCAAATTGCAATTGTTAGCAAACATGCTTAGATTCATAGTTACAT
Organism: Drosophila cardini; assembly: GCA_018903735.1. Classification (NCBI taxonomy): domain Eukaryota; kingdom Metazoa; phylum Arthropoda; class Insecta; order Diptera; family Drosophilidae; genus Drosophila; species Drosophila cardini. Next base: position 85,731 of record JAEIGM010000119.1, read on the forward strand.
ACACACATACATATGACTATGCACATACACATACACACATATGTATATACGTATGTAAGTACGTGGGTGCAAGTACATGTATGTGTTTATGAGCTTGTATTGGGCCCATGTAATATTATGCAACTTTAGAAATAACTCCAAACACACATCCGCGCAGAGTAAACCATACACATGTGCAAATACTTGCTTGCGCCTGTTACAATATTTTTGTTGGCCACAGCTGGATGGAGTAGGATGAAAACATATGTATGTTCCATTTGCAACTTTTTCCAAAACTTTGGCACTTGGATGCTGTCGATTGTGCCATGAACCTGGGTCACTCAATAATGTTTTGTGCCTGCACTCGACCTATGGACATGCTTCGACCACAACCGCATCCTAGACCTCAGCGAGATGTTGTCCGCAGCACACTCCCGCGTTAACTGACCTTCAATGTTTATTCAAGACATGATGGCAACCGACGCAACGAGAGTGTGGAGAGATTAAATTCCCATGCATTTACACAGACTCTCTTGTATATGTACAAGTATGTGTATGTGTGTGTGTGTAGCTGCAACCCTCTCCAGCTTTATATACTCAGCTGTTCTGATTTGTTTGTGTACTTGCGCAAAAGCCATGTTGCCAAATGCAGAGCTTTGAATTTGCGTTGTTTGTACGCAGATAGCAAACTGGAAACCAGCTAGACTTAAAGTACACTGTTTGCAAACTCTGAACGTATTGCATTTTGCGAACTATACTCACAATTTATGCAATTCGCGCCCACTGTGCTCTCTTAAATTTGTTCATTTAAGCGAAGAGAGCAAAAGCTTACCACAAGAGCTTTCCATACAACGTATTGGGCTTTTGGGTAACATTTGAAATGTACCAGTTGCTAGTATCAATTTATTATTAGTTATGTACAGAAACATACAAATATGTCTACCTATAGCCTTAAGAGTTAACAATTTTAAAACTACAAACGATCCGAATCCGAGGAGAGCCAATTTATAACATACTTCTAGCTGGGTGGCAGAATGCCCAAAGCTCTTAAGCACAATTTGGCCGCATTCAGCTTCGCTTCCTTCTTATTGTTACACGCCTGCGTTGGCGTATATGTCTGTCCGTTGATCTCAACGGAGAAGAGAAACATGCGACTGTGAGATGGGCCCGAATCTTCCCTAAGAATATACTGCGGCGGCGTCCATTTGTTTTTCGATGTCAGTTCATTGAGCACACAAACCGGATGCTTGTCTTGGGCAGTGAGTGCAGCCTGAGCCATGTTCACGGCACTTGGGTTTTTCACTCCCCGCGGATTCGTTTGCCGTGGGGGCTGCTGCTTGATGTCCTCGCGGGAGATGAGACCGCGCTTATCCAGCTTCACGGTCAGCTGCAGTGGTTGCAGTGAACCAGTCTTAGTGCGGCCCAAACCTTCGCCCGGCTTCCAGCCCATCTTTTGGAGCAGTGTCATGCCCATACCACCGGTTACTGGCTTTGTCGAGGTTAGCTGATCACGTCGTGCCCACAGCTGTGGCCCACTGTTTAGCTCGTGCACCTTCATTACCTGGGCACCTGTGCTCCCAGTAAACTGACCGGGCAGATGCTTCGATGATGCCCAGCTGGTCATATCCCGTTGAGCATTGTACATCATTTCAAGAGCTTCTGAATCCGTTGGATTGTCCTGTTCGTGTGGACAAAAAAGTGGTCTTTAGCTGTGTTGTAAATTGTTGTCTCAATAGACATCTGGAGCTCACCTGCAGGCGTCGTATAGCACTTAAACGTTGTGTGATTATGCTTGACACATCCATGCTGGGCGCAGTGGCCTGTGGAAATATTGATGCACTTTGCTGCGGTGCTGCCGATGGTATGGGCACCTCGGGCACAAATGCCTGTCGTTGTATATTGGCCGAAGCTACTGGTGCCACCGAAGCACTTGACGCTGGCTCGGGCACTGGCATTGGTACGGGCACTGGAACGGGGTCAGGAGGCGGAACCGTTAACGGAACGGCCATTGGTATTGGATTAGATTCGCTGGAAACTGCACCATCAGCAGCTGTAGTAGCTGGCTTAAAGGCAGGCTCCTGCTCCTCCTGTTGAGGTATGGATTTGGCAAACACATTTCGTTGTACGTCTTTGAAGATATTCGTGGCCTGCTTCGCCGGCGGCAGGGTAGGTAGCGGCACCAGTGACTCCTTGGGCTGCACGGGTACCCAGACCTCGGACATGCGATGCACTTGACCCGAAGAGACGGGAAACTGCATCGTTATGGCCTTGGTCTGTTCCTCCCGACGCACGGACGGAACGATAGGTGTTGAATTTCGGATGTGCATGACAATGGGTTCCCGCTCCTTTAGCTGAAATGGATGATGAAATGCTTTGGCATTTCCATTCTTGTCCACGTCCGAGTCCTCGTCGGAACTGAGATCGGACAACATTTCGCCGTTAGAGATTTTCTTGCAAAAGTCCGTGAGGTCCTGAACAGTCCGTCCGCCATAGCGCATCTTCAGCAGCACCTTGTCCTTGACCTCCGGCGTCATATCGGCCACTCCCGCCATGTTCCCTCGCTTAAACATGCTGATGGCGTTTCGACGAGCTATCTCGAGTAGACGCTTCTTATCGATGCCCAGATCACGCGATCGGGAACGTGATCGAGTACGATTCCTGGAGTTTGACCTGCTCCGGAATCTTAAGCTACTGGTGCTGGTTGTGGAGGTGGTATTGTGTCGTTTGTTTTCGCTGCTCTCCGGTTTGGATCGAGTGCTCGTATCTCCAGCGTAGAAACGACGCCGACCGTTGGCCTTCTCCCGTAGATATGTTTCCTCATCCGAAAGCGACAGATCGTCGGACTGGCGACGCTCAGTTTTTACTTTGGAAGCTCTGGAATTGGCATCTTTGGAGTAAGCACGGCCACTATCGTGGTAGCCGTTGTAAAAACTATTGTGACCGCGTTCCCGTTCACGGTCACGTTCACGATCTCGGTCCCGTTCCCGCTCCTTTTCACGTTCTCTCACCCGTTCTTTATCACGCTCCCGCTCACGTTCTCGGTCTCTCTCCCGATCTGTGCTATGGTCGTGAGGCAGTAATTGCCTTTTAGTCGGCGCTGTTGATATGTCGATAGTTGCTGGAGCATGCCGTTTTCTGTTTCCGGTGTCGGTTTCTTCCTCCGTCTTGAGTGTCAAGACTGTTGCTCGATCTTTAGACTTTTCGCGATCTTTATCCTTGTGTTTGTCCTTACTGTCCTTGTGTTTGTGCTTATGTTTCTTTCGTTTGCTCTTGTGCTTTTGCTTGGTCTCTCCAGGCACCACATCGGAGTCAGAGCATTCACCATCGGATTTGTTCGGCTTACTACGAGACTTTTTCTTCTTTTCCTTTTTTGATTTCTTATGTTTCTTTAGCAGATTTTTGTCATCCAACAACACTTGGGGTGGGGCCGCGTTAAATACTCCAAACAGCTCTGCGAGAATCTCATTGGACGACTTTACGGGAGCAACTTGCTTCTTGTCCTCTTGTGAGGAATCGTTGCTATTGCTATTGCTGGCGTCACTATCTGTGTCGGCATCACCGGCAGGAGGGGATGTGGCACTTTCTGATTTTATTTTAACATTCAACGCTCTCAGCTTCGCCTCGATTTCGATGTCAATCTTCTCGCTTTTTACCATAACAGTGGGAACTGTCGGAGCAGAGCTTCCTTCGGTCGCTTGTTTCGATTCTGGTGGATGTTGTGGTTGATCCAGCTTGGTAGCACCCTCCTTTTTTTCAGTCATCTCTGAATCTGCGTCAAGATACACAGTGGTAAGTGTTCAATTTGCTGCACATCGAAGAATATGCAATTAATTTAGCTTATTTATGCATATATATACAAATGGTAAAATTTGCACGCCTAAAACATTTCAATCGATAGATAAATATGGCTCACTTTAAATTGCGATAGTTACATATCGATAGCTTTATTTCAGCTGTGTACTCGTGTTGGCATCCCCAGATTTTCGAAGCGCAGCCAACTTTAGTCACGTCGCTGTCACGAATTGCAATTTTTATAACAAAAAGGTTTAACATTATTTGATAGACCTATTAAGTGTCAGTCTGGTCATCAAAACGTGTGAAATTGACAGGAAACGTAAGTGAAAATTACTGGAAAACTTTGGATGTGCTGTAAATCAGTTGCTAAGCTGTTTATTTGTATGTATAATTTGTAATCGCCATTTCTTTTTTTCGCCTGGTGGTTCTGCCCTCTTCTATCTACTGTCATTGTCATCGTGCTGCGTGCTGCCTTCCATGTAATTGTATTGGTTCTCTCTCGACGTCGATTTTGTCGGAACTTACGAATCGAACGGACGACTACGTTTCTTGTCATACCCGTGTTTTGTTTGTGTTGGTATTTGCGCGTGTATACGTTGGTTAAATGTGCAATGCGCGAATAATTGAAATAACTAACCAGAAGTGGATAAAGAAAAAGTTCACTTAATTGAAAATAACATCAGCACAAGCATTTCAATATTGTTTGGAGGTTATTGGCAGACATACACAAATAGACACAGTAAAAATGACGTCGCTGGATCAAAACCGTTTGCAAAACTTTAAAAACAAAGGAAAGGATCAGGATGTAAGTATTTAATGCACCAAATGATTTCGAATATATTAAAAATGCTAATTAACATCACTAACGAATTACAGGAGATGCGTCGTCGTCGCAACGAAGTGACCGTGGAGCTTCGTAAGAACAAGCGCGATGAGACAATTTTGAAACGACGCAATGTACCCAACATGGATTCGAACACAGATGAGGATGATCAGCTGCCCAACTCCATAAATCTAAATAAGCTTGCTTTGGCTGCTGCTGATCCTTCAAAACCGGATCAGCAGTTGGCAGCTGTTCAAGCTGCTCGCAAACTGCTCTCATCTGATAAGAATCCCCCCATCAACGATCTGATCAAAAGCGACATATTGCCCATTCTCGTTGAATGTCTAAAACAACATAATCACACAATGCTGCAATTTGAGGCTGCTTGGGCATTGACTAACATTGCCTCTGGAACTTCCGATCAAACCAATCAGGTAAGCTGTTACACAAAATTAGGATATTTAGTTTAACACAATTTGTTATCAGTGTTATTTAAAACCGAGAGAGCGTGAGGGAGAGATAAAAGTGCAAGCGAGTTGATTCCCTGCTAATATGCATTATGTTTTTGTTGGTTTCAGGTGGTTGCCGCAGGTGCTGTACCGCTCTTCCTTCAACTATTGAACTCACCCGCTCCAAACGTTTGCGAACAAGCCGTGTGGGCGCTGGGAAATATTATTGGCGATGGTCCTCTGCTGCGCGACTTTGTCATTAAGCATGGAGTTGTACAGCCGTTGCTGTCATTCATTAAGCCCGATATTCCCATATCGTTCTTGCGCAATGTCACCTGGGTGATTGTGAACTTGTGCCGAAACAAGGACCCACCTCCACCAGCAGCCACCATACATGAAATCCTGCCCGCACTCAATGTGCTGATCCATCACACTGACACAAATATTTTGGTCGATACAGTCTGGGCTATCAGCTATTTGACCGATGGCGGCAACGATCAAATCCAAATGGTAATCGATAGTGGTGTTGTGCCCAAACTGATACCGCTTCTAGGCAACAGTGAGGTAAAGGTGCAAACGGCAGCACTGCGGGCTGTGGGCAACATTGTTACCGGATCAGACGAACAGACACAGGTGGTGCTCAATTATGATGCATTGTCATACTTCCCAGCGCTCCTATCGCATCCAAAGGAGAAGATACGCAAGGAGGCCGTCTGGTTCCTGTCAAACATCACCGCCGGCAATGAGTCGCAGGTCCAGGCTGTTATTAATGTCGGCCTGTTGCCAAAAATCATTGACAACCTAAGCAAGGGTGAATTCCAGACACAGAAAGAAGCTGCCTGGGCTATTAGTAACTTGACCATCAGCGGAAGACCCGAGCAAGTGTTTACATTAATCAAAGAAGGTGTTATTCCACCATTTTGCGATCTGCTTTCGTGCCAGGACACTCAAGTGATCAATGTAAGCGATTTCACTGCCAGATTACTAAGTGAATTTCTCTAAATGGTTTGTGTTCTTTCTGCTTTGCAGGTTGTGCTCGATGGTCTCAATAACATGCTCAAAGTGGCCGCATCACACGTTGAAGAGGTTGCCAATCTGATTGAGGAGTGCGAGGGACTGGCTAAGATCGAACGCTTGCAAAGCCATGAGAATGTTGAGATTTACAAGCTGGCATACGAAATAATTGAGAAATACTTCACAGAGGTAATTCTTAGATTACTAAATTATCAATTAATCGTTAACCATTTCGAATTATATTCTTAGGGCGAGCAATCCAACCTGGCACCAACCTCAGACGGTACAGAATACAACTTTGATCCGAATACTGACAAACTACCAATGAACTCGTTCAACTTTTAATATAATGATGGATAAGGAGTAACCAACCAATAGCGTATACATCAAAAATGTGTATACTTTATTGATAGCATAGCAATAAGATTTCGAGCGATACTCTGTGCCCATCAACAACAACAACAACAAACAAGAACTCTGACAGAAAACAAAGATATGCACATTCTATATGACAGCTTGGTTATATATACAATAACAATCAAACATACATACAAACTACTACACCTACACTTCAAAATCATTGCAGCAATTATGTTTTTTAATTTCTGTGTTAACAAAATTATCGTACGTACTACATAATGCTTTATGTAAATTTAAATCAAAAAAAAAAAAAAAACGAAAAGAATAGAAAAAAACAGCTTTGTTGAACTTTGTCTAACGTGCGTTGGAAAACACAAAGTCCCCTTTGATTATTTATATTTTCAATCAATTAAATGTTTTAAAGTTTTTAAGTATGTAGGTCTCTCACTCCAAGTACACATACATACATAATTTTCTCCAATAGGGCTGCAAGGGCGTAAACGAAATATCAAAATTGCAAGAAATGTGCTAAACCACAGCAAACAACAACAACACCACACACAGGAATGATAAAATTGTAGAACTATTTGATTTGTAATGAATAATTTTAATGATATGTACGCCTTTGATTTGTAATTGAAATTACATAAACATTTCTAACATGAAAACGATAAAAACAACAACACGGCATATTTTGTAGTTTTCATTTACATTCGCAGAAAACTAAAACACATTCGTCTGAGGTGTGCGTCTAAAATCTGAAATAAAGAAAAGCAAAACACTTGTACCTCCACTCTTGGTGGGGCGATAATGTAATCAAGTTACACACAGTCATTTTATACACTGTATATATAAATATATAGAATAGTGGGATAGTCTACGGGCCGACGAGCAGACTGTATATAAACCTGTGTTCTGGAGTAACCACCCATATATGTACAAAACATCGAATTATCATATGCGGGACTATGACTGGTTTTCATAATCATTTGATTTAAACTTTATTTGATCAGGCTTTGGTACAAATGTATAATTCAAGTAGCTTTCAGTTATACAAAGACAGTCTTAGTCTCTAAGGTCAAGGTCAAATTGATATAAGTGTGAATTTGGTCATTCTACCTTCTACCTATTTGTATATTTTTCGTTAAAGATCTTAAAAATCCAAGTGATCTTTTTAACAACCAATAGAGGAGATAATTGAGTTGATGCTTATTACACAGTCCAAAATCCAAACAAATTGCGTCTCACTGTGTTTAGTAGTGTTCCTAAGTATATAAATATATATGTATATTTATGATTGTTTATGAATCACAGTGTATATACAAATTTTATTTTCATTAAGGTTATGAATCGATACACATATTCAATGTATACATTTATATACTGAGACTTATTCATGTATATAAGTGTATGTCTGATGGTTGTGTGCATGAATGCTAAGCACTTTAGGGTGAACCAGACCTACCAAATATCTAATAAGATACTTTGTTGTGTCTTCTTGTGCTAAGTGATGTATTTACTTAAATATGTACGTGTAGATACCAACCAATCAAGTTTCTACATATATTCATATGACAAACTAACATATAAGAATTTAATAACACATTTGTCATCCAATGGTACCATTGGACTCATATACAGAAGAAACATCTGCATGAACTAATCCAAAATCCCAACGATTAATAACGAATTACTCAAAAAGAGTACAGGGGTCTATTAAGTTTGTCTGAAGCGAAATGTACGCAACAGGCAGGAGGCGTTTCCGACCCCATAAAGTATATATGTTCTTGATCAGCATCAACAGCCGACACGATGCAACATGTTTGTCCGTCTGTCCATCTGTTCTTATGATCAAGCAGATCAAGTTTATTTCAAATTTTTGCCACGCCACACTACCGCCCCCGTAAATTGGAAAAAACTACTTTTACATTACCATAACTTGGAAACTACCAAAGCTATTGCGACCAAATTCACATATTATGTGTATAGTACCGTCATACCAAGCATGACCTGGATCGGAAAACTATAGCCTTTTGTTCCCATAGGATAAATCTTTTGAAGGTTGAATTAACTTAAATTAACTGAACACTAGTGAGAATGATTATATTTATAGCATATTTATTGATCGATTGAATCTATGGGAGCTATGCGATATAGTAGTCCGATTTGGTTAAAACTTAGTTGGTGTGCGTTCTGAAAGTTGCATTAAGATAGCTTGGCATATAGGGAAAGCTTTTATACCAATTCTTTCATAAAACATTTAGGATTAACTTTTGACCGATTCTGGTGAAAACAAGCTATAGATATATTTATCCGACTCCCTGTCTAAATTTGGTTCAGATAGCATATTTAGATAACAAACAAGTCGCCTCGCGACTTTAGGATACCTGTTACTTAGTTTTAATATGTTATTAACAAGGGAATATGTGCGTTTAGGTGATGGAAACTAGTGAGTTTAGTTAAGATAAATTGGCAAACACAGAAAATTTTTGTAGAGAATTTTTTCGACAGATTTTGGAGAAAAACTTGAATGGATTTAGTTGTCCGATTTGAATCAAACTTGGTCAGTATGAGTATATTTGGTTCATATCGTAGCTAAAAAATTTTTTGTAAACTAACACATGATATTTTTACCTTTGCATGAAAATAGAACGCCCTAAAGTAGGTGTGTCAAAAAACAAAAATAAACCTGTACGTTCATTTGCGACATCCCGGGCTTTT
>JAEIGM010000188.1:0-64405 GCA_018903735.1 Drosophila cardini
TTTCATCTGAATCGGACTACTATATCATATAGCTGCCATAGGAACAATCGGTTGAAAATGATGAAAATGACAAGAATGAAAATTTTCAGTGTCGATTGAGCGATTTCAACCAAACTCACGCCATAAACATTTGCTATCATTCCCCAGCTGTTGGCCAAATTTCATTCGGATCGAACTACTATATCATATAGCTGCCATAGGAACAATCGGTTCAAAGGCTTAGTATGAAAATTTTTAATGTCAATTGAGCGATTTCAACCAAATTCACGCAGTATACATAAATTATCATTGCCTATATGCTGACAAAATTTCATCCAAATCGGACTACTATATCATATAGCTTGAAAATGATGAAAATGCCTAGAATGAAAATTATCAGTGTCGATTGAGCGATTTCAACCAAACTCACGCCATAAACATTTGCTATCATTCCCCAGCTGTTGACCAAATTTCATTCGGATTGAACTGCTATATCATATAGCTGCCATAGGAACAATCGGTTCAAAGGCTTGATATGAAAATTTTGATGTCTATTGAGCGATTTCACTTAAATTCACGCACTACTCCTTTGCTATTATTCCCTATATACTGACCAAATCGGATTACTATATCATATATAGCATCCATAGGAACCACTGGTAACTGAATTCAATGAACGCAACATGCATGACTACAAGGGTATTTAATATTCGGCGAGCCGAAGATAACCTTTCTTTCTTGTTTTGTTTATTGTTTTTTCTCTTTTTCTTGAGTATCTTGAATTGGTTGTCCGGCGTATAAGAATATGTGTGCGGGATTTTGTCCAGTTGTTTTATGTTTGGTTTTGTGGTTGTAAACATATAGAATAGTTTTCATTTTGCTGAGCTTATTATCTTCATCATTAAATGTATTTATTACGATATTATCGCGACAATGCTCTATTTTGGGAGTCATTTTCATTGTCGTATCAGTATTTCTGAGTTAATAGTTCTAATGTTTTGAGTTAATAATTGGCTTTAAGGGAAATGATAAGTTTCGCCGAAAAGTTTTTTTTAGACCCCGTACTCTAAGCAGTGACAAGCTTCACGAGAACTAGTCGTGGTGGCGGAATGCAATTTCACAAACCTAGTAAAGGCGTCGATACCTAAAAGTATTTATTTTTGAAGATAGCCGTACGTTACGCGGTATGTCCCTCGGTCGGTTGGGCGGGAATAGGCTGCATTATTTGCACGGGTCCGCGCGTTAGCAAGCACGTTGCTTGGTGTTGTTGGGCCACTTGAACGTACTGTCTCGTTAGTACATCAACGTCTAAATAATTAAAATGAATATTTAAGAATAAAAAAAAGAATGCAAAAAGAATTTTTTTATTTATTTTCAATGGGATTTAGCTTTTTTGATTTTTTTTGGCCAGATCTAGCATTTTTTTCAATTTTTAAAAATGACAGCACTACGAACGACGCGCAACGCAAGCGAAACAGCGAGCATGCTTGCTACTCGAGCGATTTGTACTGAAAAGATAGTTAGAATTGTTGCGTCGCTTACTCGTTCAGTTGCAATCGAATGATTAGCAAGCGATCTATGGGGCTTATCGTTCTGATCGCGACAGAAATGTTCGAATCATGTTCGAATCATTCAGAAAACGGTCATCTGATCGTTGTGACTCGAACATTTTCGGACAATACGCTGAGCTGATCGTTTCCAGACCGTTGTTTGAAAAGTTCGAACATACTCGATCATACTCTTTGCAGTTTTCTGGTCTATATCAACTCGATATCGTTACATTACGCCTCCTGCATCAGTGTGCAAATTGTGTCGTTGTGAATGCACTGGTCACCAGTGGTAGGTCAACTTCTTGCATTTCGGCGAAAACGTAATGATTCTTCAAGATAACTCAACATCAAGACAATTCTCGTTTGTTTCTTTGATTGCAGCGGTGTCGTGCACCGAGTTCTTTCCCCAGGGTTAATCTGTCAGCAAGAAGTTCTACTTGGAGGTTTTGAAAAGATTTAGGGAGAGTATCAGAAAGAAATGGGCAAATCTTTGGCGAAGGTGCAACTGGTTCTTTCATCATGACAACGCGCCGGACAAAACTGCCGTGAAGCAATTTCGTTTGGAGAAGTGCGTTATGGTTAATGACAAATACTTTGGACCTGATCCAAATTTGGTGTAAGAATTGACAAAATTTCCGTTACTCTTCGGGACCCCCCTCGTACCTAAAACTTTCCTGATTAATGTCGGATTTTTAGGCAACTTTGAGGATAGTTGGACATAATCTATCTCCAAACGAATTTTAAATAACAATACTGTACGATAAGAACATATGCTTTAACAAGAAAGAAAAGTACAGATGAGTACGCCCGACCGTAGAATATTCTCTGCATTTTATTCCCGATTATTTTAATAAAATCGGTATCCGAGAATATCAACTGATATTACTTGCAATAAAACACGTTGAAACAAAAACATCTATTTGTATTTATGCACATACATGCATACACATTTGACATTATATGTATGCCCATACATATGTATGTGTGCTCAGCATTCGCGGGCAGCGCTGCCGCTACGTTACGCAAGCAGCGAAAACGTCCGTTCATATGTTTGAATGTTTCTGTCTCGCTCGCACACATGCATTGACATTGCGTTCAATTAAAAACTTTGTTATGCGTGTAGCTCTTTTGTTTATTATCCGATTTATATGCAACTTTCAGGAAAGTTTAATATAATTCATCTCCAACCGAATTTCAAATTACAATACTGTACGATAAGAACATATGCCTTGAAAATGACATTCAAGTTTGAATATTGTCTTATTTCATTTGAGAAAAGGGGGCGTGGCAGCCCAAATTTTTTAATGACAATGCATTTATGATGCCTCTAGAAACCTCCATACCAAAATTAGTGGCGACTGATGCGTGGCATCAAAAAAAAAGATTATTGTATTGACTGACGTCAATTCTTGTCGATACTGACCAAATTCAAACTTGTAGCTCTTACCATCTCTGAAATCTGTTTGTTCATACGGACACACGGACAGACAGACGGACATGGCTATATCGACTCGGCTTGTGATGCTGATCAAGAATATTCTGCCACGCCTTCTTCTGCCTGTTACATACTTTTCACAAACCCAATATCTCTCTCTTGCAGAGAGTATAAAAAGGGCATGAAAATTTGAATATTATTTTTTTTTCTTAGGGGAACTAGGAATATGCATACCAAAATTGGTGTTCCCAAGTACCATAGTTACTAAGATATTCACTTAGAGCAAAAATTCTTAAGAAGTGTGTCTAGTGTCTGGCTCATCGAGGGCGAGTGGGGATTGAAAGTGAAATTCCTATATTGACTGTCTAAACATGGTGTCGATACTGTACTCTTTTTAGACCACGTACTGTAAAAAGATAAGTGGGGTCTATTAAGTTTGTCAGAAGTGAGATGCGCGTAACGGGCAAAAGGAGGCGTGGCCGACCCCATAAAGTATATATTCTTGATCAGGATCAACTGCCGAATCGATTTAGCTATGTCCGTCTGCCTGTCTGTCCGACCGTATGAACACCTGGATCTTCTAAACTATAAGAGCTAGAGCTACCAAATTTGAAATGTAAGTCCCTCAGCTTCGCGAGCAGATCAAAATTTAGCCACGCCCCCAGCGCCGCCGCAAATTTTGAAAAACTATACTTACATCACCATTACTTGACAACTACTAGAGCTAGAGAGACCAAATTCACACAATATGTGTATGGTACCATTATAACTATTCTCACTGAGTTTGGTCTGGATCGGACAACTATAGCCTCTAGCTCCCATAGCACATGAAATTTAAGTTGAGCGATTGCAACCAAACCAACACATTATGAGTATGGTACCATTATTACTATCCCCACCAAGTTTGATCCGGATCGGACAACTACAGTCTATAGCTCCCTTGGAACAAATCGGTCGAAAATTGGTGATTTGCATGCAGACACGAAGATTTAGTTGAGCGATTGAAACCAAACTAACACATTAAGTGTATGGTACCATTATGACTATCCTCATCAATTTTGGTTCTGATCGAACAACTATAGCCTATAGCTCCCATAAGACAAATCGCTCGAAGATTGCTGAATTGTATGAAGAAACGCGCATTCGAAGGAATACGGAGTCTTTTACAGTCGTTTCGCTCGACTGTAGCCTTCCTGACTTGTTCAATTTTAATTTAAATTCACAATATTAATTTTAAATTGTTATACGAGGTTTATTTTTACGCAAAATATGGTTTTATACTCTTTGCAAGAGTATATTGGGTTTGTGAAAAGTATGTAACAGGCAGAAGGAGGCATGGCAGACCCCACAAAGTGTTTATATTCTTGATCAGCATCACAAGCCGAGTCGATACAGCACGCCCGACCGTATAATACTCTCTGTATTTTATTCCCAACTATTTTAATATAATCAGTATCCGAGAATATCAATTGATAGTACTTGCAGATAGTACTTGGCGCGGACAGCGCTGCCGCTACGCAAGCAGCGAAAACGTTCGTTCACATGCTTGTATGTTTCTGTCTCGCTTGCACACACGCATTGACATTGCGTTCAGTTATAAACTTGGTTACGTGTCAAGCTCTTTTGTTTATACTCCGATTTATTTGCAACTTTTAGGATAGTTTAATATATTTGGTCTCCATACGAATCTTAAATAACAATACCGTACAATGAGAAGAAAGTCCTAAAAATGGCCTGAAAATTTGAAAGTTGTTTTAATTATTTTGAGAAAAGGGGGCGTGGCGCCCAAAAATTTTAGCGACATTCCATTTGTGTTGTCTCAAGAAACTTGCCTACTAAAGTTGGTATTTCTAAGTGCCATAGTTACTGAGATATTCGCCTAAAACATCAATTTTTTACGAGGTGTTTCTAGCTTTTTGCTCATTGTGGGCGAACAGGGCGTGGCATCGAAAAAAAAGATTCTTGTATTGACTGACTAAATATCGAGTCGATACTGACTAAATTCAAACTTGTAGCTCTTACCATCTCCGAAATCTGTTTGTTCATACGGACAGACGGACATGGCTATATTGACTCGGCTTGTGATGCTGATCAAGAATATATATACTTTATGGGATCGGCCACGCCTTTTTCAGCTTTTTACATACTTTTCACAAACCCAATATACTCTCTCTTGCAGGGAGTATAAAAACATAACAAATTGTAAATTAATGACAAAAACCTAATTATAGGAAACAAATATCCCATCATGGTGACTATGTGTTGTTTCATAAATTGTAGTCTGTAAACCGCTTATCCCATTGGTAGAAAATACCCAATTGATTTCAGTTAAATCAGTCAGTCCATCTCATTGAGTCTAGCTTCTAACTGATCCTTATCAGTAGCCCGGCATATGTTATGTATAGCACGTTCGAAAATCTGAAATTGGAAATGATGGATTTCTATAAACAATTAAATATGTCCATGTGCTTAAAAGTAAGAATCTGGCATACTTTATTGTATTCTTCCGCATTAGTTTCTTGACTTATGTAAACAACTATTCCAGCCCATGGTCTCCTACTAGTGCGTGTTCCAGTGTATGGTCTGGCATTAATTCTGCCAAAAATTTCGTATCCATCTATACAATATTGTCTGTTTTCTGTTGTCCAAGACTCAACAAAACATAAAATATCAGCTGATGTTACTATAGAATCATTTAAAATATCTAATCTATGATTCAGTAACCCTTGAATATTATGGAAATATAGCAAAGTATTTTTGTCCGTTCTATTCAATATCAGTCTTACCTCTACGCTTTTGTGACTCAATGTACACTGGATCATTTGAGGAAATCTCTCTGGGAGCTTTAAAATCACCTATTAAATAAAGCCCACTCGCGCTAGTTGCTCTAATACAAGTTACGTATACTACCGGTCGCGGTATGTTGTCACCAAATTCACAGCAACCTTACTGTAAGTAGCTCTTTGGCTCTTGTGTGTAGTAATTGCCTCGGGAGGAACCACTGGAAATTGTTATCGTTCAATCGATAAATGCATATAACGCTTGAATTGAAAAGTCCTAATAGTTTTTTTGATTGTGGTCCAATCGGCATTGTGTAGATGTGGGTTTTTTGAGCGCGCTTGAGTTCCCACATTTGTGTCAGTACATCGAAGCCAAAGTGTGGAGATTAACTACACTATGGGCTATCCGCATAAGTTGCCCGCTTGCTCCATTAACAAGTCCATCATTAGTATCAATATTTGCGGTAATCATATATTTAGCCGTGGTTTTCAGCAGCAGCATTTGTGGAAGTCCTTGAGTTTAGGATGTTTCAATTTTTTTTTCACATTTTCTATGTATTTAAGCCTATCCCTCTCAGGTATTGATGTGGATTTTATAGCATCCTTAGCTGTTGACCTAAACTCTTCTGTATCAATTTGTGCCAGTCTGATCATATTATAGTGATTTACTTTATCATTTGAATAAAATAGTCTTTTAGCTTCGCTGGGGATGTTAGTTCTTTCCCTTACCGGAACTACTCTTTGCTTAATTAACCCTCTACTTCCCAAGACCTCCTCAAGGCGGGGTAATTTTTTGGCTTCCGAATACTGTTTTTTTTTTTTTTTTTTTTATCAATATTCATCATTTTTTTCTTAAATCTATTAAAGAAACCCCTAGAATTTCATTTGGTAGCTTTGGCAGCTTACAATTTTAAGAAAAGCAGCTGCTAGAGCCACTCGAGTGCCGAATTTCGTGAAAATTGCACAAGTTAATTATTTTATGCGACGTGTTAAATTCAAAATATAAAAATAAATAGTTTTTATGGTCACAGCAAAAAAAGTCTGAGCTGCGTGAATTTCTAGTGGATTTGTTTGAGAAAAAACAGACTTTCTCTGCAATGAACCGTCAAAAACTGAATAAGCTATCATCTCTATTTGATGATGAAAGAAAAGACGTTTTAGATAAGAGAACAGTTTCAGTGTTGTATATATCCCCACAAATGGGAGAATAAACTATTCGTCTTATGCGACTCTTCAGGATTTTGCTACAATTTTGAAGTCTATGGTGGTGCAGGTGGTAAGGTCATTCATCCGGAAGCACCAGATCTTGGGGCGTCGTCAAACTTAGCCATTCGACTGTCCCGTAAAGTTCCTGAATTCAAAAATCACATAAGAATTTTTGAAAACTTTTGTACTTAGTTGCCACTGCTTGTGTACCTCCTATCACGTGGAATTTATTCTTTGGGGACAATACGCACAATCAGGATCCCCAATTGCAGATAATGCTCTTAAAAAATTTCCACGTGGATACTCAACAGAATTTTGTGGCTCGGCATCAAATGTGGACATTTCCTTAACGATTTTGAAAAACAATGAGCCAGTCTGCCTGGCTTCAACGTATGTTGGCTTTAAGCCAGTTAAAGTTAAGTGCCTTCAAAGAGTATTACTTTTTGGCCGCTAAGAAAAACAATTTGTCGATATTGACTGTCCCAAATCAATAAATGAATAAAACTCGCATATGGGTGAAATTGACCATATACATAGATGTACTTATTTGTAGATACCGAATTTCGTGTTGTGATTTCGAATCCTTATATATTGTTTCATAGAATAAACAAGTCGGATACAAAGGATCTTAAATATCAATTGCCGAATTTGCGATCAAATGTTGCACAAGTGCTTGTATATCAAAACCTGAAATCAGAGCTCCTGGACGTTCTTTCGCAGACTCTAAAAAAAAAGGATTCGGAAAAAGACTTATTTACTGCCTGTGGAAACTCGCTTTGATGGATTTAAACATTTTTCCACAATTTTTGCCACGAAATAATTGCAAAAAATCATGTGAAAATGCACTTCGGAAACTTAAGTTATATGCTGAAAATGTAATTTAAATCTTTGCTTCTCCATGCAAAAAAATGTTTTTTGACTTTCAACACAAATGAACTTAATGTACTTCTCATTATATTTATATTACATTCATGAATAAAAGTGCTAACTTTTTGTTAGACGCAATTTTAAAAAAGTTCTTGTAAGAAACAAATGTCCAAATAGATATGCAGTAAATATTTTTTTGTTAAGATTCCCAAGACCGCCTGCAGGCGGGGTCACTATTTGACCCTATAGCTCCTCAATCTCCACGAACCAACAATTTTTTCAGAACAAACATTACTTTTTAAGCCATCACCAATGTAAAAACAAGAAAGAAAAGTACAGTCGAGCACGCCCCACCGTAGAATACTCTCTGCATTTTATTCCCGATTGTTTCAATAAAATCGGTATCCGAGTATATCAGTTGATAGTCCATGCAATAAAACACGTCGAACGTAAACATCTGTTTGTATGTATGCAAATATACATTTGACATTACATGTATGCACGCACATACGTATGTGTGTATATGTAATACATATACAATTGGTCGGCACAGCCAGCATTTGCGAGCAGCGCTGCCGCTAGAAAGCAGCGACAACGTTCGCTCACATGTTTGTATGTTTCTGTCTCGCTTGCATACATGCATTGACATTGCGTTTAATTATTAGCTTTCTTACATGTTTAGCTCTTTTGTTTATAGTCCGATTTGTATGCAACTTTCAGGATAGTTTGATATATTTTGTCTTTAACCGAATTTAATATAACAATACTGTATGATAAGATCAAATGCCTTAAAATCGGCATTGAAGCTTGAAAATTGTTTTATTTCTTGTGGGAAAAGGGGGCGTGGCAGTCCAAAATTTTTAATGACAGTGCATTTATGCCGTCTTTAGAAACCTACATACTTAAATTGGTATTTCTAAGTGCAATAGTTACTGAGATATTCGCCTAAGACATCAATTTTTTGCGAGGTGTCTAGTTTTTTGCTCATTGTGGGCAAACGGGGCGTGGCATCGAAAAAAAAAAAGATTCTTGTATTGACTGATTTAATATCGAGTCGATACTGACCAAATTCAAACTTGTAGCTCTTACCATCTCTGAAATCTGTTTGTTCATACGGACAGACGGACAGACAGACAGACAGATAGACAGACAGTTAGACGGATAGACGGACATGGCTATATCGACTCAGCTTGTGATGCTGATCAAGAATATATATATATATATATATATATAACCCAATATACTCTCTTGCAGAGAGTATATTAATTTTTTTCTCAAAATTGAACTCGGGGAAGTAGAGGCTTAATTGCATATCCGCATTGGTCATCTTGCCTTCTGACATATTATTTAATGCTAAATCAAAGTCACGATCCTCACGTTCTCGCATAATTTCTGTTTATTCAAAGTACTGGAATAAATTCCAAAGTGCTGGTCCGACAATAGCACTGTAGGCATCTCGCGTATATGCAGAAAAAATCCACCTGTCGCCAACTGGAGAAAGTTGTTTCAAATTACCGAAAGCTAAAATTGAAATTCTTCCAAAATACATATTAATTCGAAAAATTTGCTTAAGGCAACATACCTACCTTGCAATGCAAGAATGCTGCAACCGGGCCAGAACCGGCAGCTCGCAGTGTATGGCATTCACCACGTTTAGATTAACTATTGTTTTCATCAAATCAAGCAAATGATCTTTGTTGGTGAAATTGAGCACGTGGCGCGTTTTTTCGCCGAACATGATATGGTTCCTCGCTAGAGGGAAAAGAGACTCCTCCAAAATAATCTGATTTCTGAAGCAATTTACTGGCCTCTCAGTTGTCTCAATGGTATACGTCAAAGATGCTTCGCTATGTATCATTGCTGAATCCGACTCGGGCTCGGCGCTTTTAAGCGCGTTAATGTTTTGCCGTGATAGGGTATCAGCTACGTGAATCTCCTTTCCGGGTTTTTAAAACAAATTAGCCCAATGTCTCATCAATTCGTGCCTTCCAACGCTTGATTTTGGCATTAGGATTACCCTCAGACACCCCGAACGTAAGTGGTTGGTGGTCTGTGGAAATATTTATGTCCCTAACACCATAGAGATAGTGTCGAAACTTAGCTAGACCCCAAGCCATGGCTAGCAGCTCCCGCTCATTAGTTGCGTAGTTTGCTTCTCTGTCCTTTAGAATTCTGGAAATCATTGTTATTGGGCGCCAGTTTTTGGATAAAACTGCCCCGATTCCGTATGCTGACGCTTTGGTTGTCAGGTCAAAGGGTTTCTTATAATCTGGGTACATTAGCATTACGTACTCTGAGGCTAAAATGTTCCTAAGTCTCTCATATGCGTGTCACTGTTTTCCATCCAGTCTAACTGGGATCTTTTTATACTCTCTGCAAGAGAGAGTATATTGTGTTTGTGAAAAGTATGTAACAGGCAGAAGGAGGCGTGGCAGACCCCATAAAGTATATATATTCTTGATCAGCATCACAAGCCGAGTCGATACAGCCATGTCCGTCTGTCTGTCTGTCTGTCTGGCCGTCTGTCTGTCCGTATGAACAAACAGATTTCAGAGATGGTAAGAGCTACAAGTTTGGATTTGGTCTCTATCGACTCGATATTAAGTCAGTCAATACAAGAATCTTTTTTTTTTTCG
Organism: Drosophila cardini; assembly: GCA_018903735.1. Lineage (NCBI taxonomy): Eukaryota > Metazoa > Arthropoda > Insecta > Diptera > Drosophilidae > Drosophila > Drosophila cardini. The sequence goes on from JAEIGM010000188.1 coordinate 10,454, forward strand.
ATGCCACGCCCCGTTTGCCCACAATGCGCAAAAAACTAGAAACACCTCGAAAAAAATTGATGTTTTTTGCGAATATCTCAGTAACTGTGGCACTTAGGAAAACCAATTTTGGTATGTAGGTTCCTAGAGACGGCATAATTTCATTATTATCAAAAATTTTGGACTGCCACGCCCCCTTTTCCCACAAGAAATAAAATACTTTTCAAACTTCAATGCCGATTTTATGGCATATGTTCTTATCGTACAGTATTGTAATTTCAAATTCGTTTGAAGACAAAATATATCAAACTATCCTGAAAGTTGTATCTAAATCGGACAATAAACAAAAGAGCTAGACATGTAAGAAAGTTAATAATTGAACACAATATCAATGCATGTGTGCAAGCGAGACAGAAACATACAAACATGAGAGCGAACGTTTTCGCTGCTTGCTAGCGGCAGCGCTGCTCACGAATGCTGGCCGTGCCGACCAATTGTGTATGTATTACATATATAGACATACTTATGTGAGTGCATACTTATAATGTCAAATGTGTATGTGTGTGTATACATACAAACAGATGATTTTGTTTCAACGTGTTTTATGCAAGTATTATCAGCTGGTATCCGAGTATACCGACTTTATTAAAATGATCGGAAATAAAATGCAGAGAGTATTCTACGGTCGGGCGTGCTCGACTGTACTTTTCTTTCTTGTTCGACTTGTATTTGCTCACAAAGCCGTTTTCTTCCTTGAGAATGTCCGAGAGCGGCTTCGCTATTGCGACGATATCTTTGATGAAGCAGCGATAGTAACTGGCTAGTCCAGGGAACGACCTTATTGCGAAGAGTGAGTTTGGCTCCGCGTATTGTTGGATCGCCTTCACCTTTTCCGGGTCCGTTCTTGCGCCCTTATTGGTTACAATAAACCCCAGATACTCTACGCTGCTCTTGAAGAACTGAGACATTTCTTGGGCTACCCTCATACTTGCATCCCGCAAACTTTTGAGTACCCATCCGAAGTGTCTGACATGATCTCCTCATTTTCTGAAACGATAATGACGTCGTCATAATCGAAGTAACACGATTTGCCAATCTGCTCTCGAAGCACATCGTCTATGGCTCTTAAGAATATGCTGCCAGCATTCTTCAGGCCAAAGGGTAAACGATAGAACTCATATTTTCCACCACTTACCGAAAACGCCGTTTTTTCTCTGTCCTGCTCCGCCAGAGTTATCTGATGGTTGGGTATTTATCGGCAATTGTTTTTTGATTCAAATTCCTAAAATCGATCACCAAACGTTTTTTGGTATTGCCGTCGCTGTCAAACCCCTTTTTGTCAACCACCCAAACTGGGTTGTTTTATGGCGAACGGGATTTTCTGATAATCCGACAATGGTGATGGCGACAACGGCTGTGTCAATAGGTAGAGACTCATTAGTAGAGGTGGGCACGGGCCGACTTTTTTGCACCCGGCCCGATCCGCCCACGGTCAAAAGTTCAAAATTTTACCCGTACCCGAAAGCCAAAAAAATTCTCATACCCGCACCCATCCCGCCCGCCCGAAAGAATTATAAAAAATATTTTTAAGAACTTTTTCTCTTCAAAATTACAAATTAGTTTAATTTAAATGCTAAATAAATTGATTAATTTGCAAGCACCCAAAAATCTTATCGATGTCGAAAGCAACCCTGTTGCTGCAAGCGATCATGCATATTAACAACATACAATGTTATCGATGTCGAAAGCAACACTGTTGTTGCAAGCGAGCATGCAAATTAACAACATAATTTCTAATTTTTTCGGGTAAAACGGATTAAGCAAGTCTAATCCGCAACCGCCCGTACCTGCCCGAAATTCGATTTTTCAGCCCATACCCACGGGTAACCGTGGGTGCCCACGGGTACCCGATGAAAACCCGGCCCGTGCCCACCTCTACTCATTAGGGTCTGCGAATGCAAAAATTGTGTTTTAACTGCGGCTGGGACTTCGATGTCGAAAATCTTTGAGTGATTGACATCTTTACAGTTATAGTAGTAGTCTTTTCAGATACGCCCCCCACTACCAGCTTACCCTCTTTCAGGTTAAAAGCAGCGTCGACCTGTTTTAATAAATCGAGGCCAACGATACCATCGAACGTGGACAAGTTATTTAAAATAAAGAATGTTGCCATCTGTCCAAACATGGGTACCACGCACTTTTGGCTTATGCCGGAGATACGGCAGTAGGGATTTTGCCCTAAAAAATTAATGCTGTCATAAAAAAAGTTGACACCATCGCTCTCGTACTCATTGTCGGAGCTGTCCTCCACTTCAGCAACGTTTTCTTCGGCCTTTCCGCTATTTGTTGCGTCTTGGTCAGCTTTACTGGCGGATAAGTGGTCCAGCTTCTGACGCCTCGGACCGGTCATACGATCAGAAGTATTTGACCGCATATTTTCCTGCCTCCTATATGGGTTGGATTTATCGGAGCCCTTTGTTTCCTGGAAACTAGTAGGCTGCCTGAACTTTGACATTGAAGGGTCTACTTCTATTGGTACTGGACCAGTCCCTCTTGTCGGCCTAGCCTCAGCACTTGGCTGGTTTCTTTGCTTCTTAAACCGGGACTTTTAGTTTGGCCTGCCGGATTCTGGTACCTATTTTCTTGTTGCTGGTTTGGGTTTTGTCGGTTTTGGCGAAATTTGTTACGAACGTATAACGATCATGGTTCGCCTCCACCTCCTGAGCCAACGCCAAGGCCGATGGCAAATCGGGGGGATAAGCAGCGAATAACACGTCGGTCAGATTGCGTCTCAGGCCAGATATGAAAACTCTTAGGGCGTCACCCCTGAACTTATCGCACATCCCTTTGGCTAGATCCTGATCATAAGTCATATGTGCTTTGTTTGTTAACAGAGCTAGCTTCTTCTCAACCTCGTCTTAGTACTCAAGAACTGACAGATCGACTTGTCTTAGCGTACCCATCTCTTGCGCTATTATATGGAGCAGTTTTTTGTCCCCATATGTGAAATCTCCACGCGCGATAATCGCGTCAAATTTGAGTGCTGTATAAAATGACGCTAGCACAGCATCTGCCGCGTCCCTTATTATTTTATTATTATTATTTTCCTAAGGATGACCATGGCTAGGTGGTGGCAAGAGCTACCGTCATATTCCCCAAATATTTTTTAAACGAATTGTGTGCGGATTGCCGCCACGACACGTACATGCTAACAAAGTCTACTATCTTTCAGTGTAAATCGTAAATTTTTGCAGAAATAGATCTCATAAGTTTAACATAAGATAATGAGAAAATATATACACTTCATTGAGTAAGCATTTCTCTAAATTGAGTTTACGAATTTGTTTTCCCGATCATGCCCAATCAATAAAAAGAGCCATAGAACAATTGATAACTAACAACTTAAAAGCGGAGAAGTACATTGATTTTAAATAACCATCAATATAAACATATCTATAGTCCTAGCTTATCAGAGCTGCAACTATTTTCTTCCAAATTCTCTTGGGATCGCACGTGCATAATCGATACAATGGACGAGATGAGTTTTCGTTTCAGAAGAAAACTCTTGGAATCGAATAGGATAGTTTCAAAATAAGCTCTGTGTTTTTCATTTAACAATGCAGCTGAGAAATCCCATACTCATAGCGGTGTTCCTTCCTCATGGAATCATCCAAATTAAAATTGTTTTTTTTTTGTATACTTAAGAGAACAATTTTTCCAGGTATCTGTTGCCAAAATAACTTAAGATGAGTAAAGTCCTAAAAAAATTTTATTTGTTAAGAGTTACTATGTTTGGTATAATTTACAAAATGATTTTACGCAACTTTTCTAATCCAACACAAATGGTGGAAATTACCCCATTTGCCTGCGCTCGTCTTCTTCCATACCTAAGCCACGCATTTATACCGCGAGATTGCGTTAGTTTTATGACTCTTGTTTCTAAACGGGCAAAAACGGACAAAGGAAACTATATAGACATAATAGAGGAAGGTTCTTCCTATCACATGTGAATAGTTTTACTTTGACCTTGGATGAACTTTATAAGTTAAGTCCAACTTGAGTTAAAAAAATGGCCCGAAAATAGTCTATTTTTTAATCTTATTTGGAATAAACAGTTATTAAGCAAAAATGCACACTAAGTATTAGTAAGAATTAATATACTTTAAATATAAAAGTAAAAACATTAAGATTGATCGAATATTTCGCTCAAAATTAAATTTTAAAGTTGATATTTTGCGACAAAAATGTATGCGTATTGGCACATTTTAGAAAATATGTCAACTTTGAGGGACTCTAGCACCCACAATTTTCAATCGATTTCAAAAATATTTTGGATCTATCACTTATAATCATTTCTTAACCAAACCTAATTTTTCTTTTTGTCGAACGAACCATCAAAAGAATGATTTTCGACACGTTTTTCGGCCCGCTGTCCCAGTGTGCGGCTATGCACTCATTAGTGGGAACCATAGAACGGGCCTTACATAATCGCGAATATCCACTGGGTGCCTTTGTGGACTTCTCAGGAGCGTTCAACAAGCGTCAGCACCAACGTTGTAGTGGACAGGCTAATGGCAAGCAACACGCACCCAACGATCACCAACTGGATTAGTATCTAATTGATTAGCATCTTCTGCGATGAAGGAGAGATCATTCAGAATGGGGTGTTGCAACTACAACCAAAATTGCAAACAGAGGTACCCCACAAGGAGGAGTCCTATCTCCGCTTCTGTGGAATCTGGTCGTTGACGACCTTATCAAGAGATTTGATAGAGGAGCCCCAAATATAGCTGCCTATGCGGACGACATAGGCATAGTTATAACGGGATTCTCAGCTCTATTGTGGAACGGACTCTCAGAGAAATATGTAAATGGACAGAAAATGTCGGACTACATAATAATGCAGAAAAGACGGACCTCATCCTCTTCACCAAGAAGTACAAGGTACCGTACTGGACCCCCCGATATTGAATAGTTAACAGCTCAAGCTGAGCACCCGCATTAAATACCTAGGAGCGGTACTAGACAGCAAGCTGACATGGAGAGCCAATGTAGAACAAAGGGTGAAGAAGGCCACCATGGTACTATATGCATCAAAGAAGATGCTCAATTGTTCATGAGGGCTGTCACCCAGACTTATGCACTGGATATACATCTCAGTTGTGCGCCCGACACTGCTCTATGGGATTCTTGTGTGGTGGGAAGCGACGGAAAAGAAAACATATCTCGCACTATTGGAGAAGGTACAGCGCCAAGCGCTAATATGCATCACGGGAGCTCTCAGAACCACTCCAACGTAGGCACTTGAGGGTCTAACGGGACTATGATGGGTGCTAGAGTCGCTCAAAGTTGACATATTTTCTGAAATGTGCCAAAATGCATACATATTTTTCGCAAAATATCAACTTTAAAATTTAATTTTGAGCGAACTAATCGATGAATCTTAATGTTCTTATTTTTATATTAAAAGTATATTTACTCTAACCAAAAAGTTAGTATGAATTGTAATTTTCGCTTAATAACTGTTTAACCTAACTTTAAAATGTCTATATAATTTCCTTTGCCCGTACTTGCCCATTAAAAAACGTGGCTTAGGTATGGAAAAAGAAAAGCGCGGGCAAATATGGGAATTTCTATCTAACATCTTCCTTCTCTCCTGGGCCTGACAACATTCCTAGTTGCGTTCCTAGAGGCGTTAAGGAGTGTTGTTCTTCTATAATTAAACTTCTTTCAATTCTTTTTAACCTCTTTTTGGAATCCTCTGTCTTTTCTTCCTTTTGGAAAGAATCTTACATTATTCCTCTGCATAAAAAAGGTTGCAAGTCGGATATATCCAACTATAGGGGAATTGCGAAGCTGTCCGCAATCCCTAAGCTCTTCGAAAAGATAATTACTTCGACTTTGCAACACCTCTGCAAGTCAATTATCTCCCCCGCCCAACACGGGCGACTTTGTTAAGAGTCGGTCAACTTCGACCAATCTATTGGAATTTACCTCTTTTGTAAATGAGGCATTCCTTAAGAGAATGCAAACTGATGTGATCTGTACTGATTTCAGTAAAGCGTTTGACTCTGTTAATCATAACCTCCTACTGCATAAACTAACCATTTTAGGCTTCCCACCTTCCCTTCTTCTGTGAATATCATCATATCTTACAGGTAGGACCCAAAGGGTTATGCTTAGGTCAGCCATCTCTAAATCTGATTTCGTTACTTCTGGAGTTCCCCAGGGCAGTCACCTAGGCCCCCTATTTTTTAATCTCTTTATAAATGACCTCCCCTCTTCGCTCGCCCATTGTCGCATACTTATGAATGCCGATGACGTGAAATTATTATTGTCTTATAAGGATCCCCCAGATCATACGCTTCTTCAAGATGATTTAAATTTTGTTGCCGGAAAAAACTAACTTCCTCCCTCTCATTTACCTATCAAAATGTTAGAGGTATTTGTAGTTAGCTGAGTCATATCTATTTAAATAGTCTGTCATTTCATTTCTAAGTCGTGGCCTTTCCGAAACATGGTTAAGGCCCGATATTTTAAACTCTGAAATTCTTGCCAATAAATTATCTATCTATAGAAAAGATCGTACATATCGCCGCGGTGGTGGTGTGCTTATTGCCGTTGAAGTTAACTTATCCTCTGAAGAAGTAACAATCGATGGCTCTATAAATATTGAATTTGTTGCTATTAAGTTTTGCCTACATAACATTAGTGTTTTCATAACTTGTTCCTATATTCCTCCATCTTCCGACTCTTCTCTTTATTTATTACATTTTTCAGCTATTAAATCAGTCTCCTTTATGCTATCAGATCGTGATTTTCTTGTAGTTCTTGGCGATTTTAATATTGCAGGAACTACATGGACTTCGTGTCCTAACTCTGCCGTGTTGATCCCTACGACCCAGCATGATGAACTGTTATCTGAGACTGACTGGTCCCAGCTGCTCATGTATAGAGATATGCATAGTGCAATCACAATTTATAATTTCGTTAATTCGAAGCGTAAATCATCAACGCTAGTGTAGTCTTTGAGAGAGAAACTGCTAACTCAGATCAAGCTATCGCCGATTTATTTGCCGATTTTTTCCAAACCACTTATAGTGTGCAGGATTATAGTTCCAATTCACCGTAGCCTTATCGTGTAAATTCTTTCAATTGTAATTTCGCGCCAGTAATCACTGAAAGCTCGCTTTTACTTAATCTCGAAGCTATTAAACCTGTTTTTTCACCTGGGCCAGACGGAGTCCCAGGCTGTGTGCTTAGAAACTGTGCAGACGGCCTTTTAAAGCCCCTGTATAAACTATTTAATTTGTCTGTTGAATCATGCTGTTTCCCTGAAGTTTGGAAATCATCTTACATTATTTCTCTTCACAAAAAAGGAAACAAATGTAATGTCTGCAACTATAGAGGTATTTCCAAGTTGTCTGCTATTCCCAAGACATTTGAGAAATTAATAACTTCTCAACTGCAACTTTTCTTTAGATATATGATTTCACCCTGCCAGCATGGGTTTGTAAAACATAGATCCACTAACCTGTTAGAGTTTACATCATTCGTTTTGCAGGGCTTTGATAAAAAATTGCAAACTGACGTCATTTATACAGATTTTAGCAAGGCTTTTTACTCCGTTAGCCACAGCCTCTTAATACATAAGCTCAATCTTTTGGGACTTTCTTATAACTTTATACTGTGGATTTCGAACTACTTAAGTTCTAGAACACAACAGGTGTATTTTAATGAAACACTATCTAAGTCTGTTCAAGTTACTCCGGGCGTTCCACAAGGCAGCCATCTTGGTCCTTTGGTATTTATTTTGTTTATAAATGATCTGCCATCAGCAATCAGTCACTCTCGGGTGCTCATGTATGCCGATGACGTTAAACTTTGTGTATCGGCCACTGAGTCACTCCTAGGAACCAGGTTACAATCTGATCTTTATAGCTTTCAAACCTGGTGTCAAGCTTATTTATTAAATCTTCACTATAATAAGTGTAGCGTAATGTCCTTCAGCAGGCGACTCCCCTTTCTAAACAATTATATTCTGAGTTGCAACTCTCTTCACAGAATTGAGTCGGTCATTGATTTGGGTATCCTTATGGATCTAAGTTTGATAGGCATGTTTTATCAATAACTAACCGTGCTTTTGGTGTCCTGGGTTTCATAAAGCGCTGGTCGAAAGAATTGAACGATCCTTATTTAACAAAAACACTTTTCACCACCTTGGTACGTCCTATTCTTGAATATGGATCTTGTATTTGGTCACCCCAATACAGGGTTCATCAAGATAGAATAGAATCAGTACAAAAACAATTTCTTCTTTTCGCCCTAAGGGCCCTTAACTGGAATACTAACATACGCTTGCCATCTTACGGTAGTAGACTTCTGCTATTAAATCTTCCTTCTTTGTCTGATCGTAGGACAGTGCTCGATGTAATCTTCTTACACAAACTAATCAACAGCGAAATTGATTCCACTGAATTAATTAGCCAGACTAATTTCGCTGTGCCAATCAGACACACTAGAAATTTTCTTCCCCTTTCTCTTCAACCCTGTACTACTAACTTTGCTGACCATAACCATTTCCGAATCTTGTGTAGTAACTACAACCAACTTTCTTGAGTTATAGGTAGTTCTACTTCTATCCACTTCATTAGAAATTTTATTCTTTCTCACCTGTCTAGATCTTAATTAATATAATTAATATAGTTTTCATACATTAATTATTATATGTTTTGTCGTATTGTAATGTTTTGTCATATTGTAATGTATTTTTATTATATTGTAATCGTTTTTATACTCTCTGCAAGAGAGAGTATATTGTGTTTGTGAAAAGTATGTAACAGGCAGAAGGAGGCGTGGCCGACCCCATAAAGTATATATATTCTTGATCAGCATCACAAGCCGAGTCGATACAGCCATGTCTGTCTGTCTGTCTGTCTGTCCGTCTGTCTGTCTGTCTGTCTGTCTGTCTGTCCGTCTGTCTGTCTGTCCGTATGAACAAACAGATTTCAGAGATGGTAAGAGCTACAAGTTAGAATTTGGTCTCTATGGACTCGATATTAAGTCAGTCAATACAAGAATCTTTTTTTTTTCGATGCCACGCCCCGTTTGCCCACAATGAGCAAAAAACTAGAAACACCTCGAAAAAAATTGATGTTTTTTGCGAATATCTCAGTAACTGTGGCACTTAGGAAAACCAATTTTGGTATGTAGGTTCCTAGAGACGGCATAATTTCATTATTATCAAAAATTTTGGACTGCCACGCCCCCTTTTCCCACAAGAAATAAAATACTTTTCAAACTTCAATGCCGATTTTATGGCATATGTTCTTATCGTACAGTATTGTAATTTCAAATTCGTTTGAAGACAAAATATATCAAACTATCCTGAAAGTTGTATCTAAATCGGACAATAAACAAAAGAGCTAGACATGTAAGAAAGTTAATAATTGAACACAATATCAATGCATGTGTGCAAGCGAGACAGAAACATACAAACATGAGAGCGAACGTTTTCGCTGCTTGCTAGCGGCAGCGCTGCCCGCGAATGCTGGCCGTGCCGACCAATTGTGTATGTATTACATATATAGACATACTTATGTGAGTGCATACTTATAATGTCAAATGTGTATGTGTGTGTACACATACAAACAGATGATTTTGTTTCAACGTGTTTTATGCAAGTATTATCAGCTGGTATCCGAGTATACCGACTTTATTAAAATGATCGGAAATAAAATGCAGAGAGTATTCTACGGTCGGGCGTGCTCGACTGTACTTTTCTTTCTTGTTTACTAATAAATCCGTTTCGCGTTTTTCGATAGCCGTACATTATGCGGTGTGCCCCTTGGTTTGTTGGGCGGAAGGTGGCTGCATTATTTGCAGGGTTCCGCGCGTTAACAAGCACGTTGCTTTGTGTTGTTGGGCCACTTGAATGTGCTGTCTCGTTAGTACATCAACGTCTAAATAAATAACTGGTGTTTACCTAATCACTTGAACATAAATTTTTCTAAATGCCTGTTTATGACGTTTAACAGGGCGACTCCTTACTTAGCCATCTATTACATTGACAATATACCTTTAAAACGTATATTGTCAGTCGATGACCTTTGTGTTCTTTTTGATAATAAATTAAGTTTCACACATCATATTTCCACTGTAGTTTATAAAGCTAAGGGAACTCTTGGATTTATTAAACGCTGGTCTAAGGAATCTAATGATCCATTTGTCACCAAACTTCTTTACACTTCCCTAGTCCGTTCCATTCTGGAGTATTGTTCATGTGTCTGGTCTCCTCAACATGCTCATAGTCAAGCTTTAATTGAGTCAGTGCAGATGCAGATTTTACTCTTCGCGCTTCGTGGACTTAATTGCGACCCTAATCTTCGCCTTCCATCTTATACTAACAGACTCTTGCTTCTGAATCTTGCATCCCTTACTAATCGAAGAAGAGTTCTTGGAGTAATCTTCCTCCATAAATTAATAATCTTTGATATCTGCTCCCCATCTCTTTTAGAACGCCTTAAATTTAATATTCCCACCAGGACCACTAGGTACTACATCCCTTTATCTTTTCCTACATGCACTACTGACTACGATTTGCACAATCGGTTTTGGGTGTTATGAGCTAATTATAATGAACATTATAGATTGATTGACACATTTCTCTCTCCCCCATCTTAAAGCTTCTCTTTACAGCCAACCCCGTTATATCTCTGATTTCCAAGGGCAGTAAGAATGGAGTCTCTGCCACTCAGTCTTCCTCTTAAATCAGAGATCTTTTGAGTTAGTTTTGGCATAATTTTTATTGATCTGGGTGGGTTTTTCTGTGTTTATCGCAACCCTTGCAACAAATGTTGGATCAATTTCTTTGCTTGTTATTTCCAGATTAATAGTCTTATTACTATCTATTTTAATTTCAAATTGATTTAATTTAAAATATTTTTAATAATTACTTTTAATATTATCTAAATTTAAATTATATATCTATACACTACGTAATCATATAGTTAAATACTCACGACTGATTTTAGTCTGCGTTAATAAATAAATAAGTTTTTGTCATGTGTGTTTAACTTAAAAAATTGCGTAAAATCATTGTGTTAATTTTACCTGAGTTAGTACCCTTTAAAAAATGTTATTTTAAGGGTTTTACCCGTCTGTAGACATTTTGGCAACAGGTAGCAGGTACTTTTGAGTAAGGGCACAATGTATAACTTTGTTACCTGTGCTTGTTTTTAGTTCTAGCTAAGTTTTCATAAAGTTTTTTATCTCATTAATGGAAACTATATAAATTGACTCATAACGCACTTGTTTGTAACAGTTCATCCTTGACTTCACAAGTTGAAATACCAACTTTCATATTGAATAGTATTTATAAATATAATTTAGAAAGTATTTTTTTGTAAAGCAAAACTGAAACCTAATGGCTTCAAAGAATTCAAAGTTCTTTTGAAATTTTCAGACTATCTTCAGATCCACTTATATCATCGTTTAGAACCATGCGAACCCGCAAGGATTTGGAAGACAGTAATTATAGTTCCGGAATATTAAATTAATTAGATAATACGTCAGCTGTTAATGATTATTTTAAAGAAAATCGACCACAGAATGTTAATTTATAAATATAACCTCAAAATAATTTAACCAAAAAATGTAAATATAAAGAAAATTAGTTTATAAAACTACTTAAAACATATTGAAATGCTATATTAATGTTAAAACAATATTATATATTACTTTGTGATAAAAAAAAGTATTTTTAGGCAGGACCATTAGTGAACTTTGACCTTAAACTTTGAAGTACGCAAAGCTCTTTGAAGCTGTTCAAACATTCATTTTATAGCTTAATAAGTTTTCTATTAATTGCTTTTTAACATCTTTATAGGTTCAAAAGATATGAATTTTGCAACGTTTTTCGGCCCGCTGCCCCACCGTGCGGCGTTCGAACCGCTGATTCACTGTTAACATACAAGTACAAAGAATAAGGGCAGGCATCTATAATACTAAGACCACGCTCCTTATTTGAGTTAATGGAGGTAAACATAGAGTTAACTCCTGGTTTGCTTTTGTGTACACTGACACAATCAATTTGTTAATATAATTCAGCATTTTTGACTCGTTTGTTATACTCTCTGCAAGAGAGAGTATATTGGTTTTGTGAAAAGTATGTAACAGGCAGAAGGTGGAGTGGCAGCATCACAAGCCGAGTCGATATAGCCATGTCCATCTGTCCGTCTGTCTGTCCGTCCGTATGAACAAACAGATTTCAGAGATGCTAAGAGCTACAAGTTGGATTTTGGTCAGTATCGACTCGATATTAAGTTCTTTTTTCTCGATTCACCGACAAGTCCAACTCGTCCACCAGCTCGCGACATCGTTTCCCGAGGATTCTTACAGTTGCTCCGGAGTCAAATAGGCCGCACACTTGCCGTCCCTTCAGCCTTATGTCAGCTATTACGCAAGGATCGGACAGAAAGCTCTGTCCTACGGCCTCCACCACCAGATTTTTGACTCAGTGCCTTCTCTATAATCTTTCGCGTGCCTTCTTCATCCTCCGTATCGTTACGTGCATTTCGTCGAGCAACCGATCGTCGAAAATCCTGTTCTCAGCCTTGATGTATGCTCTAACTCGCCCTTCATACGGAAAGAGACGAAAATTGGTCCTATTTCTATCCATAACGCTAGTTGGCAAAAATCCTCTAGCTGAACCCTCCCCGAGGGTGCCGGCCGGACAATGGCCACGTCATCGTCCCGGGTCACCGGATGGTGCAATGTCACTTGCCCTCCAAGCAATGCAGAGTCCAGTAAAGGCTGGGTCCGGTAACTTTCTACGCCTCGGCGCATCAAGAGCGCTGAACCTAAGCCATGGCTAGAGGTAAGTCGGGCAGCAGGCAAAAAATTCTAGGCGTGGCTACCTGAAGAAATGAGCCGGCGGAGGAACCAATATGGAAATGATTATGAACGCAACTGAGGCTGGGATACCAGCCCAAACGTCGGTGGGAAGCGTGACCGCTACCACCGGCGGGCACGGGGAGAAAAATCCTCTTTGCGTGTCGCCAGTGGTTATACCTCGAATTTGGTGGGAGCAGGCCAAGTCAGTTGTATAGCTACTTCCGAACAAATGAAAAGGATGACCCGCACTGGTACCGCTATATATGCAGACTCAGACGTAAAAAGTGTGCTGTCTATCACAAAAATGGAGGAAGAAAGCCGGCAACGCTATCCTGAACGTGGTTTCGGTTGGCAAGCGGCACAGCGGTCACAAAGATGACATCCCCCGCCCAAGTAAGCAAAAGAAAAGGGCCTCGATGAAAGAAGTCGTTGAACGGAACCTCATTGTGGCCCTGATCGACAGGAGTGACGAGAATGGGAGTATCTCGGAGGAACGGCGGAAAACCGTCCAACTTGCCCAAGAGCAAGATGGGGGAAGAGCCGGAGGCCCCCATGCCCACCTTCGACGGTGTTGCGTGGCTGAACGGTGCCAAAGTCTTAAGTGTAAGGACGACCCTTCGCTCAGCTGGCTGAAGCAAACGGTCTCAATGATGGGAGAGGTCTGGAAGGGCGCCAAGCTGGAGGTAGTCGACAGGGAGAATATCCCGTCAAAGCCAAATGGGGAGGTACTCTTCCTCATCCCCGTCAAGGGAGACCAGGTGCTGAAGCTGCTGCAGCGTCAGGAGAAGGACGTGCCAACGGAAGACTGGGGAATACTGTTTTTTGATGCCTTATTCTCGGCAGAGGGAGGCCAGCATATTATCCTCCAAATTAACACGGAGGCGGAGGACTTGCTCTATCCGCGCAGTAGTAAGATGGCGTGGGGAGTCGGTAGTGTCTACCTGAGGCTCACAAAGAAGCATTCGGAGGACAAAGATGCCCACACGCTGAAAGCCGAGGAGAGACTCTTTAGTCTAGAGCCAGTCATTGAAGCCGCCCAGAACATGGCGATCGATTCGGAAGATGAAGAAAAGAAAAAGAGGACGGTGACCTAACCGTAATAGTCAGCCCGTCCGCAGATACAAGACAGTGGCTGGACTGAGGTCGTCCAACTACAACACATTCCACGCAGCAACGGTAAGCAGAACGAGGGCCCCCGTAATAGTAGTCATACATGCTTATCTAATGTCTAATTACAGCGCTGATAATCTAGCCGTTGTGCTGCTGGAGAGAGAGAGGAAGCGCCTTTTGGCAGCATCCTGCTATATGCCACACGACAGGCCAGCACCGCCAGAAGAGATGGAGAGGCTCTCCGACGAGTCCACATCCAACGCAGCCCAACTGATCGTCAGTACAGATGTCAACGCCCGCCATTGCGTATTTCCCGACACTAACATCAGAGGTGAGTCACTTCTTGATTTTCTACTTCATTCTAAGTTAAGTATAGCCAACGCGGGTGAAGTACACACGTACATTGGTCCCACATTTTCTTATGTATTTAACCTTACGCTCGCATCGGGTACAAACGTATCGCAATGGAGAGGTGAGGGGTACGAACTGGAGTGAGTTCCGCAAGCTGGTGATCATGAAATTGGGGGCGCCGGGTAACATAGATTCTTCACTGGATATAGAGTCTTCTGTATCAAATGTCAGAAAGACCCTCCAGGAAGTCTTTCCAAAGTCGTGTCGCCCATCTAACCAAAGAATCAGATCAAGACCACCCTGGTGGAAAGCTGAACTCTCCACACAAAGGGGAAATCTCAGAGAACTGTTCAAATTGGCAAATTAGTCCCGAGAGGAACTAGTCTACAATGAGTACAAGTTCCTGCTCAGAGATTACAAATCTAACAAAAGAAAGGCAAAACTACATTCCTGGAGGAACTTCTGTTCCAGCGTAGATTCGGTGCGTGAAACAGGCAGACTTGGAAATTTTTTTTCCAAGCAGCCCTCGATCCAAAGTCAACTTACACTTGATAACGGTGCATGGACGGTAAGCAGTGAAGAATCTCTTAAAGCTCTAATGTCCACTTACTCTCCATGGTGCTCTGAGAAACCTAATATTAAGGAGCACCACCACATCTCGTGTGATGACTACCATCTCCCAACGGAAATCTTAACAGTACATAAAATAGGATAGGCCATTGGCATTACAGACCACAAAGGACGTGGTCACCCCACGGGCCACATTCGTTTCGACTGGCGAACTGCAAGGGTTGCATTCCAACCCAAAGCAGGCAAATGCAGTCACACAAGTTCAAAGGACTTTAGGCCAATAAATCTTCTGTATTTTCTGCTAAAACCATGGAGAAGCTGCTGGTTCTCCACATTAGAACTAATTGCCTTCGTAGCCATCTTAGGCGCGTTCAACAACGCGAACAAAGAGAACTAGGTACCGCAATGGATCCCCCCAACATTAAACGGAGCTCAGCTAAGACCAAGCTCCCAAGTAAAATACCTTGGGATGGTGCTGGACAGCAAGCTAACGTGGAGATACAATGTTGAAGAGAGAGTGAAGAAGGCAACTATGGCGCTTTGCGCATCCAAGAAGATGCTAAACTGCACATGGGGCCTGACACCCCGACTAATGCGTTGGATCTATATCTCAGTTGAAGGCATCCAGTGCATATTTGCGATTATGTAAGGCCCGTTATATGGTTCCCACTTTTGAGTGTAGAGCCGTAGTGCAGTGAGAGTGTAGTGCATGCTGATCAGTAGACATCCGTTCCTCAACATTACTTCTGATGCTTAGATCTAGCAGCTTCTCCATTGTTTTTAGCATAAAGAATGTAAGACTTATGGGTCTATAATCCATTGGACCATTGTGACTGCCATTGCATTGGTATTTGGCCCGCTTTTAGGCAGGCCTTGTAGATCTTGGCCAGGCACAAAGTGACTGCATCTTTGCCAATGTGTAACATGGCTGGTATTATCCTGTGCTTTTTATTCTTGAGAAAGAGTTCATAGCCCATTGTATCTTAGTGGTAGTAAATAGCCGTTTCAGGCACTGTTTCCAGATTGGAAAACAAGCTGCTCCAAAAGTTCCTTTTGGCTTTCCTGATCTTGGTCTTGTACGCTCTTAGCGCGGTCTTGTATTCGTCGTGAACGAGTTCTATGTCGGTCTGTTTTGCAAGCTTGTACTTGGTTAGCGCTCTCTGTGTTGAGAGTTCAGCGTTCCAGCTTAGCGGTTTGGATCTAGTATTCTGTCTAGATGGCCGGCACGAGCCGCTGTAGGCCTCTAGGAGAGTCTTGTTTACGAACAAACTTGATTTCTCAATGTCATCCGCAGACCTAATGTCGCCTGGTAGACTCAGTTTATCTGCCACAAGACTCCTGAACTTGGTCCAGTCAGTGTTCTTGGGGTTCTTAAATTGAGTCATTTTGGGGTTGAAGTCAAAGTTGCATTCAAATTGAATATTCTTGTGATCGGAAAAGAAGGGTTTGTCAAGGACCCTCCAGTTTGTTACTTCTACACCTGTCGCAAGTGTTAGATCAAGAACGTTGGACCAGGTGGTACCTACGTTCGTGTGTACCACCCCTACCTCTGACTCTGACTACATACTACCCGAAGTTTTCCCGAAAGCCACACTAACATACAAACGGATGGTTCCAAAATGGGTAATGATGTAGGGGCCGCGTTGAACTGTGAAAACCTGGCTACCAAACAAGCATACAAGCCACCTGACCCATGCAGCACCTTCCGGGCGGAGATATTTGCGATAGGGAAGGCATCCGAGCTAGGCAGGAGTCTGGGAAAATGCAACATTAACATTCTGGTAGACAAGCAAGCAGCCATCAAGTCTATGATGTCGTCATCTCTGAACTCCAGGACGGTCCGGGCGAGCAGGGAAGCATTAGATGGCCTGGATAGATCTCCTGGATTCCAAGCCACCAGAGCATTCCAGGAAATGAAGAGGCAGACACTCTAGCCAAAGCTGGTGTAGAGCTACCAGGACACTTAAAAAAAGAAGTCACAGTTCCACTAAATTCACTGCAAAAAGACCTGGAGCGGGACGCTGACGAATGATTTAAGTGCAGGTGGTAGAGCTTAACAATCTGCAAAACCTCGAGAATAATGTGCGGAGAGCATAAAGCCCACCTCAGCCGCTACTTACTGCATCTTCCACGGAGAGAATGCAAGCTAGTGGGTATTCTAACAGGTCATTGCCTAGCAGCTCCTCACGCAGCCAAATAAGGCAAAACCAATAAAACGAAATGCAGGGACCTCAAGGACACAGAAACTGATGAAACAGCCCGCATGAGGCTATGATGCGTGGGAGCACACACACTGCATTCAATTCAGGCAGCTCCCAAAAGGGGCGCCAAGGGAGCTACTAGTCTTTGCCAAACTCTCCCGCATCCGACTAGATTTTTAAGTCAAAATTCCTCTGCGACCGGACCACTAAGGTTCCTCGCACCCCTCTGCTCGTTTTCTTGGCACTCAGGAAACTGTGGACACAAGGTGTCCGGACTGCTACATCGACAGCTCGATAACTTTTCGCTCCTTACCCAAACAATCCTAAAAACCGTGGTTTGGGGGACCTCCTCCTCCTCTACCTCAATATCGGGTTCTTCCAGTTCATCTTCCAGCAGATTACTCATTACTTTGCGCCCCTCAAAGGGCTTATACACTGTCCTCCTACCGTACGCCTGTTCCACCTCACTAATCCCTCAATTGATCCAAGTTGTACACTTCAAGGTCATCCCGCAGCCCCTTCTTGATGATCTTGACAAGACGAGCCTCAGGCAGGGGTTCCGTCAACCTCGACACGAGCTTCCGCATGGCGTAGACAGAGTCATCGGCACTCTCACTGCCTCCGCTGCATAAGTTCGTGCATTTTCTCATGCTCAGTCTGGGTTCCCCTGAATCCTGCCAATAAAGCACGCTTCATTTCGTACTATCGGTCCCATCAAAATTGCCGTACGTGTGGCCAGTACCAGTTCCTGGCTCTTCCTGTGAGGAGCGGGTGGAAACAAAACAGTATCTCTTCCCACGGGCTCCACGGAAGACTTTTTAGCGTTCCCGTCCAAAGCATTTCACACCCTCTCAATCTTCGCCCAGAAAAGCCCTCGTCCTCTCGTCTCCCGAGTACTCATCGGCCCATCTGTCCTCAACCCTCCACAGAGACGTCATCAGATTTCCACAAGTCCGCATGTGTGGATCGGCTGGCAATTTGGCGGACACTCCGCCGAAGTTCCGCTTCTCTTCACGCTCTGGCGTAACCCTACCTCTGGCGCTGCTTATTCGTTGAACGCCATAAGCTCTACATCCGTAGGACATCATTGATCGTTTCCATCACCTCCATGAAGCCTAGCCGTACATCCTGCTGGATGGTCTGGCATATGCCATCGGCTTGGGAACTCATGAAGGTGAGGTGAGCCTGGGCAAGCAGAGCGTTCACCGCTGATGCCTCCTCCGATCGCAGTTCAGACATCGGCTCTTCCCCTTTGGCCCTAGCTATATCCTGCGGCAGTGTTCGCGTCAGTGCGCCATACCCCCCTTCCAGAACATCGCTCTCCCAAGAACTCTCCCTCAGGACTGCCTTCAGTCTGGTATTATACCCGTGCGGGCCTTCTCTTTCAGCTATGCTGAAAATTGAGACCTATATTCTGACAGGAAATATATAAATAAATAAATAATAAACCCCCTATAAACACATAAATAACTATCAACGCAACCGCAGCTTCGCCTGCGTTACAGATTAATAAAAAGGATCATTATAGACAATTTTGAAAATTCAAAGAAAATTATTAAACTAAAATCAAAAAAACACCAAAAATTATTTTCAGTTCCACACCGCCCCTGAGATAGAAAATTCGTCGCAATAAAGCAGCAATATATTGTGTGTTGTTTTGTTTCATCAATTCCAATTATCAACGTGTAAATTTGTGTTTGTTTTTGTTCATTCGAAAGTCGCGCTTGATATTGGTAACGAAAGTTTGAGTACTCTTGATTTGGAATATCGATAGGCAAGCTATTAAATTTAGCATTCACTAACATCAAAACCGTCGAGCAAGCCGACCGTTAAAGACCCCGTACTCATTCTAGGGCACATTATACCATACAAATAAGTAATTTTTGACCGATTTGTCCTATGGGAGCTATAGGATAATGTTGTCCGATTCAAATCAAACTTGGTAAGAAAAGTAACAATCATCATATACACATTATATGTGAGTTTAGTTGCGATAGCTCTACTAACACGAAATGTTTACATACAAATGTTCTATTTTTGACCAGTTTGTTATATGGGAGCTATAGGCTATAGTTGTCCGGATCAAACTTGGTAAGGAAAGTAATATTGGTACCGTACACACAATGTGTGAACTTGGTCACGATAACTTTAGTCGTTTCCAAGTTAATTCCAAATTTGATGGCTCTAGCTCTCTAGTCATTGAGATCTGGATGTTTATAAAGGCGGACAGACAGATATACAGACGAACGGACATTGCTATATCTACTCGTCTGTTCTAGAATATATATACTTTATGGGGTCGGCCACGCCTCCTTCTGCTATAACGCACATTTCGCTTCTGGAAACCTAATAGACCCCTGTACTCTATTTGAAAATACAATACAAAAGTGTCAAAATAAATTTTGTGTTGCTTGTACTAATAAACCAAATTTGTTTTTAATCGTTCATTAACAATCGAGTCGTAAGTCAAATCAATTTTCGGAGAAGTAAAAACCGAACTTAAAGTAATGGATTAAAACAAAGTAAGAGTAAAAAATATTCTCTGCTTATTAAGTCATCAAGATGAGATGCAATGTGTAGCACAAAGCTTACATTCTGTCTACTAAATCTTAAGTATTTTTCTTTTAAAGCCATTAAATTGATGTTTCACCTATTTGTTATTCGGGTGTATTTAATAGTGTTCCGATTGCAACTAAATTTGGTTAAACTGTGTAAGTTGATACCATGCATGTACTCTGCGAGTTTGATAAAAATGTCTGCTATGACAGGTGTATGATAAAATAGTCTGATCCTAACGAATATGGGTCAGTTGGTGCGAAATGATAATTTACATGTTCACTGTAAATTTAGTTAAGATATTAAAAACAACAATTGTTCTCCTAATAAATAAAATTTGGCCTTTGATTTTTCACCTGTTTCTTATTCAGGTGCAAAAAAAAGTGTTCCGACCGTAACCAAATTTGGTTAAACTGTGTAAGTTGTTACCATAAATGTACTGTGTAAGTTTGATAAAGATATCTTTGGAAATAAGAACTCTTTCACACCAAGTTCACATTATTCACATGTAATTCCTATGACAGGTGTATGAGAAAAAAATCTAAACTTAACGAAGGTTGGTCAGTTAGTGCAAAACGATAATTTACATGTTTTCTGTAAGTTTGGTTTGGAAAGCTTCAAAAATAACAAATTTTATCATACTTAATAAAATTTGACCTCTGACATCGAAATTAATCCCTTTATGTGTGATGTGAATGTTAATGTAAACACTTTTATATACACAATTTCCTGAAATATTTGCAAGAAAAAAAAGTACAGTCAAATACGCCCGAACGTAGAACACGCTCTGCATTTTATTCCCGATCATTTTTATAAAATCAATATCCGAGAATATCAATTGATAGTACTTGCAATAAAAGATTTTGAAACAAAAACATCTGTTTGTATGTATGCACATACATATACGTTTGACATTATATGTATGTACATATATATGTAATACATATACCATTGGTCGGCACGGCCAGCGTCTGCGGGTAGCGCTGCCGACACACAAGCAGCGTGTTTGTATGTTTCTGTCTCGCTTGCACACATGCATTGCGTTCAATGACAATCTTTGTTACGTGCCTAGCTTTCTTGTTTATAGTCCGATTTATTTGCAACTTTCGGGATATTTTGATAT
The DNA here is from genome assembly GCA_018903735.1 of Drosophila cardini. Taxonomy (NCBI): domain Eukaryota; kingdom Metazoa; phylum Arthropoda; class Insecta; order Diptera; family Drosophilidae; genus Drosophila; species Drosophila cardini. The sequence continues at coordinate 31,238 of JAEIGM010000188.1, forward strand.
AATTTGTCTTGAAATGAATTTCAAATTACAATTCGGTACGAAAAGATAAAATGCCTGAAAATCAGCATTAAAGCTTAGAATTTATTTTATTTCTTGTGGGAAAAGGGGGCGTGGCAGTGAAAGATGTTTAATGACAATGCTTTTATGCTATCTCTAGAAACCTGCCTACCAAAATTGGTATTCTTAAGTTCCATAGTTACTGAGCTATTCGCTGAAAACATTAATTATGGGCGAACGGAGCGTGGCATCGAAAAAAAAAAGATTCTTTTATAGACTGACTAAATATCGAGACGGTACTGACTAAGTTCAAACTTGTAGCTCTTACCTTCTCTGAAATCTGTTTGTTCATACTGACAGACAGAGGGACAGACGGATATGGCTATATCGACTCGGCCTTTGATGCTGATCAAGGATATAACATTATTATAACATTATAATTAAATAACAAAAGTTACTTAAATGTCCGTGACGGCGTTCGAACCACCGACCAAATGCTTAACATACAAGTACGAGGAATAAGAACAGGCATCTCTACTACTTAGACTACACTCCTTATTGGAGTTATTGCAGGTAAACATAGAGTTAACTGTTTTATTGTAAGCTAGTGTAAATATACAATTTGTTCAAAAAATTCAGCATTTTTGACCAGTTTTTTATCGTATGTTATTGTTGTCCGATTTGGACCAAAATTGGTGAGGCCTTTTAATAATTATACACACATTCTGTGTGAGCTTGGTTGCGATCGCTCAACCAACACTACATATAAAAGTACAATTTTCGACCGATTTGCCCTATGGGAGTGTTAGTTCATAAGCATAGTTAGTTAGTTTAAGAAAGCATTGAAGTATTAGTATAAGAAATCATGATGAATTGTTAGTATAATAAATCAGATGGAGTTATTGAATTGTCTAGATGTGTAAGCAAATCTCTTATATTTAAGCTAGCGAGTAAGTTCTTGGTTTCGGCAATGCAGCTGTCGCGAGCGGCTGGCAGTTGATTTGTTCTTTTCGCATTAACCACACGCACGCCGCCAGCCTCTCCGCGTTTGCCAGTCTCAATAAATTGTTGCTTTACGAAATTGCAATTTGTCTAATTTAACTCAGTTAAATTATTTGTTTTTCGATTTTTCATTGGCGCCCGAGCAGGGACTTTCATTCGCGTTCGTTGGTCTATTAGACATTTCGAGGCTCGGTGTGTTTGCGTGTCGGTTCGGTAGTTGGTGTAGTGATTTTCCCTGGAGCTGTTGACCTGAGGAAACTCTGGAGTTTGATAGCCTGGATTGTGGATTTCGAGTTGGAAATAACTGGAGAAAATGCCCAGAATTGAGCCAATGAGCGACTCTTCTGATGACCAGGTAACCGTGCCCAGGTGATACAAGAATGTGCAAGCTTAGAAGCGGCACATATTTCATGTACATAAATAAGTACCGCTCCCTTTGTCGCACGTAATAGACATTGCCTTTCGGCACAGATAAATTTGATTTTTTATTGAATACCTCATAGAAAAACATTAAAAAACGAAATTAAACAAAATAAAAGATAGAAGAACATAAATAAAAGTAAAATATTTATTTAAATTGTGTACTTTAGTTTATTTATATACGCATATACATATTTGCCGTTTCTCTTAATTCCGCTATTCGTTAAGATCTCGATATGTTCGGTGGTGGGTTTTGACCTTTGCTTCTCACTTTTCGCTTCAGTTCTTGCACATAAGCAAAAGCGCGGTTAGCAGGTATATACATACAGTTGGTGGAATTTAACTTGCGTTGTTTTACTTTACTTATTCGTTCTTAGTTTTTGCTTGCGCCAGCGCTGCTTATGCTTACACATCAGCGCTAACAGACTTACATACATATGCACGCTGAGCGAGGAAACTTGTCTCAGTGCTCGTTTAAGCCAATTATTCGTAAAATTAGAAAAAGTAGAGAGCGACATCGAGAGACAATGGAGTTCACTTGTTAATAAAATAGTGAACCCAAGCAAATTTTAGATGCACTGCCGGCTAGACATTCTGAATTCGTACATTTCTATAGCCATGGACCTTCAGTCAGAGATCGATGCAATAGATCCTGACAATACTAGCCGCGCAATGCTGGAGGAAACGTGTATTCTGGCCCGATCATCTTACATATCTGCCCTTAGCGCGTACCACGCGTCCGAAAACGTACCTCCAGTATCACACCATTCTCACCTGCCCAAACTTAAGTTGCCTAAATTCAGTGGTAAACATTCAGAATATAGGCAGTTTATCGGTGTGTTTAATAGTTTAGTAGATTCTGATCGCTCGCTATCAAACATTGAAAAGTTCAACCACTTGATATCGTGCTTATCAGATGAGGCGTTGGGTACCATCAGAGCGTTCCAGGTGTCTGATGCAAATTACCCAAAGGCATTGGGTCTGCAATTGGAATTCGCACGGTGGTGGACTCTGTATCGGCAATTTTTGATTCGCTAATGTCCGTTGGGAATGAGCACACATAGTCATGTCTAAGGTTGATCCTCATACAAAGTCGAAGTATGAGGAGCAGCTTGACTATAATACATTACCGAAATGGGCCGATTGTGTTGTGGCTTTGAACAGGCGATATCAGCATTTGTCTGCTGAAGAAAGTTCAAAGTCCAGGATGAAGCAAAAATCCGACATCAAAGCTGCTAAAAAGTCGTCATTTGCATGCACAAATGTCGAGAAAGTAGTTGAACCCTCATGCAACTTTTGCAGTGCCAAACATATGATTGGAAATTGCCAAGGGTTCGCAGCATTGCCAGTTGACGAAAGATTTAATTTCGTAAAATTTAGTCAAATTTGTATAAATTGCTTGCATTCAGGGCACAGAGTGTCCAACTGCAATGCGTCGAAGTGTAGAGTTTGTTCTCGTCCTCATAACACTCTACTTCATAAATACGCATTAGAACCATTGCAAGCATCCGCTCATCCTGCCCATGTGAATCATGTTGCTAGCGAAGTCGACCAAGTAATCCTTGCAACTGCAGTTGCAACAGTTCGAGACAGGTTTGGTCAGAAACGAAACGCTAGAGCCTTGTTAAATTCAGGCTCGCAGGTGAATTTCATGACGGTAGAGCTCGCTCAAGCTTTGCGCCTTCAACGCAAAAATAAGTGCTTGACCGTAAAGTCGGTTGGACAGGCTAGATTGACAGCAAAGAGCGAAGTATCGACGATAGTTTCGCCTCGAGTAACGAGACACCAGTTTAGCGCCGATTTTTGGGTGCTAAAATCCATTTGTAGCAGGCAGCCAGACTGTGATCTTCCCATCAATCGGTGGAAGATTCCATCAAATGTCGACCTGGCTGACCCTGAATTTCATAGACCCCAGCAAATAGATATGCTTCTGGGAGCAGACTTCTTCTTCGACTTGCTACGTAGTGGACAAATAAGATTGGCGAATAATGGTCCAGTGCTAGAAAGGACGTTGCTTGGTTGGGTGGCAATAGGAAGGTGCCCAGTATGATGCTCAGTGATGCAACATAGACAAGAAGCTGTCCCAGAGACAAGTGTTTCGAAAACAGTTCTGCAGAGCACTTTGTTTGCGAACAAAGCCTTCGGGACAGCATTTGGAAATTGCCGACAGGACATTTTGGAATCAGTGTGTCATTCAAGACTGATCCCAAAGTGCTCCAATATCCCCAAGAAATAGTTAAAAGACAGGTTCTCTCGGTAGAACGTAGAGGTTTTAATGCTAAAATCAATGTTATGTATTTAAGTTTCGTAAACGAGTATCGTGTACTTGGTCGCTTGTCTGTCTCAGATGCAAAAGTTCCACCAGGACCACATTACGCCGTTCCACACCAGTGCGTCCTGAGTCCTGATAGCACTTCCACCACACTTCGAGCGATGTTTGACGCCTTGCGTTAGCCAACATCGCCACACTCTGCTAACAAGTTACTGATGGTGGAACATGCTACTCAGAGGGATCTAATTCGTTCATGTCGTAAGTTTCGTCTGAACCGATATGCCTTAACGGCAAATATTAAACAGGAAAAAAAGCAGATGCCCGAAATTCTCATAGTGGGCGAATATAAATTGGCAAATTGGTTTTCAAGCCATTTTTACGCATTAGAAGAAGGTGGAAATAAGAAACGTTTGATTTCCAGTGATGCCGATTCGACAAATCCGCTTGGCATAAGGAGGACACCAAGGTCAGATACTTTTCAGTATCACTTGGAAGGTAGCTTCGCCAAATTAAGTCCTACCAAGCGGATAACATTGTTTGATGGGTTTGCGTATGTATTAGCCCAAATATACGCGTTGGACCTATGTCGAATCGAGAGTGCGAATTTCTGGAATGATTCAGAAATCGCACTACATTGTATAAATAGTTCCCGTTCATTATTCGCAACATTTATAGCCAATCAAGTTGTAGGCATCCAAGAGATGGCCAATCAAGCATCTTGGAGACATGGACCGACACTATCAAGAGGGTGCGATGTTCCGAAACTCAAATTTTGTCGTAAGCTATTAGCAATGGATCGAGTAAGATCAAAGTTCAATATAGAACTACAGACTGTCGAACTCGAGAAGAAAAGACGTAGATTCGCTTTGCTGATACTGCTGAAACCAGCTCAGCGAGCAGAGCACACAGCGACATTTATTAGACAAAAAAAAGTATGATATCGTGCATCCAAGTTTGCAATCGCTGACCACATTGATTCACAAGTCAGGCGATTTAGGAAGACGAGTTCCTTTGACTCATTTAGGAGTAGATTTGTGTATTCCATCAAATGTGTTGCCAAATATAAGAGGACGAGTCCCGCATTAGATGTATATTGCAGTATTTGTTTGTTTTGCTTCGAAGGCTGTTCACCTGGAACTTGCAGCAGACTTATCCACTAATGCCTTTCTCTGTACTTTGAACAGCTTCATCGCGCGACGTAGCATTCCCGGCCGGCCATATTCGGACAATGCGACTAATTTCGTGGGGACAAGCAACCTCCTAAAGGAGCTTCAGGACGCATTCGACCGGCAGCAGGGCAGGCTGCAGCTGATTGCAGCGGAGCGAAAGATGGAGTGGAGGTGCATACCTCCGAGAGCGCCGCACTTCGGAGGACTTTGGGAAGCAGCAGCGAAGTCGGCCAAGCATCTGCTAATGCGGCGGAAAGGCAGCGCGTTGCTCACCGAGGCCGAGGTCCGAAGTCACCTGGCCGACGTGGAGGCGATATTAAACTCACGGCCGCTGACACCACTGGGCAGCGATCCCAGCGACGGAGAGGCGCTCACCCAGGCCACTTCCTCATCGGACAGCCGCTTTGTGCCGCGAGGGTTCGAGCGGGCCACACAAAGCAACGAAATTTTGTGCTCTCACAGGTGGCAGCTGCTGTCCACGCCCAGACAGCGCTTCTGGCAAGCGTGGTCGAAGGATTACGTCCACAATCTTCAGCAGCGAGGGAAATGGAAGGAGGCGGTCGACAACGTCAAGATTGGGGATCTCGTTGTGGTCCACGAGGACAATACCCCTCCCCAACGGTAGACAATGGGCCGCGTCGTGGACGTAACCACAGGAGACGACGGGCGAATCAGGGTCGCCAACGTTGACACGGGCATTGGCTTGTTCAAGCGCCCAATTGCGAAGCTAGCCATTAGATTGAAGGCGATCCCTCCAAGGTAGCCGGTGTTAGTTCATAAGCATAGTTAGGTAGTTTAAGAAAGCATTGAAGTATTAGTATAAGAAATCATGACAAATTGTTAGTATAAGAAATCAGATGGAGTTATTGAATTGTCTAGATGTGTAAGCAAATCTCTTATATTTAAGCTAGCGAGTAAGTTCTTGGTTTCGGCAATGCAGCTGTCGCGAGCGGCTGGCAGTTGATTTGTTCTTTTCGCATTAACCACACGCACGCCGCCAGCCTCTCCGCGTTTGCCAGTCTCAATAAACTGTTGTTTTACGAAATTGCAATTTGTCTAATTTAACTTAGTTAAATTATTTGTTTTTCGATTTTTCAGGGAGCTATAGGCTATAGTTGTCCGATCCGGATCAAACATGATGAAGATATACATAATGTGAAAATAGTCTTTTACAATTTCCGGGGGGCGGTAGGGGCGTGTCAAAAATTTGAAACTTGGCAGCTCTAGCTTTTGTAGTTAAGAAGATCCAGGTGTTTAGACGGACAGACGGACAGCGCTGTATCGACTTGGCTGTTGATGCTGATCAATAATATATATACTCTATGGGGTCGGTAAAGCGTCTTCTTCTTTAGAATCGGTCTAAAATTTGCTCTAAATATGAATTAGTATGAAAAACTTTTGTGTTTACCCAGCAATCTTTATGAAACTTACCTATTCTATTATATTTGTTAATAACATAAACATACTGACCAAATTTCATCCGAATCGAACGACTATATCGTATAGCTCCCATAGGGAAGATCGGTTGGAATAATGCTCTTAATATGAATTTGTATGAAAATTTTCTGTGTTTCCCAAGCCATCTGAATTAAACTCACTAGGGTCGATTGCCTAAACGATTGAACTTTTATTATTATCATACCCCATTGTTAATAATATAATAAAGCTGAGTAACGGGTATCCTAAAGTTGCGAGGCGACTATGGCATTCTTTCTTGTTTTTCAACTTCAATGCCGTCTTTCAGGCATTTAATCTTATCGCATATATTTATTGTTTGAAATATGTTTGGGACAAACTATATAAAACTATCCTGAAAGTTGGTACAGATCTCAGTCTGCCCAGCGTCTGACTTTGCAAGACAATTTATTTAATACAACGACGCTGCAGTTCGAGTACGGGAAATATAGAAATGCGCTAGAAAAACTAAAAAATAAAACACTGCTTGGGTTCAGGTAATCTATAACCCTATTGGTTAGTTTGACAACGCGCCGGGATCATCCCGCGGCAGGCGGGAAAAGACCCACGCCTATCTACTAGCTAGTGGTTAGGATTAGTGGAAAGGGAAGAAAAAATACATTTAAATTGACTTCTTCTTTATTCTGCTATTAATTACTGTCACTAAAACTAAGCCCTACGGTGCCCTGCTGCACTGCCTAACGGGGCCTTAGCGGCACGTGGCCGCCAACTTACTCACTTGTTGTCCCGGTAGACGCGCCAACTCGCGACGTCTACACGCTCTCGATCGAGTAGCGCGGAAGCTGTCGCAACACAACTCCACCACGAAAGCTCTCTCTTCACCACCGAGCTTTCGTGCAGAGTTGCACCCGACTGCTCCCCGCGCTGCCGATAGAGGGCGCCGCGTCCTTAATACAAACTCTTAACGCTATGTAACTTATAACTAAAGGCCTTCAGTGGCGCGAAAACAAACTTAAAATAAACATATTCAAGTCATAAAACTATTCAAAATATAAACTTAAGCAATAATACAGAACTTAGTCTATAGCGCCTTCACTGGCTTGCTTACTAACTGTTAATGAATAAAAACCAAAACAATAATGTAAGCTGGTCAATTTTGGGGCCGCCATACAATGTATTATAATGGGGAATAAAATGCGGAGAGTTTTCTACGGTAGGGCGTGCGCGACTGTACTATTCTTTCTTCATTATTATTAAAAAAAAAGTTAACTTTTAACAAGAAAAAACATTTATGTCCGGCTCGCTGACGATTAAATACCCCTGCAGTCCTGCATACTGCGTGATATAATAAATAAATGTGACTGCGTGAATTTGACTGGGGAATGATAGCAAATGCCGATGGCGTGAATTTGGTAGAAATCGCTCAATCGACAGTGCAAATTTTCATACTAAGCATTTTCATCATTTTCAACCAATTGTTCCTATGGCTGCTATATGGATATGGTTTGCACATGGGATTTGGTACGAAATGCATATAGGCTTAATTTGGTTGAAATAGCTCAAAAAAAATTTTTTTTTAACCGATTGTTCCTACGGTAGCTATATGATATAGTCGTCCGCTCCGGCCGATTTTAACATATGACCTGCGTGCAGAGAGAATAAATCTGTACCAAGTTTCATCAAGAAAGCTTTAAAACTGGGAGACTAGTTCGCATAGAAACAGACGAACAGACAGACAGACGGACATGGCTATATCGACTCACCTGTTGATGCTGATCAAGAATATATATACTTTATGGGGTCGGAGACGCCTCCTTCAATGCGTTACAAACTTTGTGATCAAATTAATTACCCTCTTCAAGGGTATAACAACGCAGAGAAAACAAAGTGAAAATTATATTTTAACATGATTTCGAGATACGTTTTAAAAATGTTCAAAATTTTGAAAACTTTAGGTTAAAAATTCTCCTCCTCCTAAACAAATGGACCCTCAGACTTGTCATTGGTTTCCTCATCCCATTCACTTTCTTCAACATAATTATTATTAAATTAATTAAATGAACTCAATTCTGAAATTGGGTTCTCTTAAAGTATTATCATTTCTATTAAGAATGGGTTTTTTTTTTTTAATTTTTGTCCATCTCATTTATATGATAGCTTGGTTCTAATGGATCAGAAGTCTCTACAGCTCTATATTATATTATATTATTTAATCCACAATTTTTCCTGGCATGAGAACGTCGGTCAATTTTTAATGTTTATTACGTGCTTCTGAAGCATTCTCACCCAAACATCCAACAGGAACTATACACAGATCTTTAATATCTGCTCCGTGAACAAATATTTTATGTACAGCTAAAGACATATGGTACCATGGATATGACTTCATATAAAGGGAAAAAGTTTCTTTGTAAAAACGACGTTATTTTTCTGGGTTGATTGAGAACTTACACGATACTGCTATTAATATGTTGTAAAGGTTGTTCAATATTACATCATAAAAAAATGTGAAAGCCGCAAACTGTTTTGTATTTGCACAGACTCGTCTCGCCGCGTTCCCAATATTGCTGTTACTGCTTCCGTTATGTTTTGGTATGCTAACATGCAATCCCATTTCCTTCCATATTGCTTGCTGAGTTTCCTCCTTTCTTATCATCATTTGTTTAGACCCCGTACTCAAAAAAGAGTAGATGCTAAATATGAGTAACAGGCAGAAGGAGGCGTGGCCGCCCCATAAAGTATATATATTCTTGATCAGCATCAACAGCCGAGTCAATATAGCGATGTCCGTCTGTCAGTCCATCCGTATGAACATCTGGATCTTCGAGACTATAAAAGCTAGAGTCACCAAATTTGGAATAAAGTCCGTCTATATGTCAGGCAGATAAAGTTTATTTCAAATTTTTGCCACGCCCCCCACCGCCCCGCAAATTGTGAAAAACACTCGCTCGACTGTAGCATTTCAACTTGTTATACTCTCTGCAAGAGTATATTGGGTTTGTGAAAAGTATGTTACGGACAGGAGGAGGCGTGGCAGACCCCATAAAGTATGTATATTCTTGATCAGCATCACAAGTTGAGTCGATATAGCCATGTCCGTGTGTCCGTCTGTCTGTCTGTCTGTATGAACAAACAGATCTCAGCGATGGTAAAATCTACAAGATCGAATTTTGTCAGTTTCGAATCGATATTAAGTCATCCAATACAAGAATCCTTTTTTTTTGTGATGCCACTCCCCGTTCCCACAATGAGCAAAAAACTAGATATACCTTGGAAATATTGAGTTTTTGTTGAATATCTCAGTAGCTATGCCACTTGAGAAGGTAGGCAGGTTCCTAGAGATAGCATGAATGCATTGTCATTAAACATTTTACACTGGAGGAGTGGCCGGTCAAATGCGAAAGTGGAGGACGAAGTACGATGGACAAACCGATACGTTCGGATTTCTCGAAATCCTAGAGCAGCACGCTGCCACGTATAGGGTCGACCTTAATCCTGGGGCTATGAGTGATTAATCGAACACGTAGCGGTGTGGCTATTCACAAGTGGGTTAAGGAACGCATCCTGGGCCGTCTTCCAGTATGAAAAACTAGGAGTTTTTCCAGCCTCCTCAGTATTTTGACCGTCTGCAGGACTAGAGCAGCTCGCGCCAAGAGAAGTTTAAAGAATGTATAGTGAAGATCGGACGGCGACAATGGCTCCCCACGAGGACCGCACACCTTTAGAGGATTCAAGCACTCCAGTAGGAGACATCTTGCCCTGTGAGGAGAGACGACGCCGGAAGAGGGTAAAGAAACATGCGGACCCAATATACGGATCACGAAAAAAGTAAGAAAACACAGATATTCTGGAACAAATGGATTAAGGATGGCGGACGAAGCGGTGTCGACCATGAAACGAAAGCAAAGGAGCACGGGTATGCTCGAGTGGAAGGCCCCAAGTATGCCGGATGGTGCGATGTCGACCGATAAACAAGAGCACAAGAATCAAGGAACGAGAGGTATCGAGTACATCAGACGGAGTGACAGGGGCAAGGGCAGAGGTCCCGGGTGCAGATGGCCGACATGAAAGGATGGAAAAAAAATTCGCATGCGAATGAGGCGAAACGACCAAGTAAGCAGAAAATCTTTCAGTAACCGGCGTCGGGGATTCCACTCGCAAGTGGATCTAGAAGAAGCCAGGCAGAACGGATGCTGACCAGACAAGTGGCAGAGCCACTGTGATGTGCGATGACTTCGTAAAAAACCTATCTCGCTCGAGACGCGACAACAACATAAACAACTTGAGAAGAAGAGAGTGGCGACCTACAGTGGGATCGATGGTCATGGTAAAGCAGAATCAACTTTCCAACGCAGCCGGAGGATGTAATCTCTTCTAACATAGTTTGTAACTTATAAGATATAAAAAATATTGATAGCTGTTAAGTTAGTAGAGAGAAATATGAAATATTGTAACTTTAGCTTAGGCGAGCGGCGCTCTCCATCGGCCGAGCGGGAGGCGGTCGAATGCAACTTTCTACGGAAAGCACCTTGATGTGAGATGAGAGCTTTCGTGGTGGAGTTGCATCGCGCAAGTTCCGCATGTCTTGATCAAGAGCGTCGCTTCACTTTACGAATATGAATTTTTGTAAATAATAAAGATCGGAAAACAATGTTTAGATTCAGAGATTTTCCCCCTTTCCCGTAGTTTGAGCGAGATAATATCCCTCCGCTTATCCGCGTAGAATCTGAAGCGACAACGGTTACACCTTGCGTCGCATACAGACACACAAATTCTCCTTCATACCTTAAACAAAAATTAGCCTGAAAAGAGCAGATGCGCCAACGGCTACATCTGGCGCTGCTCAGGATACCAGCGAGTTATTCCCTTTCGCTTTAGAGCAGCAGATGCGCCCACAGTAACACCTGGAGCCGCTCGTGATCTCGCGAACGCTGAATCTATAGTGGTGGTAGTGGCTTGGCTGAAATATGAAATCAACTCGATCTATGTACATACATACATACGATACAAATAGCCTTTCAATCCCAATTTGGTATCTCTAGCTCTTATAGTCTCTGAGATCTAGGTGTTCCTACTTGGAAACGGTAAAGGCTGTTACGTGGCGAACATTTTAATAATGTTGTGTTTCATGTTGAATGGTATTGTTCAACGAATTTCACAAAAAAATTTTGTTAAAACTCAAATTATAAGCGTGATTCATTTAACTTTACTAACTGAACCATTAGTTGGTTGAATTAAGCATGTTTATCATAAAGCTCTTATTGAACTAATAGGTCGACATCTGTTATCCATTCAAAAAAAAAAATAAACTAACTAAACAATTATGCATAGTACATATGCATTAGACAGATCGTCCCTCTAAAATGTAAAAACTATTTTCACTTTATCATAAGTTGGACACGACTTGAGCTATCGCGACTACATTAACACATTATGTGTATATCATGATTCAGCAAATTTGGTTCTGATCGGACAACTATAGCATACAGGTCTGATCGAAACAGCGAAACTCATTTGGCTAATTAATTCAAAAGTAAAACTGTTACCGTAAGTTAGTTTGTTTGCGAAAGTTACACCAAGCATAGCTCTACGATCAGAAAGAGATGGAAGATTAATTAATAAAAGTCCAGCGCTTACCCCAAGAAGTCCTCAAAAAAGGAAATAATTTGGTTGTTCAAAATCTTGAATATCCTAGTAAATAACAAACCAATTTCACGTAGAAGAATTTAAACTACCCCTACAGGACTCTTCCCATGACAAAAATGTTAAGGAACATTTGTCTGTGATCAATCACTAGACATCCCCATCCTTTCAAATCTGTATTTTATTTAATGTTGCATGGGAGGCGTCTCTACTAACGAATCTGTGAATATGCAAAATACTGAAAAAAGTTAGGGTCTTTAGACTTAGAAGCAACGAACCAAACTTGATACACAAAATTTTTTTTGGATATTCCATATTACGAGTAATAAATCATAAGTTATAATTTCCAATAGATAAACAAAAAAAGTCCACAGGTGTGATATCACACGGTCTTGGTGGAGAGCTCATCGAAAACGCTGCTGACCCCATATAGTAAATATATTCTTGATTAGCATCAATAACCGAGTCGATTAAGCATTGCCCGTCTGTCTGTCCGTCCGCCAAATTGTACAAAACTATTTTCACATCACCATAACTTAAAAACGATTAGAGCTAGAGAGACCAAATTTTCACCGTTTGTGTATGGTACTATTATAACTATCCTCAGCAGGTTTGGTCCGGATCAAATAACTAAAGCCTATAGCTCCCATAGAACAAATCGGTCGAAAATTTGTGATCTGTAAAGAGACATGTAGTTTTAGTTGAGCGATTGTAACCAAACTAACACATTTTGTGTATGTTACCATTATAACTATTCTTACCAAGTTTTGTTAGGATCGAACAACTATAGCCCATATCTCCCAAAGAACAAATCGCTCGAAGATTATTGATTTGTATGAAAAAACGTGCATTAGAAGGAGTACGGAGTCTTTCACAGTCGGCTCGCTCGATTTACCCTATGGGAGCTATAGGCTATAGTTGTCCGATCCGGACCAAACTTAGTGAGTATAGTTATAATGGTACCAGTTACATACTGTGTAGTTTCTCTAGTTCTTGTCAAGAAATGGTGATGTAAATATTGTTTTTTATTTTCGGGGGCGGTAGGGGGCGTTCCAAAATTCGGAATTCCGGAATTCATTCCCGGTAGTGGTGGAGTGGACGCCTCAGCTTGGTGTACAAAAGTCGACCTATCTTTTGCGGATAATTGTCAAAAAGGTGACCTACACAAATATGCTTCGCCGGTATCACTTGTATACAGTTGAAGGGGCTGTTTATTCAACGTGTTGAAATCAAGACTACTGCTACCATTTTATTGAAAGTTCTCAATGGTCGACCAAAACCGGGTGAAGGCTTCTTTAAATAAGGCAGCCGCATCGTCACGCTACTTATGTCAAAGCGGAAAGAAAAAGATTAGGAGGCAATCGACGAGTTCGTTACGATTGAATTTTATATTAAGAATGTGCTTGTAATATTTGTTTGTCAGAAATTCGTTTGAAGACAAATTATACCAAACTATCCTTACAGCTGCATAAAAATCCGACTATAAACAAGAGACCTATCACGTATCAAAGTTTATAATTGAACGCAATGTTAATGCATGTGGGCAAGCGAGACAGAAACATAAAAACATACGCTGATTGTGTGGCGAGAACGCTGCCCGCGGATGATGGCTGTGCCGGCCAATGCAATAAAATGCAGAGAGTATTATGCGGTCGGGCGTGCTTGATTTTACTTTTCTTTCTTGTTTATTAATATCTGTACCAGAGTGAAAGATGCATACATATGTGCACTTTTTCGTTTGATTGTATTTCTGTTAAATATAACTCTGTCATAAAACCGTTACACGTAGAGTAAAAGGGTATATTGTATTCGTTGGAATGTATGTAACAGGGAGAAGGAGACATGGCAGACCCCATAAAGTATATATATTCTTGATCAAAATGACTAGCCGAGTCGATATAGCCATGTCCGTCTGTCCGTCCGTCCGTCTGTCCGTCTGTGTGAACAAAAGGATCTCAGAGACTATAAGAGCTAAAAAGACCCGAGTGGTCGCAAACGAAAGATAAAATGCCCAAGCAGTACAAGTTTGCTTTTGTTTTTGACACGCCCACTTTAGGGCGTTCTATGTGCATACAAAGGTAAAAACAGGTAAGAATAGCATGTTTTAGTATAGAAAACTTTTTTGTTAGCAATGCTATCTAAACCATTGACACATAAAGTACACGTCTAGGGAGTACATATACTGACCAAGTTTGATCCAAATCGGACAACTATATCGTATAGCTCCCATAGGGACAATCGGTAAAAATACGCTCCAAATATGAATTTACATGAATAACTTTTGCGTTGGCCAATCAAACGAAGTGAAACTTACACAGAATATATCTGTTAAAAATATAAACACATTGACTAAGTTTCATCCAAATCGGACAACTATATCGTATAGCTCCCATAGGGACAATTGGTCAAAAATACGCTCCAAATATGAATTTATATGAACAACTTTTGCGTTGGCCAATCAAACGAAGTGAAACTTACACAGAATATATTTATCAATAATATAAACATGCTGACCAAGTTTCATTCACATTGGACGACTATATCGTATAGCTCCCATAGGGACGATCGGTCAAAAATACGCTGTAAATATGAATTTGCATGAAAATTTTCTGCGTTTCTCAAGTCATCTGAATTAAAATCAATAGGGTCGATTACCTAAACGATTGTACTATTATTAATATTATTAATAATATATTATATTGTTAATAATATAATTAAACTGAGTAACGGGTATCCTAAAGTCGCGAGGCGACTATAGCATTCTTTCTTGTTTTTTTTTTGGATACACAATTCTGTAAAGTCATATATTTTGTATATGTAAGTACTTCAACATTCGTCTTTGGTCTTCGTTCTTAGTACCGTTATTGTAAATGTTTGTCGCAGATCGTGGTTTTCTTATGAAATAAGTATATGTGCATTCTCCGTACTTGCACTGAAGAGTGTCCGAGCGCTCAATATTTTGAAGTGGATTTTTTTTGTTTAAGCGGAAACTGAGTACACTGTACATTTTGGGTTCGTCATTGTTGTTGTAAATGTAATATTACATGAAACACATTTATCAGAGGAAAACCAACGTCTGATTTAAGGATTGGCCGAAGCCGGCAAAAGCATTACTTACATTGCAGAAATAGTCAACCGGCATAGAAACACCATTTATGCGACCCACGGAAATCGATAGCCGGTGTAAAAGGCAGATTCTTCGATTAGCTGTTGTACCCCGGCTATTATAACGGCACATGACCGCGCGTCTGGATTTTGGGGAGGAATATAAATTTTGGTCATAGGAATTCCAGAAAGTGATGTTTTCGGACGAAAAAAAGTTCAATCTGGATGGACCCGAATGTTGCCTAAAGTATTGGCGCGATATAAGGCAACCGCGGAGGACTTGCCATAAGCGCAACCATGGTGAAGGATCGCTTATGATTTGGGCAGTCTCCCATATGTTGTATCTATTTTGAGTTGTTGGACACAATACTTATTGATTTTGCTGCAGAGCTTTACGAAGATGAATGGATTTTTCAGCAGGACAACGCTCCAATCCACATGGCTCGCAAAAAAAAGTTTTTTTCCGGCTAGAAAAATACCTGTTTTGGAGTGGCAAGCTATTAGTCCAGATCTTAATCCAATCGAAGATCTCTGAGGAATACTGTCACGTATGGTATATAGAAATAACTGCCAATTTGACACAATCAAGGACCTCAAAAAGGCATTGATCGAGGAGTGGAGTCAAATTGACGATACGACTCTGAAAAAATTGTCAAACTCAATGCCAAATCGCATTAGTCAAAGGAAAACGTATAGACTCATAAAAAATTAAAATTTCGAAAAAAAATACTTGAATTAATTAATTTTACTATTATTTCTTCATTATGCGCGTATACTTATTTCATATGAAAATTAGATTTTTATTTCAATATTTTTGGTTCCTTAAAATAAATTTAAGTTAAAATGTTTCTTTTTGTCGAAGCATAACACCACTATATAAATAACAAGGCAATGCGTGGACGCAAGCGCAAAAGAGAATTGAGTACAAGCGAGCAACACACAAACTTATTATTGCTCAGCTGAGCAACGTGAAGGAAGCAAAGGTCACAGCAACAAGAAAGAAAAGTACAGTCGAGCACGCCCGACCGTAGAATACTCTCTGCATTTTATTCCTGATCATTTAATAAAATCGGTATCCAAGTATATCAATTGATACTTGCAACAAAACACGTTGAAACAAAAACATCTGATTGTATGTATGCACATACACATTTGACATTATAAGTATGCACGCACATATGTATGTGTGTATGTAATACATACACAATTGGTTAGCACAGCCAGCATTCGCGGGCAGCGCTGCCGCTAGAAAGCAGCGAAAACGTTCGTTCACATGTTTGTATGTTTCTGTCTCGCTTGCAGACATGCAGTGAAATGGCGTTAAATTATAAACTTTGTTACGTGTCTAGCTCTTTTGTTTATAGTCCGATTTAGATACAACTTTCAGGATAGTTTGATATACTTTGTCTTCAAACGAATGTGAAATAACAATACTATACGATAAGAACATATGCCTTAAAATCGGCATCGAAGTTTGAAAGTTATATTATTTCTTGGGGGAAAAGGGGGCGTGGCAGTCAAAAATTTTTAATGACGGTGCATTTATGCCGTCTCAAGGAACCTGCATACCAAAATTGGTGTTCCTAAGTGCCACAGTTACTGAGATATTCGCCCAAAACATCAATTTATTATGAGGTATGTCTAGTTTTTTGCTCATTATGGGCGAATGGGGCGTGGCATCGAAAAAAAAAGGATTCTTGTATTGACTGACTTAATATCGAGTCGATTGTGACTAAATTTAAACCTGTAGATCCTACCATCTCTGAAATCTGTTTGTTCATACGGACGGGCAGACAGACGGACATGGCTATATCGACTCGGCTTGTGATGCTGATCAAGAATATATATACTTTATGGGGTCGGCCACGCCTCCTTCTGCCTGTTACATACTTATTTTTGTTTCACAAATCCAATATACTCTCTCTTGCAGAGAGTATAAAAAACAAGAAAGAATGCTATAGTCACCTCGCGACTTTGGGATACCCGTTACTCAGTTTAATTATATTATTAACAATAGAATATATTATTAATAATATTAATAATAGTACAATCGTTTAGGTAATCGACCCTATTGATTTTAATTCAGATGACTTGAGAAACGCAGAAAATTTTCATGCAAATTCATATTTACAGCGTATTTTTGACCGATCGTCCCTATGGGAGCTATACGATATAGTCGTCCAATTTGAATGAAATTTGGTCAGCATGTTTATATTATTGATAAATATATTCTGTGTAAGTTTCACTTCGTTTGATTGGCCAACGCAAAAGTTATTCATATAAATTCATATTTGGAGCGTATTTTTTACCGATTGTCCCTATGGGAGCTATACGATAAAGTTGTCCGATTTGGATGAAACTTAGTCAATATGTTTATATTATTGAAAAATATATTCTGTGTAAGTTTTACTTCGATTGATTGGCCAACGCAAAAGTTATTCATATAAATTAATATTTGGAGCGTATTTTTGACCGATTGTCCCTATGGGAGCTATACGATATATACGATTTGGATCAAACTTGGTCAGTATATGTAATACCTAGACGTGTACTTTCTGCGTGAATTTGGTTTAGATAGCATTGCTAACAAAAAAGTTTTCTATAATAAAACATGCTATTTTTACCTGTTTTTACCTTTGTATGCACATAGAACGCCCTAAAGTAGGCGTGTCAAAAAACAAAAGCAAACTTGTACTCCTTGGGCATTTTATCTTTCGTTTGCGACCACTCGGGTTTTTCTAGCTCTTATAGTCTCTGAGATCCTTTTGTTCACACAGTCGGACAGAGGGACAGACGGACGGACGGACAGACGGACATGGCTATATCGACTCGGCTAGTCATGCTGGTCAAGAATATATATACTTTATGGGGTCTGCCATGTCTCCTTCTCCCTGTTACATACATTGCAACGAATACAATATACCCTTTTACTCTACGAGTAACGGGTATAAAAATTGAAACTGTTCCTTTTATTTTTAATAGTTTATATGTTAAGCAATATCAATGCTTCTTTTACTCATTTATTTATCCTTACCAAGTTTATTCGGTCAAAAAAGGCTTATTTGTATGGAAAATGGCAGAAGAATGGCTATGGAGTCGGCTCACTCTACTCTAGCAGTTTTTATACTTTGAATATAATGTTATTGTAAAACTTTGTTTGATTGCTTTATGGACAAATAGCTATATTCGGGAAATGCAAACACGTCCTATTTATGACGACTTCAAAGGCTTAGTTCGATGGAAAGTTTTCGGTAGAAATTTTGTGTTTCGGCTGTGATTATCTGTAAGTTCGGCATATGTATAATATTTATTTTCGAAAATTAAAATAAAAGAACAAATTCTATAAAGAGAGGACTAAAAGCAATTTATTTTATTAAACACGTTTAAATAAAACTATTTCCACCGAATTGTTAATAGTGGCATTGTTTGAAAGTTTTTTTGTGTCTTGAAAACATTCATATTTTTGCAAATTCAAACCTATTTCATACACTGTGTTTATATGTAGATGTTCTTTAAATGTGCTTTAAACACGGTTCCGATCTAGGGACGAATGCATATTTTTTTTTTTTTTCGAATATTAATTAATTTTTTTAAAACAGTATAAGAATTTAGTTTTTTAAAATATAGCACCCAACGCCTCTCCCTGCAAAAGTAAAAATCTTTATCAAATAACACTCTTCAAATAATAAACGTGAATATTCCTTGACGAGTGGAAAATCAACTGTGCACTAAACATTATTTATATATATATATATTTTTTGTTTCTTAATAATTTCTTAAATTTCTGGATTGGAACACCAACCGACTGCTCTAGATAAGAACCGCGTTAAATAGTTTAAATATGATTTAATATCAGTGCCAAGAGTTTACATGTGGTGTGGGTGCATTTTCTTTTCTATTCCAATTTCAATTCGAGCTTCGTCAATACTAGCGACAGTCGGCAGGCCTCCTGGCCAATGCAGCAGCTCATTTTCATGCTCCATTATCATATTTGCTTCGGCTAAATTGCACAAAAAATGATTAATTAGCTTAATGGCTTTTAATATATTCAAACAACCTATAATCCGATGCAGTTTACTTCCGTAAGCCCAGTCTGTATAATAACCCATAATAAAGGTCAGAGGCAACAGCGGCGCTAAAGCTGTGGGTCGTTTAACCCGCTGGTAATAACTAGCTGAGCAGTATAGAGCACTAAGGTAAAATCCACTTAGCCAAAAAAATAGCTCCCGGTGCTGAGCAATCACCAAAGCCTGTTCCCTTTGCTTTATTTGGTAGTGCATCTGAATCCATCGTTCCATCTTTGATGCAATTAGTTATACAAAATATTAAACAATAATGGATGTACATTCTGATTAAACAAGCAAAACTCACCTTTAACTCCTGACATTTACGATATGTCGAATCATCACACTCAGTTAATCCTAGGCTAGCGGAATTTTTGCACGAGGCCGTGACTCCCATTTTCAGATACGTGTCATTCAATCCTTATTTATTTGAAAAGCACTTGTCGCTTTCGCTGAGTTAAAATTGTTATCGACCCTTGGTAGTCAGTGGCCATTGCGCAAGCGTCGCACACAGTATATAGTGTATCTGCGGGTGTATGTCATACATTTGAGTTTGTATCCGTTGTTTGCCATTTGCTCTAGTAACCAGATGTATCTGCAAAACTTTTTGATTCTAAAATGGAAAAATAAAAACGGAAGTCCAGATATTTAAATCTTCATTTCAAAACAATTATTGTATATTATATTGTATAATAATTCCATGATGTGTTTCAAATAAAAATAACCTGGCAAGTATTACAAATAAAATAGCACGTAACTTCACACATAAATATTCGATCGTAATATTTTACAGATAACATAAATACAAATAGTACTAAGTGCATTAAAAATAAATATATGTAAGAACATTAAAAAAATGTTTACATATGTATGTACAACAAGAAAGCGAAGTACAGTCGCGCACGTCCGACCCTTTAACTCTGCATTTTATTTCCGATTATATGTTGCACATACATACATATACGTTTGACGTTTGTAAATATGTATTACTACCAGTATACCCGCAGCTTCGCTTGCATTACAGTTTAATAAAATTTATCATTATAGACAATTTTGTAAATTTAAAGAATATGATTAAACTTAAAACCAACAAGAAAGGAAAGTTCAGTTGAGTACGCCCGACCGTAGAATACTCTCTGCATTCAGTTCCCGATTATATTGTTATATTATTAAAATCGGTATTGGAATATTATAATGGATATTACTGGCAGTAAACCACGTTGAAACAAAAACATATTCTTGTATGTAGGCACATAAATAAATAAATTTGGCATTATATTTATGTGTGCACATACATAAGCATATACAATGTAATACATACATATACCAGTGCACTGCAGTGGCCGACACGGCCAGCGTCCACGGGCAGTTTAATTATAAACTTTGTTACGTGTCTAGCTCTCTTGCTTATCGTCCGATTTCTATGCAACTTTCAGAATAGTTTGATATAATTTGTCTCCAAATGAATTATAAATTACAATACCGTACGATAAGATTAAATGTCTTAATAACGGCATTGGAATTTAAATATTATATTAATTCTTTTGGGAACAGGGAGCGTGACAGCCCATAAATTTTAATGACATTACATTTTTGCTGTCTCTAGAAACATGCCAACTAAAATTGGTGCTCCTAAGTGACATAGTTACTGAGATATTCGACAAAAACATAGATTTTTTTCGAGGTGTGTCTAGTTTTTTGCTCAATGTGGGCGAATGGGGCGTGGCATCGGAAAAAAAGATTCTTGTATTGACTGACTAAATTCAAACTTGTAGCCCTTACCATCGCTGAGATCTGTTTGTTCATACGGACAGACGGACATGGCTATATCGACTTGGCTTGTGATGCTGATCAAGAATTTATATAGTTTATGGGGTCTTCCACGCCTCCTCCTGCCTATTACATACTTTTCACAAACCCAATATACTCTTGCAGAGAGTATAACAAGTTGAAATGCTACAGCCGAGCGAGTGTTTTTCACAATTTGCGGGGCGGTGGGGGGCGTGGCAAAAATTTGAAATAAACTTGATCTGCCTGACATATAGACGGACTTTATTCCAAATTTGGTGACTCTAGCTTTTATAGTCTCGAAGATCCAGATGTTCATACGGATGGACTGACAGACGGACATCGCTATATCGACTCGGCTGTTGATGCTGATCAAGAATATATATACTTTATGGGGCCGGCCACGCCTCCTTCTGCCTGTTACGCATATTTCGCCTCTGGAAACCTAATTGACCCCTGTACTCTATTTGAAAATACAATACAAAAGTTTCAGAATAATTTTTGTGTTGACTGTAGTAATAAAACCAATTTGCTTTTTATCGTTCATGAATAATCGAGTCGTGAGTCGAATCAATTTTCGGAGAAGTAAAATCTTCACTTTAAGTAATGGATTAAAACAAAGTAAGAGTAAAAAATATTCTCTGCTTATTAAGTCATCAAGATGAGATGCAATGTGTCTTAAGTGTTTTTCTTTTAAAGCCATTAAATTGATGTTTCACCCATTTATTATTCGGGTGTATAAAATAGTGTTCCGATTGCAACCAAATTTGGTTAAACTGTGTAAGTTGATACCATGCATGTACTCTGCGAGTTTGATAAAAATATCTTTAGAAATAAAAACTTTTGCACACTGTTACTGCTATGACAGGTGTATGATAAAATAGTCTGATCCTAACGAATATGGGTCAGTTGGTGCGAAATGATAATTTACATGTTCACTGTAAATTTGGTTAAGATATTAAAAACAACAATTGTTCTCCTAATAAATAAAATTTGGCCTTTGATTTTTCACCTGTTTCTTATTCAGGTGCAAAAAAAAATGTTCCGATTGCAACCAAATTTGGTTAAACTGTGTAAGTCGATACCATGCATGTACACTCCGAGTTCGATTAAAATATCTTTAGAAATAAAATATTTTCACATTAAGTTCACATTATTCACCTGTAGCTCCTATGACAGGTGTTTGGTCAAATAATCTGATCCTAACAAATGGTCAGTTGGTGCGAAATGATATTTTACATGTTCACTGTAAATTTGGTTAAGATATCATTCAAATTAACAATTTTTCCCTTAATGATTAAAATTTTTCCTTTGACTTTTTAACTGTTTCTTATTCAGGTGTATAAAAAAATGTAAGTTTATACCATGCATGTACTCTGTGAGTACATGTTCCCTGTAAATTTGGTTATGGTAGCTTCAAAAATAGCAAACTTTCCCATACTAATTAAAACTTGACCTTCGACATCGAATTTAATACCTCCTTTCAATCAATATTTTGGTAAACGCCTTCTTATTGCACGATAAAATTATATGACCTACGTTGTGTGGAAATTTCATCTCTAAAGGACCTTTGGTTTGGTCTGAAGCATGATAGGCAAGTCAGTCAGTGAGGACAAACAGTTTTATATATATAGATGTATAACATTGGTCGGCACGTCTAGGGTCCGTCGCCACACAAATTTTATACTGTAGCGATGCAATTGATAAACAAGTAAGAGAGGCTACAGTCAAGCAATCCGACTGTAAAAGACTCCGTACTCACTCTAGTGCGCATTTTTCTATGCAAGTCACCAATTTTCGACCGATTTATTCTATGGGAGCTATAGACTATAGTTGTCCGATCCGGACCACACTTGGTGACGATAGTTATTGTAACAACTTGTGTTTTATGGATCATTTATGCTTTTAATTATTATATTATAAAACACGCGTCTTCTTTTTAAGCTTCAGCTTTAACCCTGTCTTTGGTTTCTCTGGAATTGAATGCTGACCTGAAAATGTTCTGAAAATGATTCAAAAGGCATTTGTCGAGATTCGCTTGAGATCACTGGAGATGGTGCTGGAACCGTTACAAGTCGAGAATCAGCTCGAACTGCTGTGTCCTCCTTTGAGTCTCCATTATTGGGCTGCCACTAATCCGACGGTATTTTCTTGCAATGGCTTACATTCCTTCTGATTTTCCTCCTATTTCCAAAAAGCTCCACTTCATTTCTATTTCTTTCGACAACTTCATACTCCGTTGTATCAAAGTTATGTGTTAATTTAGAGGGAAATATAACGTTTTCAACAAGACTTTGTCTCCAACCTTTCTCCCAGACTCTTTAGCACCTCTAGTCTTATCAGCTGCAGCCTTTCCTTTTTGTTTATTCACCAGATCATTATATCTTGCTGAGGTATCTATAACTTCCCCGATGATGTCTTGAATATCCGGCAACTTGTCTCTTATGGTCCTGTTGAACATAAGTTCCGAAGGTGTAGAACCAGTAGTACTATGAGGTGTCGTTTCGTTGGTTAATACAAATTTTTGTAGCTCCTCTTTAAAATTGGCTTTATTTAACGCAGCAATCTTAAGCCGTTTGCTCAACGAACGATTCATATTTTTCACTTCATCGTTAGCTTGCGGCCAATACGGAGGCGTCGTTATCAAAGTAATGCCATTAGCTTCACAGAAGTCTTTGAATTGGGCGCTGATGAACTGCCGGCCGTTATCTGTCCTTAATGACTTTGGTATGCCAAGCCTAGAGAAGATTTCCTAACATGCCGTAATAATCGTTTGAGAGTATATTGAACTGATAATTTCATCTCCTGGTAGCGCGAGAAA
Source organism: Drosophila cardini (assembly GCA_018903735.1). NCBI lineage: Eukaryota > Metazoa > Arthropoda > Insecta > Diptera > Drosophilidae > Drosophila > Drosophila cardini. The sequence goes on from JAEIGM010000188.1 coordinate 54,935, forward strand.
TAGTCAATCAATACCAACACATGATCACCGTTCGGTAGAGGACCCAATAAATCGGATGCTAAACATTGCCATGGTCCATCTGGAAAAACGTGGCACTGCATCGGCGGTGGAAGTGTTGGCTGTGACATTTACAGACAGCTTCTGCACATTTTCACATACTCTTCGACATCTTTCCCCAAACGTGGCCACCACACCTTCGCTCTCATCCGACGCTTCATGGCCGACTGGCCGGGGTGGCCTTCGTGGCCTAATTCTAAAACCCTCCTACGTAAAACTTTTTGTATCACCGCAACAAAATGCTGCCCACTGTTGACAACTCAGCTCGAAAAGAAAAATAACAGTTGAATAAATCTTCTTTCCAATTATCGTCTTTAAGATGTAACACAGCTGCTGATATTTCTCGCTCAACTATTTCCGGCATCGAGATTGCCTTTGGTGTAGCGCTGGAAACTATCTGACAGATATTATAGTGACCGCCTTCATCGAAAGAATCGCATAACCGTATTTTGCAAAGTCTTGATGTTGAGTCGGCAATGTTTGCCTTTAAATTTGAGCGCCTGTAGTCTCAACAGCCAACGTTCGATTCTTGCTGGAGGCTTTGATGTTGTTTTGAAAATTGCCTCCAGCGGCTTGTGATCCGTGACGAGTTCGAACTCCAATCCAGCAACGTAACAGAAGAACTTCTCAGCTGCCCAAACTAACGCCTAGCTTTCCTTTTCAGTTTGCGAGTAACGTTTTTTCCCCTCTGATAAACTTTTGCTTGCGAAGCTGATGTCTATCCATTCGTTGCTCTCATTCAATTTCAACAGAACACCGCCAAACGCCACCAGATTTGCGTCTGCAATTACTTAAGTGCGTCTGTTTGGGTTAAAGTACGACAATTCTGGGATACGAGCCAGCCGGCTCTTTAGGTCAACAAACACTTTGTTTTGACTACTTGACCACATAAATTTGGTGTTGGCCTTAAGTAGAGCTCTTGACGGCTCTGTAGTGTCTGACAAGTTTGGAATGGACTTTCCCACGTATGTTACAAGGCCCCAGAAGCTTCTCAGTGCCTCTTTTGTCCCAGGTGGTCGAAAATCCAAAATCACTTTCACCTTCTCTGGATCCTCCGCAATGCCGTTCCTTGATAAGATATGTCAAAGAAATTTTAGTTCATTTGCCTTATACACGCGCTAACTTTTGTTCAACAGCACATCATTGTCTCCACACAGTTTCAGAACTTCTTTTAAGGCTTTATCGTGCTCGTCTTCGGATTTTCCAAAATTTATAACGTCGTCCAAATAATTATGTGCATTCTTGCAAGGTGCCAAGATCTCTGCCATCACGCGTTGAAAAATTTCAGGTGCTGAGCTCACACCAAAAAGAATACGTTTGTACCGAAACAGCCCTTGCTGTGTTACGAAAATTGTAATTTCGCTCCTAGACTCGTGAAGTTCTAACTGATGGTATGCATCCTTAAGATTCAGCCTCGAAAACCATTTCGCACCCCTGGCTTTTGTCATAAAAGTTTCGAAAGCTGGTAGTTGGCAGGCCTCCTTTAATTTATCTGCCACTTTATCTTCCAGTCCCACTGGAACACGTCTCATTGCTTGATGCACAGCCTTTAAGCTTGGGTCAATAGTCAACTGAATCAGCCTGTCCTTTATCTTTGGAAACGGCAATGAGTTTTCAATATGACAAGCTTCTAAACCTAATTTTAAAACGTTGAGCTGTATATCCGTTTTCTTTCTCAGAAGAGATTGACTACCTTTTTCTATTACGTATAACGTAGCAATCAATTCTCGGTCCCTTTTCGCAGTTACAGGGGCTTCAAAACATTAAGAACCTTGAGAGGATCATCCATTGCATACGCTTTAAATCTGTCCGTTGCTTGAGATCTCATATTCCACATAACAGAGTTATTACTACACAGGACTTTCCAATGCTTCTCACACAGCAAGTTTGCAGGCGATCCTGAATCGATGATCGTTTCGATTGGTTCACCTCCGATGTTACATATAATGTTGTCATCATTACTTGCCGACCCAACAATCCTGAAGCACTCCAGTTCATTGCCGTCATCATAACTTTCTAATTGGTCATTGATACTCCGAACATTTGAATATACTTTGCGCCTCTTTGAGTTAAAGTATCCACCCCTGTTCGATGGTCTCTTCGAGTTTCGAGCTCTAATCTGCTTAGCGAAATGGCCAACTAAATTGCAACGTTTGCAAACTTTATCACGCGCCGGGCATCTTTCGCTATTAGCATTATGATCCTCATGTCCACATCTTGTGCAATCCTTAGGTAGCTCTCGCCCGAAACGTTTCTTTTCGGAAATTTTGCTGACGCTGTCGGTTGCCTCGTCACCCAGCATAGTTTTCGACTGCTTTTTGACTTGCTCATGGCCTTTGCAAGCATTTATTAAATCGTTCAGCGTCTGCGGTTTTTCCGAAAATCTCTGCTTCAAGTCGTTCGCAGCACATGAGTCGATTATTTTCTCGGCAAGGCAAATCTCCTCAATTTCAGCTTTTGTTGTACCATATGAACTCTTTGCAAGTTGTTGTCGCAGACGAATTAAGTACCTGTTGAATGTTTCGGCTTCAACCGCCGACAAATTCCGGAACAGATGTCTCTCCAACGCTGAATTTCTTGCCGGTGCAAAATATGTGTCCAGTTCACTAACTAAAATCTGGTAGACATCGTTATCCTGTTCCGCGCCGTATTCGACTAGCGCTCCCGGAATGTCGTAAATTATCTCTTGCAGTTGTGGGCCTCCCAGATCTGAAAGCTTACTCTTCTTCTTTGGTAACGACGTGATATCTTCCGCATCAAGATATAATGTGAATGACCTAAACCATTTTTCCCATTCCAGCTGAAGTAGCGAATTGTCAATTTTATCACAAAGAAATGGTTTAATTTCCGACATGATATTCGAAAAAGTCTCCACACCTAAAATATAAGATCAAATGAGTGTTTGTTCATCCGCGATGCACATTCAATTGAATATGCCCCCATACACATTTGCGTCTACTGCGCCCGTCCGGTGCATTTGCACCTCGCTTCTCTTTTTTTTTTCATTTGTATTCGTGGAACATTTAAGTTCCCCGCACCCTCTTAGTACATTTGTACGATTCGTGCTTTGTTAATACATTTGTATCATTTTATCATACTCTCTGCAAGAGAGAGAATATTGGGCCATTACAAACCGAGTCAATATAGCCATGTTCGTCTATCTGTCCGTATGAACAAACAGATTTCAGAGATGGTAAGAGCTACAAGTTTGAGTTTGGTCAGTATCGAGTCGATATTCAGTCAGTCAATACAAGTATCTTTTTTTTTCGATGGCACGCCCGATTCGCCCACAGTGAGCAAAAAACTAGAAACACTTCGTAAAAAATTGACGTTTTAGCTGAATATCTCAGTAATTATGGCACTTAGAAATACCAATTTTGGTAGGCAAGTTTTCTAAGACCACAAATGGAATGTCATTGAAATTTTTTGGCTGCCACGCCCCCTTTTCTCAAAATTTTAAGGACTTTCTTCTCATCGTACGCTATTATTATTTAAGATTCGTTTGGAGACAAAATATATTAAACTATCCTGAAAGTTCCATATAAATCGGTCTATAAACGAAAAAGCTAGACGAGTAACAAGTTTATAATTGAATGCAAAGTCAATGCGTGTGTGCAAGCGAGACAGAAACATACAAACATGTGAGCGAACGTTTTCGCTGCTTGTGTAGCGGCAGCGCTGCCTGCGAATGCTGGCCGTACCTACCAATTGTATATGTATATACATACATATGCACATATTTATGTATGCATGTACATATGTATGTATTATATGCTGTAATGTCATATGTATATGTATGAGCATACATTCAAACAGATGTTTTTGTTTCAACGTGTTTTATTGCAAGTACTATCAACTGATATACTCGGATACCGATTTTATTAAAATGATCGGGAATAAAATGCAGAGAGTATTCTACGGTCGGGCGCGCTCGACTGTACTTTTCTTTCTTGTTTATTGATTAAATATTTATCTGTTGATCATAATACAAGTTCTCCTGATATCTATTATTTTTGTATTTACCGACTGCGTTGTACAGGCTTTTTATTGATATTCTATCTACCTTGATTAATTGTTTGATATACTTAATTGTATCATTAAAATATGTTTTAGTAAAAATTTATTCATTTACTAGTTCAGCGGTTCTAAATTACTTTTCTGTCGTCTTCGTTCATGGTACTCCGATACTAAATAACGATTTTGCTGCACTACCTACTTCATTAACTAGTGCTCTTCTTAAACGTGTATGACTCCGGTATAACGTATATAATTTGTGTTTGGTTTCTATTAATTGTGTCTGTATTATGTGTTATTTCTATCATTGTTTACTGTTAGGTTTGTCAGAAACGAAGTGTGCGTAACAGGTATAGGAAGGCCTATAGCTCTCATAGGACAAATCGGTCGAAGATGTATAAGAAAGAATTTAGTTTTAATTAACTAATCTCAATCAAACTCACATATTATTTGTATATCATTACTCTTTATTTCCTTAGGTATTCTACGGAAATACCTTCATTATACTTAGTGACCATATAATTTCTTAGAATTTCACTAATTTTACCAGTTTTGGCCATTTTTTAACGCAAAAATGCGACTTAACAGTTATTATACCCTTGCAGAGGGTATATTATTTTTGTCACGAAGTTTGTAACGAATTGAAGGAGGCGTGTCCGACCCCATAAAATATATATTTTTTTGATCAGCATCAACAGGCTAGTCGATATAGCAATGTCCGTCTGTCTGTCCGTCTGTTTCTATGAAAATTAGACTCTCAGTTTTAAAGCTATCTTGATGAAACTTGGTACAGATGTGTATTCTCTCTGCACGCAGCTCATATGTTAAAATCAGCAGGATCGGATGACTATATCATATAGCTCCCATAGGAACAATCAGTTGAATCTCAACCAAATTAAGCCTATATGCATTTAGTACCAAATCCCATGTGCAAACCAAATTTCATCCAGATCGGACCACTATATCATATAGCTGCCATAGGAACAATCGGCTGAAAATGATGAAAATGTTTAGTATAAAAATGTTTAGTGTCTATTGAGCGATTTCAGCCAAATTCACTCAATACACATTTGCTATTATTCCCTATATACTGACCATACTACTATATAGGAACAATTGGTAACTGAATCCAAATGAACGCAATATGCATGACTGAAGGTGTATTTAATCTTTGGCGAGCCGAAGATAACCGTTTTTTTTTTGTTATTGTTTATAATTGCAAGAAACCCAATTAAACAAATTAAAGCACGTTATTTGTACTGCCAGCGATTCGTCGATGGCAGATGCGTAAGCGAGCGGGTGTTTACGATATTCTCTGCCTCTATTAAGAAACTATGCAGCACGTGTTCCTTAGGCGCCACCTTCTTGACTGTGTGGCGTAGCACTCTCTTCACACACTGCACCATCCTTTCCCAAACGCCGCCTTCTGCAGGGTTGACAGGCCAGGTAAATATCCATTCGATGCGCCTGGCCGACAGCTCTTCCTGGATCTTCTTCGGCTCAAACATCTCCGTAAACAGTCTGGCTTCATTGTCAGCCACCACGAAGCTTCGAAGCTTCCGTACTGGGCCCCTTCGGTACATGAAATTCCTCATATCTATTATGCATGAGTCGGTCGATAGGTCGTGGGCCAAATGGATTGCTCTTGTTTTCAGGCAGGTAAACAGAGCTACCCATCGCTTCTCTTGACGACGGCCGACTGACACAAGCAGCGGTCCGAAATAGTCCAGGCCAGTACATTCAAATGGCCATCCTTCTATATGCTATATGCGGTCCTCCGGCATCGTACCCATTATAGGTGGTCGAGGCTTGGCCCGATGGAGTTTGCACACGCCACAGTTCCAGTTCTCTGCGTAGTTTTGTTACCCAAAACTTCATCCTTATTTCTATAAACGTAACGCCCACATTTTGGTGCCTCATTCGAACGTGTTAGTGGCGCACGATCATATCCGTCAGCTCGTGTCTATGCGATAGGATAATTGGCCGCCTCGCTCCACAGGGTAGACACGCGGCCTCGTCTATCCTACCGGATGCTCTTAAAACGGTTTCATCGTCCAAATAGGGCAGCAGGCCTTTCGTCTCGCTCGTACTGCTGACGGGTTTGTTGGCCAGCAGATCGCGGATCTCGCTGGCGAACACTTCTCCTTGGGCTCGACGAATCAGCACGACTTCAGCTTTCTCGCACTCGGCTGCTGTGAGGCCGTGTCTCTCCGATTTATCTTGCTGCTGACGGCAACGACGGACGAATCTCAGCACCCAAGACATAGCTCTCAGCAGTCGGTTATAATTTGAGAATCTCTGGAATTCGATAAAGGGTTTATTACTGGTAACTAGAGCAAACTCACATGGAAGTTCTTCGTCATCCATGTCGGCCCCACTGTTTTCAGTTTCTGCCACTTGCTGCGGTCAGAAATCCTCTGGTTGCTTTAGGAACTCGGGTCCGCAGAGCCATCGCGACTCCTGGCTAAAGTTCGCGCGCCCTTGCGCCCTTGTCGCTTCATCCGCCACGTTGTCGATGGTCGGTATCCAACTCCATTGAGTCACTTCTGTGGGCTGCAGAATTTCAGCGACCCTATTGCCGACGTACTGCTTGTACCGGCGGTAAGTGCTGCCGATATATAGCACCGTCTTGGCGTCTGTCCATAGTGTTACTCCATTTGTCACCGCGCTGTGTCCTTCTTTCACTGCGTTCATCAAGCGAGTACCCAGCACTGCCGTTTGTAGTTCCAGACGTGGTATCGCCATTGTCTTCATTGGAGTGCACTTTGTTTTGGCGCATACAAAGCACACTCGCACGTCTCCGCTTTGAAATGTGGCTCTCAAATAGGCCACGGCTCGACGAACGCATGCAGCCCAATCGATTTCACGGTTCCTGCTCTAAAGTAGTGTCGGGAACATCTGAAAAGCTCGACTCTATTGAGCTCCTGGCGCCACTTCTGGAAAGCCATACTGAGTTCTTCCGGTAGCGGCTCGTCCCAAAAGATGTTCCGTTTCCACATCTCGCGCAGCAACAACTTGGCGGTGATTGTCAAGCAGTAAAGAAATCCCAATGGGTCAAACGTCGACATCACCAAACTTAGAAACTGTCTCTTGGTAGGCACGTCGTCCTTGAGTCTACGACGCTTCACGTGGAACCGGAATTCATCTGTAGCTGGCTGCCAAAATATTCCGAGAATTTTCTCCTCCGCTTCGCTCCATCGGACAGATTCGCTGCTCCCGCCGGAGCTTAAGGATTGCACAACCTTAGCCGAGTTCGACGTGAACCTTCGTAGATCAAACCCTCCGGTGGCGTGAATGTCTCTGACTCTGGCTGAGACAGAGACGGCTTCGCTCTCAGTATCGAAGCTGTTCACGTAGTCGTCTACATAATGGTACTCCGTGATGGCCTTCACTGCACGTGGGTCTGTGTGTTGATGACGCAGAGCATTTAGCGTCATAACGTGATGTGCAGCACAGGGCGAGCAAGCGGCTTCGAATGTCATCACTTGCATCTCATAGACTTCAGCCTACTTCTGCCCGTTTCCATCTCTCCATAGAAATCGCTGGGCACAGCGATCCTGAGGCTGCACTCGTACCTGGTGAAACATTTCCTTGATGTCTCCGCTGACTGCAAATGCACCTTCTCTGAAGTGGAAGAGAACTGCGGGTAGAGGCTTATAGTGCTGCGGTCCCTTCAGCAACTCCGAGTTGAGCGAAACATTCCCCACTTTGGCAGCCGCATCGAAAACATGCCGAATCCTCCCTGGTTTGTTCGGATTTGTAACTGCGAAGTGAGGCAAATACCATTCCTTGCCGCTGCAGGGTGCAGTAACTTCCTCACGCTCGAGGCGTCGAGCGTATCTTTTGCTGACGTAATCATTCATGATTCTCTTGTATGCCTGCGCGAATTCCTCATCTCGTGACATTTTCCTCTCTATGTTTTGTAGCCTGTTTAGCGCCAACTGGTAACTGGAGGGCAGGACAACGTTGTCACGCTTCCATATAAGGCCAGTTTGGTACCGCCCGTCCAGTTTCACAGTCGTTTTGTCCAATATTCGCTGTGCTCGAATATCGTCATCCGCCATGACTGGTGGTGCCAATTTCACACCGAAGTTTTCCAGCTCGAAGTGTTCGCTTACCATTCTTTGGATCTTATTCTCCTTGGTCGTTGCAAGCAGGCATGGCCTTGGCATAGACGTGCTCTGACACTTGCTAAGCGGACCAAAAATTACCTATCCTAGCTCGTTGGCGGCGGCATATGGACCACGTTCAGTTATCTTCGCTGTGCTGACTGGTAGCCCAAGATGCGCATGATCCAGACCAATGAGGATACAGGGAATGGCGTTAGTATATGGCTTCATAGCCACTCGCGCGTGAGAGCTTGCTTCCTTAATGTCGTCCATGTGAAGCGTTTGCATTGGGAGGTCCAGATTGGGAACAGCGTACACATTACGCAAGGCGTGACGTTTGAGCTCACTTGTTCGGCTAATCTGCAGACTTACCACTGTTGTGGACTGTTTGGAGGAATTCCAACCAAACCACTGCAGTTTACGCTGACGGCTTTCTCCTTTCAGTCCCAGTTCCTTGAGTAGTGCTTACTCGATTATCGTTACCGACGAGCCTTCATCCAGTAGTGCGTACGTATCCACTTTACGATTTATTCCGTACAGCGATACTGGTAGGATCCGGAACAGAAGGCGCTTTGTGCTGGTGTCGATACAGCTTAAATTGGTTTGATGAGTTGCACTATCGTCAGCTGGCTGCAACGATCTGGTGTTGCTTGCTGGCTGAATTGTCCTCTGGACATCCGTTGGCTGCGGTATCCTTTGCCGTCGGGATCGCTGCTCATCCGGTGCCCTTGAAGTGCGTTGGCGATCGGGCTCTTCACTGTGCAACAGTTGGTGGTGCCCCCTTTGGCATCCATTTATGCGGCAGCTATTTTCAGCGTTGCATGTACGTACCGCATGCCCTGGGCGCAGACATTTGAAACACAGGCGATGCTTCTTGACCAGCCTCCATCTGGCTGATGGTGCTGCACTGTTGACCAGTCCATATGCCCTGCGGCATAGAGGGCAGGAATGGTTGCGTTCGGCGTCATGTGTTTCCTCCTGGTCGTAGCTAGTGCTGGTGTGTAGCACTCGCCGCTTGTGCTCCTGGCTGTCGGAGTCCACGACTGTTCATACCACGTTGGCAAGTTCCATCAGCCAAACACTGAACTCCAAAACTGTCGGGAAAGGCCTGATATTCGCGGCATGTCTTCTCTAGTCCACTCGTCTACTTAGTGGCAGCTTTGCTGCTAGTTCTTCCATGAGTATAGGATTAGCCAAGTGGTGATCTCCGCCAATGGACTGCAGGAGGGCAGCCAGATTACTCAGGCGAGTAGTGAATGGCACAATCTTTGCTAAGTTGTGCTCCTGTATG
>JAEIGM010000057.1:0-244272 GCA_018903735.1 Drosophila cardini
CATATACATTTTACATTATATGTATGCACATACATGCATATGTATACATGAACAATTGGTCGGCACGGCCAGCATTCGCGGGCAGCGCTGCCGCTACACAAGTAGCGAAAACGTTTGCTCACATGTTTGTCTCGCTTGCACACATGTACTGCCATTGCGTTCAATTATAAACTTTGTAACGCGTCTAGTTTTTTTGTTTATTATCCGATTTATATGCAACTTTCAGGATAGTTTAATATAATTTGTCTCCAACCGAGATTCAAATTACAATACTGAACGATACGAACATATGCCTTAAAATCGGCATTGAAGTTTGAAAATTCTTTTATTTCTTTTGGAAAAGCGGGGCGTGGCAGACCAAAAACGTTAATGACTTTGCTTTTGTGCCATTTCAAAGAACTTGCATACCAAAATTGGTATTCTTAAGTGCCATAGCTAGTGAGCTATTCGCAGTGTCTAGTTATTAGCTCATTGTGGGCGAGTGGGGCGTGGCATCGAAAAAAAAAATGTTTGTATTGACTGACTGAATATCGAGACGATACTGACCAAATTCAAACTTGTAGCTCTTACCATGTCTGAAATCTGTTTGTTCATACGGACGGACAGACAGACAGACGGACATCGCTACATCGTCTCGGCTGTTGATGCTGATCAAGAATATATATACTTTATGGGATTGGAAAAGCCTCCTTCTGCCTGTTACGCACATTTCGCTTCAGACAAACCTAATAGACCCCTATACTCTTTTTATACTCTCTGCAAGAGAGAGTATATTGGATTTGTGAAAAGTATGTAACAGGCAGAAGGAGGCGTAGCAGACCCCACACAGTATATATATTCTTGATCAGCATCACAAGCCGAGTCGATAAAGCCAGGTCCGTCTATCTGTCGGTCTGTATGTCTGTCCGTATGAACAAACAGATTTCAGAGATGGTAAGAGCTACAAGTTTGAATTTGATCAGTATCGTCTCGATATTCAGTCAGTCAATAAAAAAATTTTTTTTTGTCTTTATGCCACCCCCCATTCGCCCACAATGAGCAAAAAACTAGATACAGTGAATAGCTCACTAACTATGGCACTTAGGAATACCAATTTTGGTAGGCAGGTTCTTTGAAATTGCACAAAAGCAGTCATTAAAATTTTTGGGCTGCCACGCCCCGCTTTTCCACAAGAAATAAAAGAATTTTCAAACTTCAATGCTATTTTCAAGGCATTTGATCTTATCGGACGGTATTGTAATTTGAAATTCGTTTGGAGACAAAATATTTTAAACTATCCTGAAAGTTGCATATAAATCGGACAACAAACAAAATAGCTAAACGCACAACGAAGTTTATAATTGAACGCCTTGTCACTGCATGTGTGCAAGCGAGATAGAAACATAAAATATGTGAGCGAACGTTTTTGCTACTTGTGTAGCGGCAGCGCTGCTACAAACAGATTTCAGAGATGGTAAGAGCTACAAGTTTGAATTTGATCAGTATCGTCTCGATATTCAGTCAGTCAATAAAAAAATTTTTTTTTGTCTTTATGCCACCCCCCATTCGCCCACAATGAGCAAAAAACTAGATACAGTGAATAGCTCACTAACTATGGCACTTAGGAATACCAATTTTGGTAGGCAGGTTCTTTGAAATGGCACAAAAGCAGTCATTAAAATTTTTGGGCTGCCACGCCCCGCTTTTCCACAAGAAATAAAAGAATTTTCAAACTTCAATGCTATTTTCAAGACATTTGATCTTATCGGACGGTATTGTAATTTGAAATTCGTTTGGAGACAAAATATTTTAAACTATCCTGAAAGTTGCATATAAATCGGACAACAAACAAAATAGCTAAACGCACAACGAAGTTTATAATTGAACGCCTTGTCACTGCATGTGTGCAAGCGAGATAGAAACATAAAATATGTGAGCGAACGTTTTTGCTACTTGTGTAGCGGCAGCGCTGCCCGCGAATGCTGGCCTTGCCGACCAATTGTACATGTATACATATGCATGTATGTGTATACATATAATGTAAAATGTATATGAATGTTTTTAATATTATTTAGACGTTGATGTACTAACGAGACGGTACATTCAAGTGGCCCAACAGCACCAAGCAACGTGCTTGTTGACGCGAGGAGCCCTGCAAATAATACAACCACCTATTGCCCAACCGACCGAGGGGCATACCGCATAAAGTACGGCTAACGAAAAACGCGAAACGGATTTATTAGTTAAAGCGATTACAATATAATAATAATACATTACAATACGACAAAATATATAATAATTTATGTAAACTATATTAACTAAAATCTAGACAGGTGACAAAGAATAAAATCTCTAATGAAAGGGATAGAAGTAGAACTACCTACAACTCGAGAAAGTTTATTGTAGTTACTACACAAGATTCGGAAAGGGTTATGAATAGCAAAGTTAGTAGTACAGGGTTGAAGAGAAAGGGGAAGAAAGTTTCTAGTGGGTCTGATCGGCACAGCGAAATTAATTAATTCAGTGGAATCAATTTCGCCCTTGATTAGTTTGTGTAAATAAATTACACCGAGCACTGTCCTACGATCAGACAAAGAAGGATGATTTAATAGCAGAAGTCTACTACGATAAGATGGCAAGCGTATGTTAGTATTCCAGTTAAGGGCCCTTAGGGCGAAAAGAAGAAATTGTTTTTGTACTGATTCTATTCTATCTTTATGAACCCTGTATTGGGGAGACCAAATACAAGATCCATATTCAAGAATAGGACGTACCAAGGTGGTGAAAAGTGTTTTTGTTAAATAGGGATCGTTAAATTCTTTCGACCAGCTCTTTATGAAATCCAGGATACCAAAAGCACGGTTAGTTATTGATAAAACATGCCTATCAAACTTGAGCTTTGGATCCATAAGGATACCCAAATCAATGACCGACTCAATTCTGTGAAGGGAGTTGCCACTCAGAATATAATTGTTTAGAAAGGGGAGTCGCCTGCTGAAGGACATTACGCTACACTCATTATAGTGAAGATTTAATAAATTAGCTTGACACCAGGTTTGAAAGCTATAAAGATCAGATTGTAATCTGGTTCCTAGGAGTGACTCAGTGGCCGATACACAGAGTTTAACGTCATCGGCATACATGAGCACCCGAGAGTGACTGATTGCTGATGGCAGATCATTTATAAACAAAATAAATAACAAAGGACTAACATGGCTGCCTTGTGGAACACCCGAAGTAACTTGAACAGACTTAGATAGTGTTTCATTAAAATACACCTGTTGTGTTCTAGAACTTAAATAGTTCGAAATCCACAGTATAAAGTTATAAGAAAGTCCCAAAAGATTGAGTTTATGTATTAAGAGGCTGTGGTTAACGGAGTCAAAGGCCTTGCTATAATCAGTATAAATGACGTCAGTTTGCAATTTCTTATCAAAGCCCTGCAAAACGAATGATGTAAACTCTAACAGGTTAGTGGTAGTGGATCTATATTTTACAAACCCATGCTGGCAGGGTGAAATCATAGATCTACAGAAATGTTGCAGTTGAGTTATTAATTTTTCAAATGTCTTGGGAAGGGCAGACAACTTTTGTTTCAATGTGTTCTATTGCAAGTACTATTAATCTATATACTCGGACACCGATTTTATTAATATAAAATGCAGAGAGAATTCTACGGTCGGGCGTGCTCGAGTGTACTTTTCTTTCTTGTTTAGAGTACGGGGTCTTAAAATAAAATTTGTACAGCAATTTGAAATTAATATTTTGAATTTAAATTAAAATTAGCAAAAAACAAGACTGTAAAAGACCCCGTGCTCACAGAAGTGCGCATTTTCCATAAGAAAAATAAGAAAAGCGGAGTTGTTCACATTTTGTATTCATACATATGCATACACATATGTATGTAAATGTATACACAGTCATATGCACAAGTTCCTTACTTGGCTTATTTTAAAAACATATGCATAAAAATTAACCTTGTATTACTATTCGAAATTATTATTTTAAGTTTAAATTGAAATAAAAAAAAAAAATAAATAATCAAAATTATTCACTGACGGGATTCGAACCCATGACTTCGCGCACACGCGCGCCAGTTGCACCACGCCCTACATTAGAGCAGATCTCGATTATCTACATCTACATGTACTAGTTTTTGATCAAATAACAAAAGTTACTGTGAAATGTCGGGGTAGACCTCATGCTTGACACTTAAGTAGACTAAGAACAGACATCTCTACCACTTAGACTACACTCCTGACTGTAGTAGATGCAAATTATTGAAATTTAAAAAACTATATAAATAGAATATATCACTGACGGGATTCGAACCCGCAATCTCACACACACGCTCCACAACCCTAACAGTTGCCCCACGCCCCTCTCCTAAAAGTGTCTGACAATCTGCATTTACATGTAATATTTTTTTGTTATATAACAAAAATAAATAACTGTCCCAAGTTTGAACATTTCGGTCGAAAAGTTAATGAGCGCTTCAAATCAGTCTGTATTACACCTATTGTGAAATATGCATGTGGCTCTCTGATGGTGTGGGGCTGTTTCAGTGCAGCTGGCGTCGGACAGCTTGTGAAAATCGTCAGAATAATGATGGATGAGCAGTATCACAATACACTGCAACGTCATGCGCTACCATTTGGATCTTACTTAATCTGTCGTGGTCTCTGTTCTCAAGAAGATAACGACCCAAACACACTTCAAAGCTTTGTGCCAATTATATAAGCCACAAGCAAGATGATGGTGTGCTCAAAATTTTAGAAATGGCCATCTGAACCCAATCGAGCTTCTCTGGGGTGAGCTAGAGCTTAAAGAGTCTTTAAGATTGCTTAAAACAAGCCTTAAATGCTGTCGAGCAGCCTAGCCACCAAAAACTAGTCGAATGATTTCCAAAATTATGTGCGGCAATCATCAAAGCAAAAGGTGGCCATATTCAAAAAAAAAAGACTTGAAAAACATTTACATATTTTTTGCAAAAATTAAATTAATTATTACATAATGTGTATAGAAAATAATTAGGCCTGTACGGTAAGTGTTCATGCAAAATGAAATGTAATGACGTGAAAATTGCGTGCCTCTATTTCACGATGTGTCACATGTCGATCTTGCACTATCAGTTCAAGGACACGTTGCCAGATTTTACATTATGTGAATTTCTTTAGACGTTGTGTACTAACGAGACAGTACATTCAAGTGGCCCAACAACATCAAACAACGTGCGTGTTAACTCGCGGAACCCTGTAAATAATGCAACCACCTCCCGCCCAACCGACCGAGGGGCACATCGCATAACGTACGGCTAACGATAAACGCGAAACGGATTAATTAGTTAAAACGATTGCAATATAATAAAAATACATTACCATACGACAAAATATATAATAATTTATGTAAACTATATTAACTCAAATCTAGAAAGGTGACAAAGAATATAATCTCTAATTAAAGGGATAGAAGTAGAACTACCTACAACTCGAGAAAGTTTGTTGTAGTTATATTGTAGATATTGTCCGAATTGGATCAATTTTGGTCAGTATCATCATGGTCAGTACATGTACTCTCTTGACACATACTTTCTATGTACACTTGGTTGAGATAGCATATCTAACAAAAAAGTTCCCTATCAATACTGTTTTTACACTATCGGTATTTTTGAGTTGCGTTAGTACTCACGCAAAAAAAGTCCCAAAGGTGTTTCCATTACAACTTGCGTTAGAGTAACAGTTGAGATTGACAGTCTAATAAAAATTATGGATAAAACACAAACTTTATGGTTTAACTCAATGGTTTCAAAAACCACTCAAATTTAATGCAGAAAATTGAGAAAATAGCCGAAGGTATTAGTGCAAGTTCTGCTAGTACAAATATTTTCGAGAATGAAAGATCGGTCACGGAGTGTGTGGAAATTACTAAAATAAACAAATAAATTATACAATTTTTAGTTATACTCGCATGTATTTCTTATTTTAACATTTATAGGTGCGATATGGCTCTATTTGGGACACCGACATACCAAAAATCAATGCAGAGATTATTAAACAAGCGTTACGAATAGAAAGGAGTGCTTTTTAAACATTGTTCGGGAGGCTGCCGAAATAAAGAACTGTCAAGCAATGCCCTAGATAAAAGTTTTTTATACTCTGGGTTCATCCGCAGAATACTGGACAGTGTCCATCGCGAAAAAGGGGACGTTGTGTTTTTTATTCGCGACTAATATGGTTTTTCTCTAGATTTTGCAGTTTGAGGTTACGTCGTTCATAGAGATGAATGTCTGAGGTTAGTTAGTTCACAGATACGGATAGACGGACATTGCTTTATTGACCCAGCTGTTTCGTGCTGATCAAGATTCATCTCTTTGTTACAAACATTTCAACGATCTTAATGTCCTTTTTAGACCCCTTACTCTAAAAAAGAATAGAGGAGTCTATTAGGTTTGACTGAAGCGAAATGTGCGTAAAAGGTGGAAGGAGGCGTTTCCGACCCCATAAAGTGAATATATTTTTGGTCAGCATCAACAGCCGAGTCGATATAGCGATGTCCGTCTGTCCGTATGAACACCTGGATCTTTTAAACAACAAAAGCTAGACCCAAAAAATTTGAAATGAAAGTCTGTCTGTACGTCAGGCAGACTAAGTTAATTTCAATTTGTTTCCACGCCCTCGTAAATTGTAAAAAACTGTGGTCACCTCACCAAAAACTATGTTTACATCACCATAAATTGAAAACGACTAGAGCTATCATGACCAAAATCATACAGTATGTGTATGGTACATAATAAATATCCTCACCAAGTTTGATCCGGATCGGACAACTACAACATGTAGAGCAAACTGATCAACAAATGGTAAATTACACTGCTCGCCACTTGAATAGGACACCTATAAAATCGATTTTCTTTAGATCATTGCTGGTAAACCAAGCCATTTAGGAAAATAATTTTTGTTTTCTTATAAAGTATATTTAAATGTAGTAATTTGACAAAAATAACAAAACTTTTCTAAAGTTTTAAGTATATGAAAAAATTTGTAAACCAATAAGTAACAATTTTTGGAGTCTTAATTTTGCACCACTTGAATAGGACAGTTTAACTAAAAACCATTTAAAAATATTTTAATCTTCTTCAATTCAACCCAAATATCAAAATTACTTAAAATGAACCTTTTTAACATGTTTCCAAAAAAAAAAAAAAAATTTCAATAGTGTGGTGAGCCACCTTTTTTCTCCAAAAGCTCGCACATTCGGTCGGGAAGGGAACCATACAATTTTCCCAAATAATTTAAGGAAATCGAGCTCCATGCTAATTTGATAGCTGCAATTAGTTCGGGAACGCTCGAATATTGCTGACCTGATCCATATACCTGACGTGTTAGCCATCCCCACACGTTCTCAATGATGTTTAAGTCCGGGGAATAGGGTGGCCAGGACAATAACTCCACATTTTGGCTCGCTATAAATGATTTAACAATTCGGGCCGTATGTATAGGAGCATCATCATGTTGATAAATCCATTTAAGGTGTCCAAAAAGAGTTTGGAAATGTGGAAAGGCCTCCTTCAATATACCATTATAGCCCAAAGCATTCATAGTCGTTGGAACAAAGGTAAGGTCACAGGTGCCATAGTAGGAAATGGCCCCCCACACCATAATACCTCCAGCACAACTATGGAACTTATGGTGTGGTTCTTTACGAAGATCATGAAAATAGTAGTTGTAGCCATCGGGTCCCTCCAAATTAATTTTTTTTTCGTCCGAAAAGACTACACGTTGCCACTCCGAAGTCCAGGTTACATGTGCGCGAGCGAACTCAAGGCGTTGCAACTTCCGAGCCGGGTTAAGAGGTGGTTTTTTCTTGATTTTAAGCCTCTTCAGATGTGGAGCATTATTAATAACACGTCGCATGGTTGTCAAACTTGCTTTAACGTTGCATTTTTCCCTTATCTTGGCCAAAGAGTCATGCGAATTGGAAGCTTCTCTTAAAATAAGTCGCTTGTCCGCAATAGTGAGCACACTGTGGGTGCGACCCTTCATGTTTTTTCCATAATTAGCGTCATTATTTAAAAAACTTGTGACGACGTGCTGGCTCCTGCCGATTTTTTTTGGCTATTTTGGCAATAGAAAGGCCAGAGTCCTTGTAGGCTTGGATTTTTCCTTTTTCTGACTCAGATAATGCAGTGCCACGCCCCATTTTAATTTTTTTTAATTTAATATACACTTCAATTTTATCAAAAAGTTGAAGAAAACCAAAATTTGTGTGCGCGTGCCAACGATAGCGACCAAATAAAATGCATGTCCTATTCAAGTGGCGCAAAAATTCCATTGAATTTTTGCAAATGCTAATGTTAAGTGTAAACTACTTTATAACGGTTCTATTCCAAAGCTTGAAATATACCAGGAATAGTGAAGAATGCTTGCAAAAAGATAATTTGGAAAAAGTACCGTTAATTTACTGATTCGTTTTCAAGATATAAGCATTTAAAAAGAGCGCATACAGGGTGTCCTATTCAAGTGGCGAGCAGTGTATATGAAAAAATGTTATCATATGTTTACACTTGCTTGCAATAAAAGAGTTAACTCTATTATTACCTACATTAACTATCGCACTTACATATCGGATTGTGGTCCAAGTAGTAGAGATGCCTGTTTTATTTTTCGTACTTGTATGCTAGCCCTGAGGTCTGCGGTTCGAACCCCGTTACGAACATTGCATTTATTTCTGTTATACCATATAACAAAAAAGAAAGAAAAGTACAGTCGAGCACGCCCGACCGTAGCAATACGTAATACTCTGCATTTTATTCCCAATCATTTTAATAAAATCGGTATCCAAGTATATCAATTGATACTTGCAATAAAACACGTTGAAGCAAAAACATCTGTTTGTATGTATGCAGATATACATTTAACATTACTTGTATGCACGCACATACGTATGTGTGTATATGTAATACATATACAATTGGTCTGCACGGCCAGCGTCCGCAGGTAGTGCTGCCGCGACACAAGCAGCGTAAACGTTCGTTCACATGTTTGAATGTTTCTGTCTCACTTGCACACATGCATTGCCATTGCGTTCAATTATAAACTTTGTTACGCGTCGAACTCTTTTGTTTATTGTCCGATTTCTATGCAACTTTCAGGATAGTTTAATATAATTTGTCTCCAACCGAATTTTAAATAACAATACTGTACGTTAAAAACATATGTCTTAATAATGACATTCTAGTTTAAAATTTTTTTTATTTCTTTTGCGAAAAGGGGGCGTGGCAGCCATTTTTTAATGACAATGCATTTATGTTGTCTCTAGGAACCTCCCTACCAAAATTGGTACTCCTAAGTGCCATAGTTACTGAGCTATTCGCAAAAACATCGATTTTTTTCGAGGTGTTTCGAGGTGGCATCCAAAAAAAAAGATTATTGTATTGACTGACTTAATATCAAGTCGATACTGACCAAATTCAAACTTGTAGCTCTTACCATCTGAAATCTGTTTGTTCATACGGACGGACAGACGGACAGACAGAAGGACATGGCTATATCGACTCAGCTTGTGATGCTGATGAAGAATATGGAGTCGGCCACACCACCTTCTGCCTGTTACATACGTTTCACAAACCCAATATACTCTCTCTTGCAGAGAGTATACAAATTATTACATGTTTATGCAGATAATCCAATCTTTTCAAAAGGAGGGAGTGGTGCAACTGCTAGGGTTGCGGTTTGTTGTGTGAGGTCGAACGTTCGAATCCCACCTGTGAGTTATTCTGCTTATTATTTTTTTTCAATTTAAATTATAAATACAAGATTTATTTTTACGCAAAACATAATTTTAAAACACGGCAAGTAAGGAAATCTAATTATGTGTTATTATTATATTATTATACTATGACTAACGGGTGCTATAACTTAAATAATATATCAATCTTCCATCAGTTTAATATGATTGAATGAATGACAAACGATTTGACAATAAAAGTCATAATTAAATAAATATTTTATATCCAGATTACTATGTTTAAAACTTACTGAATTCATTGCTGACCGCCTGTGACATAGCTTCGCTTAGTAGGTTATACGGACTTCTATGATGCAGCTGCACGAAATGTTGAGAAGTTTTTTCAATATGCGTATTGGGCTGTAACGATGCTTCTAAATGTACAGCAGAAACATGTACTGGTGGAGTGGAAATTGTCATTTTATTTTCCTGTTCTTGATGGTATAAATTATTGTGGCTTGAGCTTTTTTCATTTTCCGCAGTATTTATAGTTGCACTGACAATAGTTACAATGCCGGAGTGTCTGGATATGCAGTAAAATACAAGAATCAAGAAAAACATCCAAATGGAAATCATGTTAAACATCGTTCTTCTTCTCTTAAGATTTAAGGAAACTTTTTTTTTCAACAATTACGCTATTGTTAATCCTTTGTCTTTGAAAAAAAGCCGTTGTAAAAATTTTATTCAAAAACGATCGCTCTTCTGCAAACAAAAATAAAAAGTATGTTTTATTAATTTAATATAAAATAAATACAATAACAAAGAGTGCCTAAGTCGCCTCGTGACTTTACGGCAACCATTTCTCAGTTTAAATAGCTGAGCAACAATGATATGTGATTATTATATTAGGGCAATCGTTTCAGGTGGTGGACGCAGGAGCTGCCATTGTTTAGTAAAAAGAAACAGAAGAAAAGTTTTTCAAGCTAATTCACAATGCGCTGTTTCAACCGATTTGTTCTTATGACAGCTATACGGCATACATAGTTGTCTAAAGTGATTAAAACTTTTTCAGCATGTTTATATTGTTGGCAAATCTATCCTTTGTAAGGGTATTAAGATATGTAGGTAAACCCAAAAGTTTTTCATAATTAGATATAATTATTCAGCAATTTTAGTTACAAAAGTTATATATGTATGTATAAATGCCTGATTTGAATCAAACGTAGAAAGTTTCACAAAAACATTCTAATTAAATTTGGTTCTAATAGCATACCTAACAAAAAATTTGTCTACATAATCTCTGAGGTTCTTTTGTTCCTTAAGGACTCACGGACGGATGGGTATGACTGTATTTAACTTATATCCAATAAGAAATAAATATTTTACTGAAACCCCACAAAATAATCGATTCAATGAATTAGCGGTCATGCAGAAAAAAAAATAATAAAAAAAAGATAAAACAAGTTTCAACAAAAACGAAATGCTTTCATATTATTAAAACTAATTGCTAATGACAAATTTTAAAAAATATTTAACAATGATTTATATTTACTTATTTTATTATATTATTATTATTCAAATTATATTTATTAAGCTTAAAAACTAAATTATAAAATCATTAATACGTGGTACTACCACCATTGGCTTTGATAACGCATTTGACCCTATTGGGCATGGCATCATACATCCTCAAACCATACTCCGCGAAATTATGTCGGTTTCAAACGATTAATTTTTTAATTTTTGTTATTTTAAAATAATAAACAAGTTTTTTAAAACATTTTATGGACTGCCCATCAGTGTTGCCGAATCAGCTATTTTGGAGCTGGTTCTGTCTATTTTTTAAGGCCGATTGCTACACAAATTTTTAAACACCTATTAGCTACAAATCTAGCTATTTTCAAAAATCTCAAATAGCTAATATTAAAGTACATATATAAAAGCGTAACCGGTTGCATTCTTGTTAGTTTCAATCATTTTTTTGAGTAAAATTTTCCAACTCAAATAGGCAAAATGAATTGCATCGATATCACTATCGAAAACGATCACTCAAAAACTTAATTTAGCTACTTTTTCCGCCAAGCAGACGCGGTGAAAAGGTTTCTAGTGGAATTCATAACAAAATGTGGAAAACATAATTTCTACTCAAGTTGTCCAATTTATTTATTTCATAAGAAGATATATTTCAAAATGAAACCGAAATTTGCAAGATTTAAAGCAACCTATTCACGGTGGATTAAGGACAAAATATTAATAAACTTAAATGAGCCGATCTCCTCGCAAAATAAAATTGCCCATAAGAATGTTTGCTGTGAAGAAGCAGGCATTCGACTGAATACTAGCTTCTGATCTTGCGACACAAGAAGAACACTCGACACAGCTGTTTATACACGCAGCCTCGGTTTCAGCAAATAAATGCAAGGAAAGTAATATGGCTTTCGTTTTACGAAAAACAAAGAGCAACGAAAATATAATTGAGCTTTGAAAGAGAATAGAAGCCAATTCACCCACTTCTATAGACGGTTCTGAGACATTGGATTTTTGTATTGAAAGCGGACTGACGAAAGAACAGTATGCAAACATTAAAATGATCATAAAGAGAACACGAATGCGACATTTTCCTAACAACACTGATGTTTTCCACAGTGCTTTAAATTCATCTGATCCACTTTTCTCAAGTCATTGTCTTAAAAGATATGTAAGAAAGGCTACGGTCGAGCGAGCCGACTGTAAAAGACCCAGTACTCATTCTAGTGCTCGTTTTTCCATACAAGTTCCCAATCTTCGATCGATTTGTCCTATGGGAGCTTGAGGCTATAGTTGTCCGATCCGGGTCAATCTTGGAGTGTATAGCTATAATGGTACCATACACATTATGTCCCGATAGCTCTAGTCGTTTCCCAGTTATAATGACTAAAAAATATTAGTATTAACAATTTGATGGGGCTGTAGGGGGCGTGCCAACAATTTGAAATAATCTTGATCACTCAAAAACTTAATTTAGCTAAATAATACAGATCGAGTCGTGAGTCAAAACAATTTTTCTAGAAGAATTGAAAACTGAATGAATTAAAAGTAATGAATATTTTTTGTGTATTAAATTATCAAGATGAGATGCAATGTATTGAAAACTGGAATTGATGCAACGAAAAAACATCATGTATTGCGGGTATACAGCGCCGAATTTTCTACCTCAGTGGTGGTGTTGCATTGAAAAATAATTTTTAGTTGTTTTTTGATTTAAAGTTTAATCATTTTCTCTAAATTTATAAAATTCTCTATAATGATAATTTTTATTAAACTGTAACGCAAGCGAAGCTACGGGTATATTGCTAGTTTATTATAACTTCTTAGTTTACATGTAGTGCATGCTGAATTAAAGAGATTAAACAAATTTGTCCTTAGTTGCCTTGCTTTAAAATTATGTTTTCCGTAAAATAAACCTTGTATTATAATTAGAAATATATATTTTTAAATTAAATTGAAGTTTGATGTATTTTCTTTAAACAAATTTTAAATTACAATACCGATCGACAAGAAAATATACCTTTTGAGAACACGGGGCGTGGCAGGCCAATATTTTTAGCGAAATTACATTGATGCTGTCTCTAGGAACCTTCGTATCAAATTTGGTATTCCTAAGTGACATAGTTACAGAGATATTCGACAAAAATATTGATTTTTTCCGAGGTGACCATAGTTTATTACAATCTGCGGGGGCGGTAAGGGGCGTGGCAAAAATTTGCGTACACCATAGACGGACTTTCATTTCAAATTTGGCGGGTCCGGCTCTTGTAGCTAAGAAGATCCAGGTGTTTATACAGACGGACGGACAGAGCTATATTGTCTCGGCTGTTGATGCTGATCAAGAATATATATATACTTTATGGGGTCCGCTGCACCTCCTTCTGCCTGTTACATACTTTTCACAAACTCAATATACTCTTGCAGAGAGTATACAAATGGGGGAAAAAATACGAAGTCTAAAAAATTTTTTTTCACAAATGAACAATGAATTAATTAAATAATTGCTTATATTGCTTAATTTACCTAAGATACTATACCTGTTTATCCAAATAAGTAAACAATGTTACTTTTAATAATCGAATAGTTACAAACAAGTAAGAAAGGCTACAGTCGAGCAAGCCGACTGTAAAAGACCCCGTACTCATTCTAATGCGCGTTTTCCCATACAGCTCACT
The DNA here is from genome assembly GCA_018903735.1 of Drosophila cardini. Lineage (NCBI taxonomy): Eukaryota > Metazoa > Arthropoda > Insecta > Diptera > Drosophilidae > Drosophila > Drosophila cardini. The sequence goes on from JAEIGM010000057.1 coordinate 13,908, forward strand.
AATCTTCGACCGATTAATCCTACTGGAGCTATAGTCTTTATATGTCCGATCCGAACCAAACTAAGTAAGGATAGTTTTAACAGTAATATATACATAACGTGTAAATTAGATTCCAAAAGCTTCAGCCGTTTTCAAGTTTTTAATAATTTGCGGGGGCGGTGGTTGGAATGTCAAAAATTTTAAATAAATTTAATCTCCCTGATATATGACATCGCTATATCGACTCGGCTGATGATGCTGATCAAGAATATGTATATATTATGGGGTGGGCCTCCTTCTGCCTGTTACGCACATTTCGCTTCTGACAAATCTAATAGACGCCTCTACTCTTTTTTAGAGTACATGGTCTAAAAATATTGCATATTTTATTTTATTTAAGCTGGTTCAAAGTAATTTTTTTTTAGCCAATATCAAACATTCATTGAATACTTAATTAAAACTATAAATTTTTACATATTTCACTATGACTATTAGATGATGTTCTTTTCTTTTGAAGATAAATTCGAGTACTTGATTCAAAAGGCTGTTTTCACTTATTTTCAAAAGATAACTAGATTATAGTGTTTTGTTTTTTCAAGAACCTTTAAACCGCGTTTAAGTAAAATCATGAGACTATTTTATGAGGTTCGTCTGCAAAAGTCGCGGTCCATCGAGGATTTTTTTTTAATATTAAATTTAATTAGGTTATTCTACATATCCATAATTTTTGTCGATGAGGTCCGTATACTAGACAATTACCTGTCAAAGTTCTTATGTGCAGCCAAAAAATCGTAAGTTGCCACGCAGATAATTGTAGAAAATATTCCCTCTAAACCCAATGTTCTTCAAGAGCTAATTGTTACCTATTCATATAAATCCAGAGCCCTACGTCAAAAAGCCGAACACCTCTATCGCCTCAGAGATCGGGCCTCTGCTCAGCAAGCTTAATGAAAAATTCAGCTTTCTTTGCGTTACGCTTACTGTGCAGGGCCCGACCCTCTAAAAATCCAAGAGTAGGTAAGCATTAGCTTTGAAAAAATCTTGAGTTTGACGCATCTTTACTCTCTAATGTATATGTAGGTGTCAATTTTATCTTGAATGAAAAGGGGCATATTCCAAAATAAAACAGAAAGGGAGCCAAACGGGAAATAAACATCCAGTTTTGGCTCCAAATCGCCAGGTGTGGCAATCGCGGTCACTATTGATGGTATGGCTAACTTTCTTGTTTAGGAACTAATATACTTCAGATTTCCAGGGTCGATTAGTTGTTGACCAGTTTTCTCGATATTTTCAATGTCGGTTTTTGTTACTTAATGTTTCTGCCAACTTTCAAGAGTGTAGTATTTAAAATACATGTTAAAAACTAGCATTTAAACACGAATTTTCCGTATTGTGGGAGACGGGGTGTGGGGTATTAAAAGTTTGTATTCCAAATTTGGAGTTTCTTGTTCTTACCATTGTTTACTCCGCTTATAAATAATATATGTACATGCATTTATATCATATGGAGCCGGAGATGCCTTCCTTAATGCTTTAATAATTTCGTGACAAATTATAATTTTCTCAGTCTACTTCTGTACCACCGCAAGCTATAGAAAGCTATTCTGTTTACAGGTAAACATATGTATTTTTGTTAAAGATTGCATTATTATTGTAGTTACAAGGTAGTATTGTTCATATCTTGTGACATATTTATAGATACTTATGGACTTGTGAAGTATGTTTGTAAATTAAAAGTTGATTGGTATAATACATTTTTACTTATGCACATACAGATATTTACGAAGATAACAGGATCGCATACTTACATTCATAAATACATCTGTACATAACAATTTTAAAATGTTGTAATAAGAATATTAAACAGGAATATTCAATATCAAATATATTCCAACAAAAATAATGCAATGTTAGCAAAAGTAAAAAATAGTTTACATACAGCATGTGTGGGTATATATATTTATATATATATATATATATATATATATATATATATATATATATATATATATATATATATACATATATATAAATATAAATATACATATATATATGTTGTGGTGTGTTTATGAACGAACGAACGAAATTGAACTACTCCTTGAACTGATAGAACGAACATTGGTCTCTGGCGTTCAATTTTTTAGTTCGCTTATCGTTCAATTACTTGAATTTTACTCTTTGGTCATTCTGAACTACGAACGTTCAATTTTGTGCGTTTTTATTCTTTGTTTACACCTAATATCGCTCGTTTTTTTTACTAATCGTTCTATACCGATCATTGGTGTCGTCCTCATGCTGCGTTTATCGATAAGCTTTATGCTAAATTGTTAACAAGTCCTTAAATCGAATATACAGCAAAATTTTGACAGTTTTTTATTTTATCAATAAAACAGTCGAAAATGTAAAATGGATAATTTAAGTTTTAGTGTGCAATGTTAAATATCATATGTTATCGATTAGAAATAAGTGTTGTGTAGCGCCGAAGTCGCGGTGCGGCCCTATGTACTAGTTAGTATTTTAAGTATGTTGTACGCGTTATGCGATCAGCGAGAAAAATCGGGATTGTTCACACTAATCACGGTTACCGGCCTCTTTTCCCACTGACGCAAACACAGATGGACGTGTTTGAAATAAATGGAAATTTTATTGTTCTCCAGTCTATTGATTAAATGAAAAAAATAATCTAGAATAAGCTAAAAATTAAAAAAAGCTTAAAAAATTAGCTAGTCATAAAACACGAAAATAGTCGATATATATACAAATATATATATATATATGATCAGCTTTATCATTTGAGTTCATATATTTGGCGGATGTTTTTAGTAGGGCCAGATGTTGTTGGGAAGTTTGTAGTCATAAAATAATTTGCCATGGCGTCGAAGTCCATATCTATAACATTCACAAGAATATACTCAGTATATACGTAAATTTAACATTAAAAATACTAACCTTACGGTTACTATTGCGTTCAAAGTTTTAAGGCACATTTTGTTGCTCAAATTTGTTTTGACAATATTTATTTGACACCACTTACAATACAACACATAGATGCGTCAAACGCAAGATTTTTTGAAAGCAAACGCTAGGCTGTTGCTAGACCCCCAGAGAGCTTCGGCAAAAAGCCGAACTCTCTAGCGCCCCGGCGAGTCGATCGCCGCTCAGCAAAAAACGAAAATAATTTAGTCTGCCTCAGTCAGCGAAACGATGAGCTCGGCTATGTCGCTTGTGTTCTCGTTTCGCTTTCATATGTTTGTCTCTTTCTAGCATGCAAGATACACATATTTTCTGATATCTCACAACGGCAGATTTTAGCAACCAGCTCACTACTAAAATTTCTATTTTCAACAAAATAACCATCGCGCTAGGAGGCCCCTTTTAGAAAGATATCTATGGTTTTAGGTCTACCGCATGCAAATGTCGCGGTGGCGCTGATGGTTAAGTGCTTGATCGGCGAGCGGGAAGCCGTGGGTTCAACTCCCGGTCAATCCTTTAGAAGAAGGTCTTCTAAATTGTTAAAATATTGAGACTTTTTCGTTAAACAAAATTTCTTTTTTAACAAAACACAATTAAAAAAAAATATTTCAACAGTTTATTAACAATTGCTAATAAACAATCTCTTTTCGGTAATATAACGCAATTAAACAATACAATAAAAGATCTTCTTCTAAATGACTGACCGGGAGTTGAACACACGACTTCCCTCTCGCGCTCAAGCACTTAACCATCAGCGCCACCGCGACATTTGCATGCAAGTGTGCCCAAATGACGATTTACAATTACCGCGTACTTAAGGAGTACTCGAATTTCAAACTGTAACTATCGATTACGCCCCTAACCGATTTTTCCGTTACGTCCCGCGACATCCCGGCCCCCGTAAAGCGACTGCATCACATCCAATACTGCCAGCTTAGAGACGGGACGCACGATTATATGGACTCGATCATTGTCCACGATCCTAACTGCTGCTCGTCGAGGTACTCCATCCACTCCTTTGTGCACCTCCTCGACAGTTCCCATATGCCACTCCCTTCGAGGCATGGTAGGATCTCAGACAAGTACCACATCTCCTTCTCTGATTGGCTGTGTGCGAGCGCACCATTTCTCGCGCCGCACAAGTGTCGGGAGGTACTCGTGGATCCAGCGCTTCCAGAACCTGTCCCTCAACAGTCGTGCCATACGCCATTGGTTCCTCGTCGCGCAAAGTTTGGGCAATGGTTGGCCCTCGCTGGGCGTGTCTGGGATGTTCGGCACTCCTTTCAGCAGATCGTTCGAGGTTAAGGGTGCCTCCTGATCGATTGTTATTGGCAGATGCGTAAGCGGGCGGGAGATTGCGATATTCTCTGCCTCTATTAAGAAACTATGCAGCACACGTCCCTTGGGCGCCACCTCCTTGAGTGTGTGGCGTATCACTCTCTTTAAAAACTGCACCATCCTTTCCCAAACGACGCCTTCTGCAGGGTTGAGTGGGCAGGTAAATTCGATGCGCCTGGCCGACAGCTCTCCCTGGATCTTCTTCGGCTCGAACACCTCCGTAAATCGTCTGGCTTCATTGTCAGTCGATAGGTCGTGGGCCAGTTCCAAATGGATTGCTCTCGTTTTCAGGCAGGTAAACAGAGCTATCCATCGCTTCTCTTGACGGCGGCCGACTGACACAAGCAGCGGTCCGAAATAGTCCAGGCCAGTACATTCAAATGGCCACTCTCCCGGCCCTATGCGGTCCTCCGGCAACGGACCCATTATAGGTGATCGGGGCTTGGCCCGATGGAGTTTACACACGCCACAGTTCCACGTGATGCGTTGCAACACGCTTCGTAGTTTTGTGACCCAAAACGTCATCCTTATTTCTGTGATCGTAGCGGCCACATTTTGGTGCCTCATCCCAACGTGGTAGTGGCGCACGATCACATCCGTCAGCTCGTGCCTATGCGATAGGATAATTGGCCACCTCGCTCCATAGGGTAGACACGCGGCCGCGTCGATCCTACCGGATGCTCTTAAAACGGTTTCATCGTCCAAATAGGGCAGCAGGCCTTTCGTCTCGCTCGTACTGCTGACGGGTTTGTTGGCCAGCAGATCGCGGATCTCGCTGGCGAACACTTCTCCTTGGGCTCGACGAATCAGCACGACTTCAGCTTTCTCGCACTCGGCTGCTGTGAGGCCGTGTCTCTCCGATTTATCTTGCTGCTGACGGCAACGACGTACGAATCTCAGCACCCAAGACATAGCTCTCAGCAGTCGGTTATAATTTGAGAATCTCTGGAATTCGATAAAGGGTTTATTACTGGTAACTAGAGCAAACTCACATGGAAGTTCGACGTCATCCATGTCGGCCCCACTGTTTTCAGTTTCTGCCGCTTGCTGCGGTCAGAAATCCTCTGGTTGCTTTAGGAACACGGGTCCGCAGAGCCATCGCGACTCCTGGCTAAAGTTCGCGCGCTCTTGCGCCCTTATCGCATCGTTAACCACGTTGTCGATGGTCGGTATCCACCTACATTGAGTCACCTCTGTGAACTCCAGAATTTCAGCGACCCTGTTGCCGACATACTGTTTGTACCGGCGGTGAGTGCTGCCGATCCATCGTAGCACCGTCTTGGCGTCTGTCCAAAGTGTGACTCAATTTGTCACCGTGCTATGTCCTTCTTTCACTGCGTTCATCAAGCGAGTACCCAGCACTGCCGCTTGTAGTTCCAGACGTGGTATCGCCATTGTCTTCATTGGAGTGCACTTTGTTTTGGCGCATACAAAGCACACTTGCACGTCTCCGTTTTGAAATGTGGCTCTCCAATAGGCCACGGCTGCATACGCCGATTGGCTTGCGTCGACGAACACATGCTGCTCAATTGATTTCACGATTCCTGTTCCAAAATAGTGTCGGGAACACCTGAAAAGCTCGACTCTATTGACCTCCTGGCTCCACTTCTGGAAGGCCATGCTGATTTCTTTCGGTAGCGGCTCGTCCCACAGGAGCATCTCTAGATCTCGCGTAGCAGCAACTTGGCGGTGATTGTGAAGCAGCAAAGAACTCCCAATGGGTCAAACGTCGACATCACCAGACTTAGGAACTGCCTCTTGGTAGGCACGTCGTCCTTGAGCCTCTTCCATGTAAGGCCAGTTTGGTATCGCCCGTCCAGTTTCACAGTCGTTTTGTCCAATATTCGCTGTGCTCGAATATCGTCATCCGCCATGACTGGTGGTGCCAATTTCACACCGAAGTTTTCCAGCTCGAAGTGTTCGCTCACCATTCTTTGGATCTTATCCTCCTTGGTCGTTGCAAGCAGGCATGGCCTTGGCATAGACGTGCTCTGACACTTGCTAAGCGGTCCAAAAAAGACCCATCCTAGCTCGGTGGCGGCGGCATATGGACCACGTTCAGTTATCTTCGCTGTGCTGACTGGTAGCCCAAGATGCGCATGATCCAGACCGATGAGGATCCTGGGAACGGCATTAGTGTATGGCTTCATAGCCACACGTGCGTGAGGGCTTGCTTCCTTAATGTCGTCAATGTGAAGCGTTTGCATTGGCAGGTCCAGATTGGGAACGGCGTACACATTACGCAAGGCGTGACGTTTGAGCTCACTTGTTCGGCTAATTTGCAGACTCATCACTGTTGTAGACTGTTTGGCGGAATTCCCTCCAAACCAGTGCAGTTTAAGCTGACGGCTTTCTCCTTTCAGTCCCAGTTCCTTGAGCAGTGCTTCGTCGATCATCGTTACCGACGAGCCTTCATCCAGTAGTGCGTACGTATCCACTTTACGATTAATTCCGTACTGTGCTGGTGTCGATACAGCTTAAATTGGTTTGATGAGTTGTACTATCGTCAGCTGGCTGCGACGATCTGCTGTTGCTTGCTGGCTGAATTGTCCTCTGGACATCCGTTGGCTACGGTATCCTTTGCCTTCGGGATCGCTGCTCATACGGTGCCCTTGATGCGCGCTGGCAATCGTGGTGCCCCCTTTGGCATCTATTTATGCGGCAGGTATTTTCAGCGTTGTATGTACGTACCGCATGCCCTGGGCGCAGACATTTGAAACACAGATGATGCTCCTTGACCAGCCTCCATCTGGCTGATGATGCTGCATTGTTGAACTCCCTGCATTTAACCAGTCCATGTGCCCTGCGGCATATAGGGAAGGAATGGGTGCGATCTGCGACATGTGTTTCATCCTGGTCGTATCCAGTGGTGTGTAGCACTCGGCGCTTGTGCTCCTTGCTGTCGGGCCTGATAGTTGCGGCGTGTTTGCTCCAGTCCACTCGTCTACTTGGTGGCAGCTTTGCTGCCAGTTCTCCATGAGTATGGGATTAGCCAAGTGGTGATCTCCGCCAATTGACTGCAGGAAGGCAGCCAGATTGCTCACGCGGGTAGCGAATGGCACGATCTTCGCTAAGTTGTGCTCCTGTATGGGCTGAACCTCCCGCACACTTTACAGCTGGCTGCGTATTAGCTGCTCAGGGCGTCCATAGCAAAAGCGAAGCTAGCTAATGAAGGCGTTCACATTGTTAGGGTGGATGAGCAGTGACCGTATGGATTTCCGAGCATCTCCCTTTAAAGCCTTGACTAGGCGCTGATTGTTGTCCAAGTTCGTACAACTGTATGCAGTACACGCGTTGTAGAAAATTGGCCAATCTTCTGGTTGTCTTAAGAATTCAGGTAGTTCCGGGATTTTCCTCACCAATCCTGGGTTAGTGTGTGAAGTTCTAATGGATGGCGACAGATCCATTAGTTGTTGCTCCGTGTAATACGGTCCTAACCTCAGTGGCGCTGGCTGCATCGGTGTATGTATGCAAGATGGCGTACATGTTGGTGGCCGCGACGGTGTATGTGCGCCAGATGGTGTCCATGCTGCACTCGTCGGTTGCTGCAGCGGCGTAGGTGCACAAGATGGCGTCCACGCTACACTCGTCGGTGGCTGCAGCGGCGCGCTCAAAGCTTGCGTACATGGAGCACTCGTTTCTGGCTGGAATGGTGCATGCATACAAGATGGCGGCCAAGCTGCACTTGTCGCTGGCTGCAGCGGTGCGCTCACAGTCGGTTTGTTCTAGGGGTTATAATTTACAGTGACAGCTTATGATATAAATGGCTACGTACCGCAGTAACTCCTACTCAGGCCGAGAAATAAGAAGGAAAAGGAAGAAATCGGGTCCCGGGCGGTATATAAAGCTATTCCATTGCAAGTGTGCCCAAATGACGATTTACAATTACCGCGTACTTAAGACTGAGTAATTAATACTAAATTCACAATTCGGAGTACTTGAATTTCAAACTGTAACTAACGATTACGCCCCTAATCGATATTTCCGTTACGTCTCGCGACATGCATGTAGCATATTGTCAACGGAAAAAATATCCATTTTTTGTAAAATTTCAATATTATGAGGAAGTCTGAAATTACGGCACAGATTAATATATGTATATCATTTTATTAATATAAAATGTATTCTTACCTCTTCCTAAGTTGTAAAATTAAGGCCTTTATGAAGTTTTTACAGTGTTTTCACTGATTTGTTTTTTTTTTTTTTTCATGAAAATATTTTTTGTCTTTGATTTACTTCTCAAAGGCATATCCCATAAATAGATCGCTAACTGCATAATCTTCAAAATCATCCTTTTAAATATCAATTAAATATCCGCTTCTGGTGGAATAATAATAACAAATTGTTCAGATTGTGAATATTTTTTAAAATTGGCTTTAAAAATATTGAATAAAGCCTATTATTCTTATCTATATAAAGCTTAATTAATATCTTTGATTTGTGACAACTTTCATTAGTAGCGGCTAAGGCAAAGTGCAACTTTAATTCCTTCCACCGATCCTCGATGCGCGATACTGCACTTTCGATGGACAGCCATGACTGACAGACAGCATGAAAACTAAACGTTAATACATACATATACACATATTTTTAGACAAACACGACGATTGCCAATGAAACTAAACATAAACATAAAAACCTTCCCATTATTTAAACATCCATAAACTTTTGTATTCATCATTTGTCTAAAAAAGCTTTTAGCAAACCCAGAGAAGGTGTCGGCAACTATGTATATATTCCAATTCACCTGGAAAATTTTTCTTTGTGGATTGGCTGACTGCCAATTGAATTGGCTTGAATTTGATTAATATTAGGAAAGGCACACTCTTCCGCAACTCTGTGTAAACGCTTTGTCTAGCGCCAGTCATGACGGTAGCATTATCAGTGTTGATTCCTAACAAGTTTGATATGTCTAAATTGAAATTACCGAGTTCCATTTTTACAGCCTCTGCGATTGTAATAGCGTCGCCGGACTGAAAGGGAATCAAACTTGAAAATGTCGTTACCATACTTTGGCTATTTACACTGTAGTAAATTATAACAAGGCCTAACGATTAAAAAAGACACATATATAAACGTACATAATTATTTATAACTTAATTTATACTTACCCAGCAACTTTGTCACACTTATATCAATAGACTCATCCAACAGCAAGCTAAATTTAGAAGTTCCAATAACCATCCGCAAATCGTCATTAAACTGGACTCCCAACACATTGTTTATTATTTGCGTGCACCTTGTCCGCTTCAACTTTATGGCAGCAGAGGCGTTGCACGCTTTAAACTGTTCGACACAGAGTTGGGACTAATGGTGAATAGGTGCTATGGCCGAGTGTTCCGCAATGTACAAACAAAGTGCAGCCACCTGCTCCTCTGTTTTGGTGGTCTTTCTAACAAAAGGTATTTTGTTAGATTGTGCCACACTTGCAATGGACGCACTATGTTTTCTGGTATCGGCATGCTGCCGTAATTCGCACAACTTAGCTCCAACCAATGCCTTGCTAAGGCAACAGTACGCTTTTGTGGGATCAGTTGGGACTTTGCGTAACCACTCCTTAAATTCGTCGAAATTTAACCACAAATCGCAGAAATTTTGCTTGTATGAAACTCTTGGCATCTTTCTTTTTTTCAAAAATCGTGCAAAATTGCAGTGTGACCGATTCTTATAAGCGAAAAATAACCTAAATACGAACAACAAATATGATTTTAGTTCCAGGTATCGATAAAAATAGCCAAAATCCACAATACAATCAAAAACAAAATTTATTTTCTTCGAAACATGTTTTAAGCCGAAAAAAGCTAAATGATATATGAAATAAGATTTCAGATTTCAAGCTATAAGTATATCAATTATTTTTCAAGCTATTTGTTTTTAAAATAAGCTAAATCTGGCTTAAAATAAACTAATATGGCAACACTGCTTGGGGTTACCGTGGCTAGCTTATTCGCCTCAGAGCGGGGTTTTTAACCAAAGCCAACCGAGCGTACAATCCACAACACGAATATTGACAAGAACACTACAATACATACACAACTATCATTGGCAACGTACCCACCCTACCTGGCAACATTTCAAATTTTCTGTTGTGCCACTCATTGCTCGCAATGTTTACGTAAACTACAACTCCATCAATTCATGTCGACAACAATTTCATACATATATATTTTTACTAATATGATACGTGTCCGTTCTTATGTTTATAAATTTCGATACGCTTTAACTCATATCATTTTCATACTCGATGCAAGATATATTGGGTTTGTGAAAAGTATGTAACAGGCAGAAGGAGGCGCAGCAGACCCCAGAATTTGTACATATTCCTGATCATCGTCAGAAGCCGAGTCAATATAGCCATGTTTAAATGCAATGCAATCAAAAATTTTAAAGGCATTTGTTCTTATCGTACATTATTGTAATTTGAAATACGTTTGGAGACAAAATGCATCAAAGTATCCTGAAAGTTGCATAAAAATCAGACTATAAACAAAAGATCTAGAAACGTAACAAAGTTTATAATTAAACGCAATGTCACTGCATGTGTGCAAGCAAAACAGAAACATACAAAATATATGAATTGAACGTTTACGCTGTTTGTGTAGCGGCAGCGCTGCCCGCGGAAGCTGGCCGTGCCAACCAATGCTTTATATATTAAACATGTATATTCGGAAATAAAGTGCAGATAGTTTTCTACGGTAGGGCGTGCTCGACTGTACTTTTCTTTCTTGTTCAAATAACCATTTCCGAAACACATAATTTCTACTAAGAGAAAAAAAGTATCCGCGGCTTTTCTGCTACGAGTAAAAAGTATCAAAAGGAAAAAATTTCCATCACAATTATACTAACAATTTTTCTGCTTCTGCAAGAAGCATTTCTGAGTGTATGCCTGGGTGATAAAATCATCACCGGTGCATTTCTCTGGTGACCAGCATATTTAATGTGCAGAGTATTGTCACACAACCAACAGTAAACAAACTTTGGTTGGTCAGTGTCACGAGATGGACCAGCTGTCCAGTTATTTTGCGGCAGGACATTTTTACAACAGGAAATTTAGGATTACAATATATTAAAACATATATACCAAATTTGTGTAGTTTATATAAGGCTCCATAAAAAAGTAACAAACCAACAAAAACAACAAGGTTAAGCATACTAGTAGTAAACATAATCATTTTTGATAAACAAAATTTTATAAAAAATTTTGGGCCATGGTTGAAAAATTGTTACTCCACGACTGTGAAAGACCCCGTACTCAATCAAGTGCTCACTTTTCCATTAATATATGCAATTTTTTTTTCCAGTGGGAGCAATAGGATACAGTTGTACGATCCGGATCAAACTTGGTGAGGATAGTTTTAATCATGATATACACATAATGTATAATGTATTTGTTACGATCGCTTAACTAACACTACATGTCTTCACACAAATTTTTTATTTTCGACCAATTTGTATTATGTAAGCTATAGGATATAGTTGTCTGATCCGGATCAAACTGGTGAGATAAGTAAATTTGAACGCGATAGCTTTAGTAGTTTCCTTTGGGAAAGTTTCCGACTATTTGCATTTATATGTAATAGATTTTAGACCCCGTACTCTAAAAAAGAGTAGAGGGGTCTATTAAGTTTGTCTGAAGCGAAATGTGCGTAATAGGCGGAAGGAGGCTTTTCCGACCCCATAAATAAGTTTATTTCGACGCGTAAATCATCAACGCTTCCATCTAGTGTAGTGTTTAAGAGAGAAACTGCTAACTTATATCAAGCTATCGCCGATTTATTTGCCGATTTTTTTTTCCAAACTACTTATAGTGTGCAGAATTATAGTTCTAATTCACCTTATCCTTATCGTGTAAATTCTTTCAATTGTAATTTAGAGCCAGTAATCACTAAAAAATCCGCTTTTACTTAATCTAAAAGCTATGAAACCTGTTTTTTCACCTGGGCCAGACGGAGTCCCAGGCTGTGTGCTTGGAAACTGTGCAGACGGATTTTTAAAGCCCCTGTATAAACTATTTACATTGTCTGTTGAGTCATGTTGTTTCCCTGAAGTTTGGAAATCATCTTACATTATTCCTCTTCACAAAAAAGGAAACAAATCCAATGTCTGCAACTATAAAGGTATTTCCAAGTTGTCTGCTATTCCCATGACATTTGAGAAATTAATAACTTCTCGACTGCAACATTTCTGTAGATCTATGATTTCACCCTGCCAGCATGGGCTTGTGAAATATAGATCCACTACCACTAACCTGTTAGAGTTTACATCATTCGTTTTGCAGGGCATTGATAAAAAATTGCAAACTGACGTCATCTATACAGATTTTAGCAAGGCTTTTGACTCCGTTAACCACAGCCTCTTAATACATAAACTCAATCTTTTGGGACTTTCTTATAACTTTATTCTTCGGATTTCGAACTACTTAAGTTCTAGAATACAACAAGTTTATTTTAATGAAACACTATCTAAGTCTGTTCAAGTTACTTCGGGCGTTCCACAAGGCAGCCATCGTGGTCCTTTATTATTTATTTTGTTTATAAATGATCTGCCATCAGCAATCAGTCACTCTCGGGTGCTCATGTATGTCGATGACGTTAAACTCTGTGTATCGGCCACTGAGTCACTCCTAGGAACCAGGTTACAATCTGATCTTTATAGCTCAAACCTGGTGTCAAGCTAATTTATTAAATCTTAACTACAGTAAGTGTAACGTAATGTCCTTCAGTAGGCGACTCCCCTTTCTAAACAATTATATTCTGAGTGGCAACTCTCTTCACAGAATTGAGTCGCTCATTGATTTGGGTATCCTTATGGATCCAAAGCTCAAGTTTGATAGGCATGTTTTATCAATAACTAACCGTGCTCTTGGTGTCCTGGGTTTCATAAAGCGCTGGTCGAAAGAATTGAACGATCCTTATTTAACAAAAACACTTTTCACCACCTTGGTACGTCCTATTCTTGAATATGGATCTTGTATTTGTTCTCCCCAAAAAAGAATAGAATCAGTACAAAAACAATTCCTTCTTTTTGCCCTAAGGGCACTTAACTGGAATACTAACATACGCTTGCCATCTTATCGTAGTAGACTTCTGCTATTAAATCTTCCTTCTTTGTCTGATCGTAGGACAGTGCTCGGTGTAATTTTCTTACACAAACTAATCAAGGGCGAAATTGATTCCACTGAATTAATTAGCCAGATTAATTTCGCTGTGCCGATCAGACCCACTAGAAACTTTCTTCCCCTTTCTCTTCAACCCTGTACTACTAACTTTGCTGTCCATAACCCTTTCCGAATCTTGTGTAGTAACTACAACAAACTTTCTCGAGTTGTAGATAATTCTACTTCTATCCCCTTCATTAGAGATTCTATTCTTTGTCACCTGTCTAGATCTTAATTAATATAGTTTACATAAATTATTATGTATTTTGTCGTATTGTAATGTATTTTTATTATATTGTAATCGTTTTTTACTAATAAATCCGTTTCGCATTTTTCGTTAGCCGTACGTTATGGGATGTGCCCTCGGTCGGTTGGGCGGGAATAGGCTGCATTATTTGCAGGGTTCCGCGCGTTAACAAGCACGTTGCTTGGTGTTGTTGGGCCACTTGAATGCACTGTCTCGTTAGTACCTCAACGATAAAATAAATTTCAAATTTTGCCGCGCCCCCTGCCGCCCCCGCAAATTGTAAAAAACAATTTTCACATCACCTAAACTTAAAAACGACTAGAGCTAGAGAGACAAAATTCACACATTATGTGCCATTATGGTACCATTAAACCTATCCTCACCAAGTGTGGTCCGGATCGAACAACTAACGCCTGTAGCTTCCATAGGACAAATCGGTCGAAAATTGGTGATTTGTATGGAGACATGTAGTTTTAGTTGAGCGATCGCAACAAAATTTACATATTTTGTGTATGGTACCGATTTAACTATTTTTACCAAGTTTGATTCGGATCGGACACCTAAAGCCTATAGCTCTCATAGGACAAATCGGTCAAAAATAACTTATTTGTATGGTTATATGCGCACTAGAATGAGTACGGTTTCTTGCTTGTAACTTGCAACTGACAACCGATGGAAAATTTTTTCGCTCGTGGCGCAAGCAATTTGTGTTGTTATAAGTTCACTGTATTTCTCTTCTAGCTGTACGTGCCAAATACAAGAAACGGTTCGACAGCAAACACTCTAACCCAATCTTATATTCCATAGGTGATCTAGTTGTAGTAGAAAACGAACCAGATGCAACAGGTGAATCACGTAAGCTTGAGCCTCTATACCGTGGACCATACCAAATAAGGAACGACCGATACGTGATCGAGGATATCCCTGAAATGCAGGAACGAGACGGAAATACTGGTCAGTATATTCCTCAGACAAGATGAAGCTATGGGGTGTTGGTGTTCCGAATCTGGACGTGAATTCCGAAAACGACTACCGAATCGAGGACGATTCTACATCAGGATTGACTGAACTGTCACGCGACAATTTATGAATTTCACAATATGTATCAAAAACACACTAGCAACATTCCAACATGTTGCCAAGTTGAGTTGAGCTGAGAGAGTCTTTGTCGAAATGTGCCAGCTATCGGACGCAACGTACGTGTCAATGTATAAACAAGAAAAATTATGTAATACGTTTATTATATTAAGTTTCTCAAATCAACATTTAAGCCAGTAATGAATAAATACTCTGTATTAATATTTATTTATGAAAGCTTTAGTGTTCTTCATTTACCATCGTAAGACACTGACAAATGGTTGAAAAATTTTTACTCCACGACTGTAAAAGATCCCGTACTGAATTTAGTGCTCACTTTTCCATTAATATATGCAATTTTTTTCCAAAGGAAGTAATAGGATACAGTTGTACGATCCGGATCAAACTTGGTGAGGATAGTTTTAATCATGATATACAGATAACTTATAATGTATTTGTTACGATAGCTCAACTAACACTACATGTCTTCACACAAATTTTCTATTTTCGACCAATTTGTACTATGTAAGCTATTGGATATAGTTGTCTGATCCGGATTAAACTTATATAAGTAAATTTGAACGCGATAGATCTAGTAGTTTCCTTTGGGAAAGTTTCCGACTATCTGCATTTATATGTAATAGATTTTAGACCCCGTACTCTAAGAAAGAGTAGAAGGGTTTATTAAGTTTGTCTGAAGCGAAATGTGCAAAACTGGCAGAAGAAGGCTTTTCCGACCCCATAAAGTATATAATAACGTAGTTGGAAGATCGGTTATTCAAAAAAATATTATTTTTCTTCACTACACGATACTACGGAGTACAGATACAAATCTAGACTAACTAATGCTATGTTCTGGAGACGTTTAGCAAACCTCGGCTTTGAGCTTTTATTGATTGGACTTTAGACTTTTGGAGCTTTTGGCTCATATGTAAATAAAGGGGCTCTCGATCTTGAAGAGATTGAGCTTTAAGAGAATTCTGTCGGCCAGGATTTGTGCAATGTCAGCAGTTTCAACCGATTCTGGCGAATTGTTTATGATAAGTTCGTGGGAATCCAGAATTGTTATTGTCACCATTTGATTTTTGTATAATGTTTGGTTTAAATCTGTGAGAGAGGAATGTGTAATATAAATGAAAAGTGCGTGTAAGGCGTAATGTATGGGTACATATGTGCCTACGTATGTCACTATATATATTCTTGATCAGCATCAACAGCAGAGTCGATATAGCCATGTCCGTCTGTCTGTCTGTCCGTCCGTATGAACACCTGGATCTTCTAAACTACACGAGCTAGAGCTACCAAATTTGGAATAAAAGCCCGACCTGCCACGCCCTCCAACGCCACCGCAAATTGTGCAAAATTTTTTTCACATTATCATAACTTAAAACGGCTGGAGCTATCGGGACCAAATTCACACGTTATGTGTATAGTACTATTATAACCATCCTCACCAAATTAAGTCCGGAGCGGACAACTATAGCCTATAGCTCCCACAGGACAAATCGTTTGAAAATTGGTGATTTGCATGGAGACATAAAGTTATCGTTGAGCGATTGCAACCAAACTAACACATTACGTGTAAGGTACCATTATAACTATCCTTACCTACTTTGTCCGGATCGAAAAACTATAGCCTATAGCTCTCATAGGACAAATCGGTCAAAAAAAACTTATTTGTATGGTTATATGAGCGCTAAAATGAGTACGGGGTCTTTTAAAGCCGGCTCGCTTGACTGTAGCCTTTCTTACTTGTTGTAACTTGCAACTAACAACCGACGGTACATTTTTTCGTTCGTCGCGCAAGCAATTTGTGTTCTTATAAGAAAACTGAATTTCTCTTCTAGCTGTATACTTAACCCTTGTACATGTCTGTCACATTTTTTAACACTTTAATAAAAGTAAATTTTTATATTTTGCCGTAGTATAATTTTATATTCTTTCAGTATTTGTTTTTAAATTTTTTTTAATCATGTCTGTCTGCTACAACAGAAATTGCCAGGTGCGAACCAATGTAAAAGTGGGTCTTGCTTGTTGCTGGCTGTGTGTTATCGTATCACGCGAAAAATGTGCTGGTCTTAATGGCCGTATTATTGACCAGATTAAATCCAATACAGCAATAAACTCGACATGTGAGTCTTGTAGGGACGTTGAAAGGAACATGATGGGTTTCATGAGGCAAACAAAAAGAGGCTTTGGGGGAACTTTTGCCAGATTTAAGAACCTGCTTGATAGTTTCACCTTTTTGGATAAAGACGTCAAGAGTATGAACCTCTTGAATGATTCTCCGAAGAGGAAAAAGGCCAATTTTAGGTTGTTAATTGGCCCGAATGAACTTTTGGACCCTCCTCATATCTATTTTAATTCTGATCCGCATTCCCAAATAGTGTTGTCAATAGGAATGATAACTTTTTTCGCCAAAAAAAGTTGTTTCTATGGACACCGTGCCAACCCCTGATGCAGTTGCTGTCAAAACAGTTGATGTTGACCAACAAACTAGTGATGACATTGCGATTAGATCAATCAGTGAATCAACCCTATGCTCGAAAGACGATATAGCAGTGGCTGAAAATAATATAAAGACTCTTATAGGTATCCCACCGTAGAGACAAATCTGGTTCACGGCTAGCTTCTAATACTGATGATGTCAAGGCCTTTATTCAGGCCAAATCTGTAGGCAACATTACGGTGGAAAAATTCCAATTTGCATATGTTCGGAAAATTTCATCATTTAATCAGCTTAACAAAATATGCTGTAAATAGTTCTGGCCAAACCACCTAGTAGCAAAAAAAATATACTAAAAAAAAAAAACGAAACGGACACCGATTGCTCTACCTCTTCTTTCTTTATCTACTCAACCATCTTCGCCTACTAGCAACAAAAAATAAACTAATTTCCTCCCTCCCGCTTGCCTATTAAAATGTAAGAGGGTTAGTGGCAAACTAAGTAACCTTTACTTGTCTAGCTTTTCTTTTCCTTTTCATGTCATTGCCTTTTCTAAAACTTGGTTAAATCACAATACCAAGATTTTCTGCGACAAAAGGGTAATAAGTCCAACACTTGTAACAATAGGGGTATCTCTAAGATGTTCGCAATCCCTTAAACTTTTGAGAAAGTAAAAACTGCTTAATTGCACCATTTTTGTAGACTTTTTTTTCACCTTGCCACATGGGTTTATCTATATAGTGACATATGTAGACACATATGTACCCATACATTACGCTTAGCACGTACTTTTCATTTAAGTTTACACATTCCTCTCTCACAGATTTAAACCAAACATTATAAAATAATCAAATGGTGACTATAACAATTCTGGCTTCCCACGAACCTATCAAATATCATAAACAATCCGCCAGAATCGCTATTCCCACCATTGGGATTGAAACTGCTGACGTTGCACAAATCCTGGCCGACAGAATTCTCTTAAAGCTCAATCTCTTCAAGATCGAGATCCCCCTTTATTAACATAAGAGCCAAAAGCTCCAAAAGTCTAAAGTCCAATCAATAAAAGCTCAAAGCCGAGGTTTGCTAAACGTCTCCAGAACTTAGCATAAGTTAGTCTAGATTTGTATCTGTACTCCGTAGTATCGTGTTGTAAAATAAAATTATATTTTTTTTGAATAACCGATCTTCGAACTACGTTATTGGCGCAGCCGGTAGGATATCGGAAAAATATCCTTGTAACAGTAATCGATCCTTTTCGATCCGCTAATAGAAATCCTTGTACGACTAAGTGACTTTCTAGGATTGAGCACGCGAATTTGCCGCAAAATGTGATTCGGTTCAGAACATTACAATTATGGAAAAAACTTTCTGATATCCGCAAAAGAATCAACGCGTGTGTTTTAAAACTTAACAAACCAATTATCAATCGTGGCCCACAGTAAAAGTGCGACCGCCACCAAAAAATAATTGCCATATTAAGAATACCGCGCAACACAAAACTTTCAATATACCAAACAGTGTTCTACTAATAAATATATCCTTTGGACTATTTTGAACAACTGTACTTAAAGGACTTATTTCCAGGCTTCACACATCATTAAATTGATCCCTGTAAACAGTTAGCTCCTTACAATCCACCAAAAGAAAACCAAACCTGAACTGACAAACTTGGAAAATGTCAGTATTTTACCACAATTGACCTTGCGAAAGGATTTCATCAGATACAAAGGATCCCAATAGTATACCAAAAACAGCTTTTTCAACTAAAAATGGACATTACGAATATACTCGAATGCCTTTTGGATTGAAAAACGCCCCAGCAACATTTCAACGTTGTATGAACAATCTATTAGAAGATCTAATTTATAAAGATTGTTTAGTATACATGGATGATATAATAGTGTATTCCACTTCATTGGAAGAACATCTATTATCATTAAAAAGGGTATTCGCAAAACTGCGTGAAGCTAATTTAAAATTGCAATTAGACAAATGCGAATTCATGAAAAAGAAACTGAATTCCTTAGACACATAATAACAACAGAAGGAATAAAAGCAAATCCAACAAAAATCTCTGCAATACAAAATTTTTCAATACCAAAAACGCCCAAAGAAATAAAATCATTTTTATGTCTTTGTGGTTATTATAGAAAATTCATTCCTAACTTCGCACACGTTGTAAAGCCAATGACTTTAAAATTAAAGAAAGGTGCAAGTATAAATATCAAAGAACCAAATTACATTTCTGCTTTTGAAAAATTAAAAGTACTTATATCGTCCGTTCCAATTTTAGTTTATCCGAATTTCGAAAAACCATTTTGTCTCACAACTGATGCCAGCAACATAGCCATTGGAGCTGTTCTGTCTCAAAATCAAAAACCAATTTGTTTCGCAAGTAGAACTTTAAATGAACATGAAATTAATTATTCAGCAATTGAAAAAGAACTTTTAGCCATCGTTTGGGCAATAAAATATTTCCGATCTTATCTTTACGGGAGAAAATTCGAGATCCTCAGTGATCACAACCACTTGTTTGGCTTAATAATATTAAAGAACCAAATATGAAATTACAACGCTGGAAAATAAAACTAAATGAATTTGATTATCACATTAAATATGTACCAGGTAAAGAGAACCATGTTGCAGATGCCTTATCCAGAATTAAAATTGAAGAAAATATGTTAGGAGAAACCTCTGACGTCACAGCAGCAACAATCCATAGTGCTCAAGAAGACAACCAATATTACATTTCACTAACAGAAAGACCAATCAATTATTTTAAAAGACAAATGGAATTTACAAAAAGTAACTCAAATAACGTAAACGTCACTTACTATTTTCATAAAACAAAAATTTTAATAAATTTTGTCGAAATGACACACTATCATGCCAAAGTATAAATAAAAAAATACTTTTGTTCAAAGAAAAGTGTTATATACTTCAGCAACGAAGCCGATTTTCTTACTTTCCAGAATGCTTTCATTGAAATAATTAGTCCCAATAATATTACAAAAGTAATGAGATCAACTAAAAAACTAACAGATCTTCAAACTTATGCCGAATTCAAAGAATACATTATTAACACACACCAAAAGCTACTACATCCAGGAATAGAGAAAATGACATTATTATTTAAAGAAAAGTATTATTATCCAGATTACCAGAATTTAATTCAAAATATAATTAACGAATGCAAAGTTTGCAATGTAGCAAAAACAGAACATAGAAATACTAAATTAGCCTTTGAATTAACTCCAGAAATCCATAATCCCAGAGAAAAAGATGTCATTGATTTTTATATGGTAGACAACAAACAATTTCTATCTTGTATAGACTTATATTCCAAATACGCAACATTAATTGAAGTAAATGGTCGAGATTGGTTAGAAGCCAAAAGAGCTCCTTTAAAAGTATTTAATGACATGGGAAAACCAATTGAAATTAAAGCAGATAAAGATTCAGCCTTCTTGTGCTCCGCACTACAAATTTGGTTAAAATCAGAAGATGTAAATATAACCATCACAACTAGTAAAAACGGTATTTCAGACATAGAAAGATTTCATAAAACAGTAAATGAAAAATTGAGAATTGTCATTTCTGACACAAATCAAGAAGATAAACTAACTAGATTCGAAATAATACTTTACACTTATAACTAAACATAATACGACTGGTAGAACACCAGCAGACATTTTCATTTACGCAGGAACTCCCGAGTATGAAACACAATTAAATAAGAAAAATAAAATAGAAAGACTTAATGAGAAAAGAGCCGAATTCGAAGTAGAGATTAGATATAGGGAATCACCATTAGTAAGGTCTAAATCCACAAACCCATTTAAGCAAACAGGGAACATAACACTAATAGATGATAAACACTATGAAAAAGTAAACAGAGGTAGAAAGATAACACATTACAAATCAAAATATAAAAAGAAAAAAGTAACTAACGAAAGTAAATACGATAATTCTAGATCAACCAATAACCCGAATCACGATGATAACTCCTCATAACTTAACAACTCTAATAATAACATTCATGCTACTTTACTTTATATGTCCAATAATTTATATGTCAAAATTTGGAAATCAATCCAATTAACTGCAAAAACGGTTATCTAATATTTCAAACAGGAACCATAAACTTACCTATAAAATACGAATATCATTATTTAACTATTAATATAACAAAGACTGAAGAAACTTATAATAACCTAATAAAACAAAGAAAGGAATTTGAAAGACTAACAAAAATTAAATACTTAATAGAAAAACTGGACAGAGAAATGAATGGCATAAGACTAGTAAAACGTAACAAAAGAGGACTTGTCAATTTCATGGGAACATTTTACAAATATCTTTTCGGAACTCTTAATCAAGAAGACAAAGAAGAATTGCAATCCAAAATAGATAACCTTTCAGTAAATAGCGTTCAAGCTAACGAATTAAATGAAGTAATAAAAGCAGTTAATAGAGGAATAGAAGTAATGAACAGTTTAAGTATCACCCATGAGGCAGATCAAAGACTTGAAATAGTAATTTTCAATTTCCAAGAATTCACAGAATACATTGAACACATTGAACTAGGAATGCAACTAACCAGGCTTGGTATATTCAACCCTAAATTATTAAAATATGACTCACTATCACATTTAAACGCAGAAAAAATTATAAATATTAAAACATCAACTTGGTTAAAGACAACTACTAACGAAATTTTAATCATTTCCCATATTCCACGTGAAATTATAAATACCGCACAATTTGACATTATTCCTTACCCTGACGACAATAAAACATTTTAACCGAAATTATACATGACAGTTATTACATACAAAATAATAAAGCATTTACAGCAACCAACAAAGATTTAGTTATGAACAAATGTATTACCGGAATATAAAACCAAGGAAAAACAGAATGTAGATATTCAAAAATCCATAAAAACTATGAAATTAAGTATGTAGAACCAAATATTATTTTAACATGGAACAAAATTGTATCAAAAACAAGAAAGAAAAGTACAGTCGAGCACGCCCGACCGTAGAATACTCTCTGCAATTTATTCCCGATCATTTAATAAAATCGGTATTCGGGTATATCAATTGAAAGTACTTGCAATAAAACACGTTGAAACAAAAACATCAATTTGTATGGATGCACATATACATTTGACATTATAAGTGTGCACGCACATATGTATGTGTGTATATGTAATACATACACAATTGGTTGGCACGGCCAGCATTCGTGGGAAGCGCTGCCGCTAGCAAGCACCGAAAACGTTCGCTCACATGTTTGTATGTTTCTATCTCGCTCGCACACATGCATTGGCATTGCGTTCAATTATCAACTTTCTTACATGTCTAGCTCTTTTGTTTATTGTCCGATTTAGATGCAACTTTCATGATAGTTTAATATATTTTGTCTTCAAATGAATGCTAAATAACAATACTGTACGATAAAATTATTCTTGTGAGAAAAGGGGGCGTGGCAGTCCAAAATTTTTGATGACAATACAATTATGCCGTCTCTAGGAACCTGCGTACCAAAATGGGTGTTCCTAGGTGCCATAGTTACTGAGATATTCGCCTAAAACATCATTTTTTTACGAGGTGTTTCTAGTTTTTTGCTCATTGTGGGCGAACGGGGCGTGGCATCGAAAAAAAAAGATTCTTGTATTGACTGACTTAATATCGAGTCGATAGAGACCAAATTCAAACTTGTAGCTCTTACCATCTCTGAAATCTGTTTGCTCATACGGACAGACACACAGACAGACGGACATGGCTATATCGACTCGGCTTGTGATGCTGATCAAGAATATATATACTTTATGGGGTCTGCCACGCCTCCTTCTGCCTGTTACATACTTGTTTTTTTTGCACAAACCCAATATACTCTCTCTTGCAGAGAGTATAATAATTATTATTAATAATAATTATTTTAATCGCATTAATTATGTACATTATCTTTAAATATACAAATATTCCAAGAAAAATTATTGTTAATTATAAGAACCAAAAAGAATCAATCCCAAACATACAATCAAATATTGAAAATAATATTGAACTAAATCAAAACAAAAATGAAACCGAAGAAATTGTAACAGACCCAACACTATACCCAAAATTATCCGCCTGAGGACAGGCTCATTTCCTAAGGACGGGGAAGTGACATATGTAGACACATATGTACTCATACATTACGCTTAGCACGTAATTTTCATTTAAGTTTACACATTCCTCTCTCACAGATTTAAACCAAACATTATAAAATAATCAAATGGTGACTATAACAATTCTGGCTTCCCACGAACCTATCAAATATCATAAACAATTCGCCAGAATCGCTATTCCCACCATTGGGGTTGAAACTGCTAACGTTGCACAAATCCTGGCCGACAGAATTCTCTTAAAGCTCAATCTCTTCAAGATCGAGATCCCCCTTTATTTACATAAGAACCAATAGCTCCAAAAGTCAAAAGTCCAATCAATAAAAGCTCAAAGCCGAGGTTTGCTAAACGTCTCTACGTTATTATACGTTACGTTATTATATATATAAAACTGTTTGTCCTCACTGACTGATTAACCTATCACGCTACAGACCAAAGCAAAGGTCCTAGAGAGATTACATTTTCACACAACGTAGATCTCATAACTTTATCGTGCAATATGACGCCGTTTTGCAAAATTTTGATTGGAAGGGGGTTAAATTCGATGTCAAAGGTCAAATTTTAATTAGTATGAGAAAGTTTGTTAGTTTTGAAGCTATCCTAGCCAAATTTTCAGGTAACATGTAAACTATTGTTTTGCACTACCTGCCCAACCTTCGTTAAGTTTAGACTATTTTCTCATACACCTGTCATAGGAATTGCATTTGAATAATGTGAACTTGGTGTGAAAAAGTTTTTATTTCCAAAGATGTCTCTATCAAACTCACAGAGTACATGCATGGTAACAACTTACACAGTTTAACTAAATTTGGTTACGATCGAAATACTTTTTATTACACCTGAAATAGAAACAGATGAAAAATCAAAGGCTAAATTTTTAATTAGTAGGAGAAAAATAGTTGATTTTTAAAGCTATCTTAACCAAATTTACAAAGACATGTAAATTATCATATCGCACCAATTGACTAACATTCGTTAGGATCTGACTATTTCACCATACACCTTTCATAGGAGTTACAGGTGAATAACGTGAACTCAGTGTGCAAAAGATCTTATGTCTAAAGATATCTTTATCAAACTCACAGAGTACATGCATGGCATCAACTTACACATTTTAATCAATTTGGTTACGATCGTAACACTAGTTAATACACCTGAATAAGAAATAGTTGAACAATCATTTTAATGGCTTTTAAAAAAACAAGAAAGAATGCTATAGTCGCCTCGCGACTTTAGGATACCCGTTACTCAGTTTTATTATATTATTAACAATATAATATATTATTAATAATATTACAATATGTTAGGTAATCGACCCTATTGATTCTAATTCAGATGACTTGAGAAACGCAGAAAATTTTCATACAAAATCATTTTTACAGCGTATTTTTGACCGATCGTCCCTATGGGAGCTATACGATATAGTCGTCCGATTTGGATGAAACTTAGTCAATATGTTTATATTATTGACAGATATATTCTGTGTAAGTTTCACTTCGATTGGTTGGTCAACGCAAAAGTTATTCATATAAATTCATATTTGGAGCGTATTTTTGACCGATTGTCCCTATGGGAGCTATATGATATAGTTGTCCGATTTGGATCAAACTTGGTCAGTATACGTAATCCCTAGACGTGTACTTTCTGTGTCAATTTGGTTTAGATAGCATTACTAACAAAAAAGTTTTCTATACTAAAACATGCTATTTTTACCTGTTTTTACCTTTGTATGCACATAGAACGCCCTAAAGTGGGCGTGTCAAAAAACAAAAGCAAACTTGTACTGCTTGGGCATTTTATCTTTCGTTTGCGACCACTCGGGCCTTTCTAGCTCTTATAGTCTCTGAGATCCTTTTGTTCACACAGACGGACAGACGGACAGACGGACAGACGGACAGACGGACAGACGGACGGACGGACAGACGGACAGACGGACAGACGGACAGACGGACATGGCTATATCGACTCGGCTTGTCATGCTGATCAAGAATATATATACTTTATGGGGTCTGCCATGTCTCCTTCTCCCTGTTACATACATTGCAACGAATACAATATACCCTTTTACTCTACGAGTAACGGGTATAAAAACCCTTAAGATTTAGTAGACAGGATGTGAGCTTTGTTCTATACATTGCATCTCATCTTGATCATTTAATAAACAGAGAATATTCTTTAATGTTACTTCGTTGTAATCCATTACTTTTAGTTCGGTTTTTACTTCTCCGAAAATTGATTTGATTCACGACTCGATTATTCATGAACGATAAACAACAAATTGGCTTTATTACTACAGGCAACACAAAATTTATTCTAACACTTTTGTATTGTATTTTCAAATAGAGCTATGTTTCCAGAAGCGAAATGTGCGTGACAGCAGAAGGAGGTGTGCCCGACCTCATAAAGTATATAAATATTCTAGAACAGCATCAACAGCCGAGTAGGTATAGCAATATCCGTCTGTCTGTCCGTTTGTCTGTCCGACCGTCTGTATGAGCATCTAGATCTCAAAGACGAGGGAGCTAGAGCTACCACATTTGGAATTACCTTGGAAACGACTAGGGTTATCGTGACCAAATTCACACATTGTGTGTACGGTACCAATATAACTTTCCTTACCAAGTTTGATCCGGACAACTATAGCCTATAGCTTCCATATGACAAACTGGTCGAAAATAGAACATTTGTATAGTGACATGTAGTGTTAGGTGAGCTATCGCAACTAAACTCACATAAATTGTGTATATGATGATTGTTTCTTTTTTAACCAAGTTTGATTTGAATCGGACACATTTCAAACTACAAGAGCTAGAGCCACCAAGTTTGATCCGGATCGCACGACAATGGCCTATAGCTCCCACAGGACAAATTGTTCGAAATTTGGTGATTTATATGGAGACATGAAGTTTTAGTTGAGCGATTGCAACCAAACTAATACATTATGTGTATGGTACCATTATAACTATCCTCACCAAGATTGGTCTGGATCGCACAACTATGGCCTATAGTTCCCATAGGACAAATCGTTTGAAAATAGGTGATTTTTATGGAGACATGAAGTTTTAGTTGAGCGATTGCAACCAAACTAACATATAAGTTGTATGGTACCATAACTATCCTTATCCAGTTTGGTTCGGATCGGACAATTGTAGCCAATACTTCCTATAGGACAAATCGCTCGAAGATTGGGGGAGCACGGGGTCTTTTACAGTCGGCTCGCTCGACTGCAGCCTTTCTTTTTTGTTGATTATAAGTTTAATCATTTTCATATAAACATAGTGACCAAGTTTCATCCAAATCGGACGACTACAACTTACAGCTTCCATAGGGAAGAGCGGTTTGAATAATGCTCTAACCAGTCACTAGGGTCTAGGGTCTCGCTAGAGTCGATTGCCTAAACGATGGTAATATTATTATTATCATACCCCATTATTAATACTATAATAAAACTGAGTAACGGATATCCTAAAGTCTTGAAGCGGCTATAGCATTCTTTCTTGTTTTTTGCAAGTGAGACATTTGAATTAATAGTAATAACTAGTTGAGTTGAGTTCTTCTGTTTGTTGCTTATAGACCCAGTACTCTAAAAAAGAGTAACAGTTAGAAGGAGGCTTTTCCGAAGTCATGTCTGTCTGTCTGTCTGTCCGTTTGTTTCTATGCGAACTAGTCTCTCAGTTTTAAATCTTTATTGATGAATCTTGGTATAAATGTGTATTTTCCCTGTACACAGTTCATATGATAAAATCGGCCATATCGGACCACTTTATCACATAGCTCCCATAGGAACAATCGGTTAAAAATGCTGAAAACGCTTAGTATAAAATTTTTCAGTATCGATTAAGCGATTTAAACCAAATTTACACAGTATGCATTTGGTATTATTCCCCATATGTTGGACGAAATTCATTCCGATCGGGTCACTATATCATATAGCTGCCATAGGAACAATCGGTTCAAAGACTTAGAAGGAAAATTTCTAGTGTCTTTTAAGTGATTTTAGCAATATTCACGCAATACACATTGGCCAACATTCCCTATATGCTGACCAAATTTCATACAAATCGGACTTCTAATATATCATATAGCTCCCAAGGAACAAGTGGTAGTTGAAACTAAATTAACGCAATATGCATGACTGCAAGGATATTTTATCTTCGGCGAGCCGAAGATAACCTTTTTTTTCTTTTTATATTCAATTTAAATTCAAAATATTAATGTTTTTAAAATAAGCCAAGTAAGGAAATTGTGAATATAATTGTGTATACATTTACATACACACATATATATATGTTTGTTTCTAAAATATAAATCACTCCGCTTCTTCTTCTTCTTCTTTTTGCATGGAAAATGCGCACTACTGTGAGAACGGGGTTTTTACAGTCGGCTCGCTCGACTGTAGCCTTTCTTACTTGCTGGTTATATTATTTTGAAGTTATATATCTATATTTCTTTTCGTTGTCATTTTTCTTTGAAACATACATTAACATTCATTGAAATACTTAATAGACTTAATTTTATTGGAACTCTATCTATTTTCTTCGAAATCCTTTTAAAATGTGTAAATTGTAAATTTTGGCAGGAATAGAACTCTTAAATTTCACACAAGATAATAAGGAGAATATACACACTTCATTGAGTAAGCATTACTCTTAATTGTGTATACGAATTATATTCCGATTATGCCCAATCAAAAATGAGCCATAAAACAATTGATACCTCATCGCTTAAAAGCGGAAAATGGAAGAAGAAGAACGAAGTCAAGTTGGGAATTTCTGTCATGCATTTTTGCTAAATAACATTGCGTAATGCCATTTTTTTTAAAAACCATCAAAATAAGCATATCAAATAGTCTTAACATATTGGAGCTGCAAATATTTTCTTCCAAGTCCTCTTAGGAACGCACGTGTATAATGGATACAATGGACGAGTTGGGTTTTCGTTTCAGGAGAAATTTCCTGGAATCGAATGGGATAGCTTTAAAATAAACTCTGTGTACTTCATTTAACAATGCAGCTGGGAAATCCCATATACATAATGGTGTTCCTTCCTCATGTAATCAATTAAACTTGAATAAAACTCTCCTTCTTCCATACCTAAGCCGCGCATTTGAAGTGCGAGATTGCATTAGATTTATGACTGTTTTTTTTTTAACGGGCAAGTTCGGGCACAGGAAACGATGTAAACATTTTAAGATAAATAAGTGAGAAAGGCTACAGTCGAGTGAGCCGACTGTAAAAGACTTCGTACTCTTTCAAGTGCGAGTATTTTCATACAAATCACCAATCTTCGAGCGATTTGTCCTATGGGAGGTATAGGCTACAGTTGTCCGATCTGAACCAAACCGGATAAGGATAGTTATAATGGTACCATACAAATTATATGTTAGTTTGGTTGCAATCGCTCAACTAAAACTTCATGTCTCCATAAAAATCACCAATTTTCAAACGATTTGTCCTATGGGAACTATAGGCCATAGTTGTGCGATCCAGACCAATCTTGGTGAGGATAGTTATAATGGTACCATACACATAATGTATTATTTTGGTTTCAATCGCTCAACTAAATCTTCATGGCTTCATACAAATCACTAATTTTCGGTTGATTTGTCCCTTGAGAGCTATAGGCTATAGTTGTCCGATCAGAACCAAACTTGTTAAGGTTAGTTATAATGATACCATAAACATAATGTGTGACTTTGGTTGCAATCGCTTAATTAAAACTTAATGCCTCAATTCAAATCACCAATTTTCATACGATTTGTCCTATGGGAGCTATAGGCTATAGTTTATGGAAAAACTGATGTTTTGTCGAATATCTCAGAAACTATGGCACTTGAAAGTACCAGTTTTGGTACGCGGGTTACTAGAGACAGCATTAATACATTGTCATTAAAATTTTTGAGCTGTGTAGCGTGTGGCTATTGGGCTGTTAAGATAAACCACTGTTGAGATGTAGATGACACTGACACTACGTAGATATAAATTAATAAGTGTCACTTTCGGAATAAAAAGGTGGAAATTTTCAAACAAGAATAAAAACTGTCTCGACCACTGAGAGAAAATGTGAACTTTAAATAGCTGATCAATTGTTAGGGTACTGTAGGTGTTCTCGTATCCCGTTCTTTACCCACCCTACCGTGGTAGTTTGCTAATGTTTTTGCTACCCCT
This sequence comes from Drosophila cardini, assembly GCA_018903735.1. Lineage (NCBI taxonomy): Eukaryota > Metazoa > Arthropoda > Insecta > Diptera > Drosophilidae > Drosophila > Drosophila cardini. Next base: position 43,470 of record JAEIGM010000057.1, read on the forward strand.
CAACCAATGCAATGGTTTACTTATGGAGGGTTACTAAAGTAAGTGTCTATCTGTAACAGCATTGAACCACCAAAATATATTATGATTTCATTTCAAATCGTTATACATACGTTTCATTTTGTTACGACTCGGCTTGCCTTTCCAGGGGCGACCGCGGCTAGCTCATGCGCCTCAGGGCGGGGTTGTTAACCAATGCCCACCGAGCGTACAATCCACAAACATCGATTGGGGAACCTCGACATTACCACCACTACATTACACAAACACTAACAACACTAAACAACTATCGGCCATCTCTATCGGCGGCATCGATATTATTACCGCAACGTACCCACCCTACCTGTGGCGGCAACATTCAAATTCCTAGTTGCGCCACCCATTACAAATGTTCACGTCAGCTCTTCTACTCCTGGCTATGCAATTCCCCTCCCATTAACAACTTACTCACACATATTCATTTCAACAAATTTACACATATTTATTTACACTAATCTTTAACATGTTCTGTGCTTATTAATACATATTTGCCTCTCTTTATTTAATTTAATTTTGCTTCATTCATTTTCTTCTATTATTTAGTCTTAATATTTATTTTTATATCTGCTATTTTATCCTATGTCTCTCCTTTTATTTATAATTTTTATTCAACTTTTCTTCTTTCTTCGTCATCCCTTTCGATTTCTTTCCTTTTATTTATGTGTATTAGTCTTTTATATATGTGCACATTCTTTTATTTATGTTTTCTATTTTGTGCGGGGGGGTCTCGGGGGTACCTAATACGACCTATGAGCTCAAAGGGGCATAGGGGGCCGGACATTGCCAATTCATTTTGGCGTGCATAAAAAAAAAATAATATAATTATGACGCACTGATTTTAATGAAATTGTGGACGCAGCTAATTAATTAAAAGAAAGAACAAAAAGGATGGGAAACGAATCAAGAGAACACACACAGCAATTTATATAAATATAAAAGCGGAAATTAATTCTCTTACGATAATAGGCCAATATATATACATATTAATAAATAAGCAAACAAAAGGAAATTATTAAATTTGGTTTTCTTAACAAAACTACAAAAATCTAGATTCTAATACTTCATATTTATAATACAAAAAAAATATCTGCTGTCGGGAGCGACACAGCTCACCACGTTCGTCCCACTGTGCCTGAGAGCGCAGCTGTTGCGGCGTGACGTCACTGTCCCGGCTGCTGTCCGGCGTTACTGCGGCTGTCGCTTGTTGTTGTTGTCGTCGCTGCAGTATCGTGGCTGCTGCAGTAATGTTTTTGTTGTTGTTGTTGGTTTTGGCTGTTAGTTTCGGGTTATATTGTTCTTTACGTGTCGTCCGACACTGTGGATGTTGTTGCGTTTCGTTTTACGTTTTTATTTAACAAATTTAAATTTTGTTGTTGTTGTGTGCGTAACTGCGTGTGCGTTCGATGTAATTATTCTTTACTTAAGTTTCGTTTATACGTCACTAGTATGTGTCTCGCGCATTTTATATATATATATGTACACGTATATATATATATATGTAGATTTTTGTGCCTTTGATTTTTTGTTTAAATTAAATGTCTTCTATTTAATTTGTTCTGCACTGGCACAGGACACCATAGGGAACGCCACTTAACAACACAACACAAAAGACTTAATAAATGTAACGCACAACATACTAATTTCTATTCAATCTTCTATTAATCCGGCCGCGCCAAGTTTTTTTCATTTAATCCGGCCGCGCAACCGCCTCGTGCCGATTTCCAAAACCAACTCCTTCCTTGAAACTCAAGCCACCTGTTGCTATGCAATTTTTGATTTTTTCATTCTTTTTGCCCTCTTCGCAACGGTGTCTTCGAGTCAACGGCCGTCTGCCCTTGGCCGATATTCTCTCCCTCTCTCTTTCTTCTAATCTTACTCTCCTTCCTTATTCCTACTCTTCTACTCTAACTCTTATACTTTACTCTTCTATTTTAAACTACTCCCCTCCCCGCCGAGTATGGCCACCACCAGCTGAGCCGAACAGTGTGCGATGAATTCGCAACACTTATCGATATTTCGATTCCGCTCAGCCCCAGATGCAACATCACTTGAAGATTTGCACCCGGCTCGCGGTTGTTTACGCCTGCGAGGGAAGTGGTACCAATATTCGAGCGCATGGGGCTGTCCGCTCTGGGTATGCCGCGCCCAACGTAGGCCATCGGCTAAACCCTGACCTTAAGAGTCTCATGCTCTACCGACTGAGCTAGCTGGGTTTATAGTCGGATGTCTTTGGCGTGAAAGACACCTATTGGTCTCCCATTCTCGTTTTCCAGCTCGTACATGTTTGCGCCCACCGCTCTTATGACGCGAGCTTTTAGGAACTTCCGGGCGAGTTTTGCATTGAACGCATTTTTAAAATTGCTCAATACAAAATTGCGCCGAAAGACCTCCTGCCCTGGAGCCAGATGGAGTTCTCTTGCTCGCTCATTATAGCGCAGACTGCTCCGCTCATACGCCTGATGTAGATGCCTCTGGATTTTCTCTTGGATGAGCCGTTGCTTATCGGTTCGCCCTAGCGTAGCCAGCTCGTGCTCACACAGAGACTTCAGTTTGCGAGCCAAAGCGTATTGAGCCCCGTTCAGCATCAAATTTTGCCCGAACACTGCAAAGAACGGAGTGATTCCTGTTGCTGTATGGACGCTGTTACGCAATGCTGCCTCGATCTCCGGGAGATACAGATCCCATTCGCGATGGTCGTTTTCTAAATACGCCCTAATCGCTGCTAGGACTGACCGATTAACTCGCTCCGCAGCGTTGCTTTGGGGAGAGTAGATGGCAGTCCTTAAATGCGTGATCCCATAAGCCTGCGTCATCTCCTCGAAAACTTTCCCTACAAATTGTCTGCCATTATCAGAGTGAATTACCTCGGGCACTCCGAACTTCAAGAAGACTTCATGCACCAGGAATTCAACTACTGCCTTCGCTGTCGCTTCACGCATGGCTTTTAAGAACAAAAATTTTGAAAAGTGGTCAACGACGATAAATATCCAGGCATGCCCCCTTTTTGACCTCGGATATTTTCCTAAGAAATCGATGTATAACTTCTGGAATGGCCTTTCTGTCACCACTTCCGTCCCTATTCCCGCTTGCATCCTAAAGTTTGCTGCCTTTATCTCCTTACAAACGTCACAACTCCGGACAAAATCGGCCACTTGCAAAGCATGCAACGTGTTCGCCATTCCTCCATGTGCCGACGTGTGCTCTTCATGCGCTCTTCGTATCAGCTCGTGCGTCAGTGAGGCAGGTACCCAAAGCTTCCAAACACAGCCCTCAAGTTCGTCTTCCAACTTACTTCGTGGCATGTGTTTGAATATTAAGCCCCCTTCTACTTTCAGGTCTGGCAAGTGCTGCGCGTTTTCTTCAATTTCCTGAACTAACTCTTTGTATTCCTCACTCTCAAACTCGTTCGTTTGGAACCCCAAAATTACGCCAGGATCTAATTCTTCCTTTACTTCGGCCACTACCGCTTCTAGACTTCGTGAGAGCGTGTCGGCCACTACGTTTTCTGACCCTTTTCGATGCTCAATCACGAAGTCTAATGCCTGCAACTGCAAAGACCATCTTGCTAGTCGACCACTTAGGTCTTTCAAGGACATTAGCCACTTCAGGCTGGCATGATCAGTTATGACGGTAAACGGCATGAGTTCTATATAGGGCCTGAATTTCTGGATCGCCATGATCGCCGCTAAGCACTCCTTCTCAGTCACGGAATAGTTGAGCTGGTGCTTATTCAACTTCGCAGAGAAATAAGCAATCGGTCTCTCATACTTAGCCTCGTCCAGTTGGAATAGCACCGCGCCCACTCCCGAGTGCAAAGCGTCACACTGGACATAGAATCTCTTTTGGAAGTCCGCATGCACCAGAACTGGAGCAGTGGTCAAAGCCTTCTTCAATGCCTGCACTGCCTTAATTCCTTCTTCCCCTAGACTGAACTTTCTGCCGCCTTATGTCTTCAACGCATCTGTCAGTGGAACTGCTATCGCGGCAAAGTTACGGATGAATCTCCGATACCATCCAGCCGTGCCCAGGAATGATCGCACCTCTCTCACCGATCTCGGCACTGGGATGTTATCTATAGCTGTTACCCTAGCTGGGTCCATCCGCAACGTTCCTCCGCCTATAATGAACCCAAGATACCTAAGAGACTTGAAACAAAACTTTGACTTACTCAGCCCTATAGTTAAGTTGGCTGCTTTCAGGCACTCTGCCACTCTATCCAAATACGCCAAATGCGTCGCGAAATCAGGAGCGATGATCAACAAGTCGTCCAGGTACACAAACATATTCGACCTCAGCTCCGTTGGGATCACCTTGTCCATCAAACGACAGAGGCGTTGAGCTGCATTGCACAATCCAAATGGCATCATCTTGAATTGGTACAACGGACGCCCTGGCACCGTGAACGCCGTACATGCCTTGCTCTTCTCATCTAGCTCGATCTGCCAGAAGGCGAATTTGAGATCGACGCTAGAGATGTAATGCGTTTGATCAACTCTGGACAAGATTCCCTCAATGGAAGGTAGCGGATAGGCGTCCTTGATCGTCAGATTGTTAAGCTTCCGGGCATCGAGACAGAACCGATTTTTGTCCGGCCTTCGTACAACTGTGGTACGGTTACTCCACGGACTGTTGCTCTCTTCGATGACACCGATAGCTAACATCTTGTCGACCTCATCCCACACCACCTGCTGCATAGCTGGAGACAACAGATAATGGCGGTCTTTCACCGGCTGCGCTCCTGCCACTAACTCGATATTATGCCTTATTAACACTGTCTTTCCTAAGCCTACTTTCTCGAATGCTAAGAAGTTATTCTTTACAGCTTCTAAGGCTGCCTCCTGCTCCGGCTCTAAGTCCCACGCTTCCGGCTCGGCTTCATCGGCCTCGTCGTCTGCGTAATGGGCAATTTGTTCCGTCATCGCAGAGACTACCCTCATGGGCTTCGACTCCGGCTCCTCAGCTCCAACTACTTCTGGAGCTAGACCAAAAGCGCGCCAGAAATCGATCCCATAATAAGCTGCTTGCTCCAAGAAAGGGCATAGGTAGAAGGTCATTTTCCTAATCTGTCCCTGATACTCGATGGCGATCTTTAGGCGGCCGATGATCGAGCGATCTTTACCCGACGCGGTGCGCACTGACGACACGTAAGGCTGCACCGACAAGCCCAACTCTTCCACCAGCTCGCGACATCCTTTCCCGAGAAGGCTTACAGTTGCTCCCGAGTCAAGCAAGCCACGCACTGGTCGTCCATTAAGCCTTATTTCGGCAAAAACTCGCGGATCCGACTGCGAGCTTCGTCCCACGGCCTCCACCACTTGCTTCTTGACTCGGCGCCTTCTTCGGAATCTTTCACGCGCCTTCTTCATCCTACGTGTCACCAGCCGCATCCCATCGAGCAAACGATCATCGAAAATTCTATTTCGGGCCTCTAAATACGCTCGGACCCTCTCCTCGTATGGCAATAATCGAAAATTGTTCCTATATCTATCCCTAGCGCTATCCTTATTGATTATCGAACGACACTCTATCTTATTGCCTACCAAACCTAAGTCTACTGGACGACATTTACTATTATTTCCTACAAAGCCTACATCTACTTTCTTTCGGGATTCTCCTGGCGGTACGAATCTCCCGTCTTCCTCGCACCCCTTCGGCCGTTTCCCTGACACTCCGGACACTTGGGGCAGAAGGTGTCCGGTCTGCCACATAGGTAGCAAAACACCTTCCGTTCCTTGGCCAAACAATCCCTGAAATTGTGGTCTGTAAGACCACAATTCCAACAACCAGGCCTCTGCTGTCTTCGTGCCCCTTCTCGCGCCTCCTCTACCTCGACATTGGGTTCTTCCGGCTCGTCTTCGGCCACATTCACCTCATTCACTTTGTGCCCTTCCCTCGAACCATACCTCGGCATTGGTCGGCCCTCCAACGACTTAACCGTGCTCCTCCTACCGTACGCCTGCTCCACCTCGCTGCACTCATCCCTAAGCTGGTCTAATGTGTACACTTCAAGGGCATACACGTAACGTGCCAGATCATCACGGAGCCCCTTCTTGATGATCTTGATGAGACGAGCCTCAGGCAGGGGTTCCCGCAACCTCGATGCCAGTTTCCGCATAGCGTACACGAAGTCATCGGCGCTCTCACCGCCTCTCTGCCTTCGCTGCATCAACTCATGCATCTTATCGTGCTCGGTCTGGGTTCCCCTGAATCCAGCCAACAAAGCACGCTTCAGCTCGTCCCATCGCTCCACTCGAAACTGCCGCACGTATAGCCAGTACCAGTCCCTGGCTCTTCCTTTGAGGAGGAGGTGGAAACATCGCAGTACCTCATACCAAGGGCACCTATACTGGCGCTGGAGAAACTCCACACGGAAAATAAAATCTTCCACGGAAGATTTGTTCGGGTCTCCGTCGAAAGACACGTCCCATCTTTCGATTTTCGCCCACATCTGCCGGCCTACACCACTTTCGTCTGCTCGGCAAGCCCTCTCGTCTCCCGTGTACTCATTGGCCCGTCTGTCTTCTACCCTCCACTGAGACGTCGTTGGGTTCCGCCAAGTCCGCGTTTGCGGATCGGCTGGCCTAAAACGAACAGGCTCATCCGGCGTCACCAGGCGTGGTGGCTTCGCAAACGGATTTGGTGGGCCCTCTGCCGAACCTCCGCTTCTCCTCATACCTAAATCTGCCCCTGGCTCTGGCCCTACATCATCGTCGAATGCCATCAGCTCGTCCTCTTTGGTGCCGGCATGGAAGCGAGGCAAGCCCTCGGCTACCGTCGGCTCTTGCCGTTCACGAGACAGATGGTCTGCGATCGGCCGGAGAACATCGTTGATCGCCTTCATCACCTCCATGAAGCCTAGCCGCATCTCTTGCTGGATGGTCTGGCATATTCCCTCAGCTTGGGACTTCATGAAGGTGAGATGCGCCTGTGCAAGCATTGCATTCACTGCTGATGCCTCCTCCGATCGCAGTTCTGGCTTTGGCTCCTCCCCTTTCGCCCTTGTCGTCTCCGGCGGCGGTGTTCTTGCCAGTGCACCATACCCCCCTTGCGGAAGATCGCTCTCCCATGAGCTCTCCCTCTGAACGGCTTTCTGTCGGGTATTATACCCATGCGCACCTTCTCCTTCAGCCATTGTGGTAGTATTAGACTATCTTTCAAGAAAAAACTATATAAATCCCTACTGATTAACCCCCCTATACGAACTAACATAAAATAATAACAAAATAATAAATGAATAAATAATAAAGAGCGAATTTAAATCAATAAATCCTAATAATACAACAAAACAAAAATAAATAAATAGATAATAAATAAATAAATAATACATAAATAAATAAATAACAAAAATAAATACATAAATACTTTGCAACAAATATCCACAAACAGAACAATTTACCTCGTTTCAACATATAATATAAGATGGGGATTGCATTCTGCCGGTTCGAGCTGACTAAACCTACGTCAACCATATGGTTCGACAGAAATGGCCAAACATTTAATGCACAAAAAAAATAACAAAACACGAGAGGTCTGTCGACATGTCAGATCGTCAGCTGAGCTGACGATCGACAGTCAAGAGGCCTCCGTGGGCTAGACTTACTCTTTGTTCTCTTTTCTTTTGGTTCTGGCTGCCCACGGTGGGATAGTGTCCGATGATGCAGCGCGTACTAGAGTTAATCCCTGTACGGGTCACCATAGGCCACTATACACCACCTAGCCACCCATCGTCGTCACGATGCATCGCGTGCTGGAGTTTCAAACCCCGCACGGGCCACCATGATCAGCCGATAGTTTTGGCCGGACAACCAGTACCAGAAAACACAAAAAGACGCTTTACTTTACATTATATTTAACATTTAAAACAAAACGACAGACATGTTTGATTTGCAGGTCGGATCCTTCGTGTGCAATTGAAGGCGAGCGTATACTCTCCCGACAAGACTCCATTCAGGACCGGTCTGCAAACCAAGACATACTAACACTTGAGATCCGGCAATCTTATGTGTTATTTATTTTCGTCTGGGTCGTATGCTACGACGAGGCACACCTCGTCGAGCTCCATTTCCAGTTTGGGCGCCATATTGTTACGACTCGGCTTGCCTTTCCAGGGGCGACCGCGGCTAGCTCATTCACCTCAGGGCGGGGTTGTTAACCAATGCCCACCGAGCGTACAATCCAAAATCATCGATTGGGGAACCTCGACATTACCACCACTACATTACACAAACACTAACAACACTAAATAACTATCGGCCATCTCTATCGGCGGCATCGATATTATTACCGCAACGTACCCACCCTACTTGTGGTGGCAACATTCAAATTCCTAGTTGCGCCACCCATTACAAATGTTCACGTCAGCTCTTCTACTCCTGGCTATGCAATTCCCCTCCCATTAACAACTTACTCACACATATTCATTTCAACAAATTTCCACATATTTATTTACACTAATCTTTAACATGTTCTGTGCTTATTAATACATATTTGCCTCTCTTTATTTAATTTAATTTTGCTTCATTCATTTTCTTCTATTATTTAGTCTTAATATTTATTTTTATATCTGTCTATTTTATCCTATGTCTCTCCTTTTATTTATAATTTTTATTCAACTTTTCTTCTTTCTTCGTCATCCCTTTCGATTTCTTTCCTTTTATTTATGTGTATTAGTCTTTTATATATGTGCACATTCTTTTATTTATGTTTTCTATTTTGTGCGGGGGGGGGGTCTCGGGGGTACCTAATACGACCTATGAGCTCAAAGGGGCATAGGGGGCCGGACATTGCCAATTCATTTTGGCGTGCATCAAAAAAAAAGGTAGTATAATTATGACGCACTGATTTTCATGAAATTGTGGACGCAGCAAATTAATTAAAAGAAAGAACAAAAAGGATGGGAAACGAATCAAGAGAACACACACAGCAATTTATATAAATATAAAAGCGGAAATTAATTCTCTTACGATAGTAGGCCTATATATATACATATTAATAAATAAGCAAACAAAAGGAAATTATTAAATTTGGTTTTCTTAACAAAACTACAAAAATCTAGATTCTAATACTTCATATTTATAATACAAACAAGAAAGAAAAGTACAGTCGAGCACGCCCGACCGTGGAATACTCTCTGCATTTTATTCCCGATTATTTTAATAAAATCGGTGTCCGAGTATATCAATTGAAAGTACTTGCAATAAAACACCTTGAAACAAAAACATCTGATTGTATGTATACATACGCATACACACTTAACATTATATGTATGCACGCACATAAGTATGTGTGTATATGTAATACATACACAATTGGTTGGCACGGCCAGCATTCGCGGGCAGCGCTGCCGCTAAGCTACACAAGCAGCGAAAACGTTCGCATAAACGCATTGAAGTTTAAATATTACTTTATTTCTTGTGAGAAAAGGGGGTGTGACAGTTAAAAAATTTTAATGTCATTATACTTATGCCTTTATTAGGAACTTGCATACCGAAATTGGTGTTCCTAAGTGCCATAGTTACTGAGATATTTGCCTAAAACATCAATTTTTAACGAGGTGTGTTTAGTTTTTTGCTTATTGTGGGCGAACGGGGCGTGGCATCGAAAATAAAAAAGATTCTTGTATTGACTGACTAAATATCGAGTCGATACTGACTAAATTCAAACTTGTAGCTCTTGCCATCGCTGAAATCTGTTTGTTCATACGGACAGACAGACAGACGGACAGACAGACAGACGGACAGACGGACATGACTATATCGACTCGGCTTGTGATGCTGATCAAGAATATATATACTTTATGGGGTCTGCCACGCCTCCTTCCGCCTGTTACATACTTTTCACAAACCCAATATACTCTCTCTTGCAGAGAGTATAAAAAAATATCTGCTGTCGGGAGCGACACAGCTCACCACGTTCGTCCCACTGTGCCTGAGAGCGCAGCTGTTGCGGCGTGACGTCACTGTCCCGGCTGCTGTCCGGCGTTACTGCGGCTGTCGCTTGTTGTTGTTGTCGTCGCTGCAGTATCGTGGCTGCTGCAGTAATATTTTTGTTGTTGTTGTTGGTTTTGGCTGTTAGTTTCGGGTTATATTGTTCTTTACGTGTCGTCCGACACTGTGGTTGTTGTTGCGTTTCGTTTTACGTTTTTATTTAACAAATTTTAATTTTGTTGTTGTTGTGTGCGTAACTGCATGTGCGTTCGATGTAATTATTCTTTACTTAAGTTTCGTTTATACGTCACTAGTATGTGTCTCGCGCATTTTATATATATATATGTACACGTATATATATATATGTAGATTTTTGTGCCTTTGATTTTTTGTTTAAATTAAATGTCTTCTATTTAATTTGTTCTGCACTGGCACAGGACACCATAGGGAACGCCACTTAACAACACAACACAAAAGACTTAATAAATTTAACGCACAACATACTAATTTCTATTCAATCTTCTATTAATCCGGCCGCGCCAAGTTTTCTTCATTTAATCCGGCCGCGCAACCGCCTCGTGCCGATTTCCAAAACCAACTCCTTCCTTGAAACTCAAGCCACCTGTTGCTATGCAATTTTTGATTTTTTCATCCTTTTTGCCCTCTTCGCAACGGTGTCTTCGAGTCAACGGCCGTCTGCCCTTGGCCGATATTCTCTCCCTCTCTCTTTCTTCTAATCTTACTCTCCTTCCTTATTCCTACTCTTCTACTCTAACTCTTATACTTTACTCTTCTATTTTAAACTACTCCCCTCCCCGCCGAGTATGGCCACCACCAGCTGAGCCGAACAGTGTGCGATGAATTCGCAACACTTATCGATATTTCGATTCCGCTCAGCCCCAGATGCAACAATTTATTCCCTATCGTATCGACAATGTTCATGTTAAATTCAGTTTACAAATCAATTCAAATAATAATTACACAAGAAGCATTTTTGACTATTATAATCGCTTCACCTACTCGATACACTCGTCTTAAAGAATGTCAAAGAATGTTCATCTTACTCATATATGTAAGTAGAGGCATAATTTTTGTACATACATTTATATAATGATATTAGTTGATGTTTTTATATTACTCACAAAATCATATTTTCCATCGCTGTGTATTCGTTGGGCCCATTGAAGCAGCTACAGATGTAGCTGTGGATTAGACCATTGTTGTTTATGTTGGATAAGACGACGTACTAATCAGGGTCAACCATAATTTGTCGAAATAACGTTGTTTTTTTAATTAGGGAAAAATGTACATTAGTTTAAATTCAGATTTGGTAACACTTAAATTTAAGTTCAAACAATCTGCATACAAATCTGTTTACTACGAGTAGCTATTGCAACTCCATTGCAATTATGTGCCAAAAGCTTTACTTGATCATTCCAGGTGTTTCCAAAAATGGTGTTGCAATAACGCGCGTGGAGACCGATGCTGGTACTCTGACGGTGCTCCGGATATGCTTTAGTATGTCGATACTCTATTTATATACAGTTCATTCGAAACTGTTGAACTATTCTGACGCGTTTCTGTTGAAATATACGAAGTTTTCGTACAGTCCCGTTTACGGCAACACTGTAGGGCCTTCCAGTCACCAGTAGATCAGGCAAATGCTACGCTACCTATCCACAAATCCGTTCAAGTGTTGCCGACGATGGTTGCTAAGATACGCCGCTGTGAACGGCTCCGAACAGTTTTGATTGTGGCAAAACTGCTGGGCTGCACAGGGCGCACTGTAGTAGTCGGCGACGACTAGGCTGGTCTTATCTTGGCAACAAGAACAGGCCTCGTCTGCTACTGTACAGTTTCCTTTTAATTGTAGCGAGCTCCTGACACCAAAAATACACCGACTAGTCTCACTGTATGTTAGCGATGCTGATAGCGCGAGAGCGCAGACTAGCCGGTGTTTGTCAAAAAATATATGTATGACGCCGCTTTTGCTGCTGTTGGGCGCTTTAACTTAAATTCCTTACGATTTTTGTTCAACTTGAACTTATTTTAGACACTTGTGCAAAAAATGTCACGTATTCGAATTATCTTTTTATTAACTTACACGATTATGACGCTGGACAGTCATAACCGTGGCACAACTCACTGAACAAAAAAATAACGCAATGCTTAGACCTACTGCCAACGTACAGTCGTTATTCTAGTGCACGCTGTTTCTTTTGCTATTGGAACGAAAGTAACGGAGTTATGGCGTGATCTTGCTTCGCTTGCTTTGTGCGTTGTCCGTTTAGGTACAAGTGCGAACGAGAGGTAAAGCATGCATCTCGCTTGGATTTTTGCATGTCCCTTTTGCTACTGAATTTGTTTTCGAGGGAATTTTTTTTTTTCGCTTACACTGCGAGAAATTAAAGTTGACTTAAATACTGCACCTTATAGCTGCCACTCCCACTTTTCCCACAAGAAATAAAATAATTTTCAAACTTCAAAGCCGTTTTTGAGGAATTTGTTCTCATCGTACGGTATTTTAATATGGAAACTGTTTTGAGACAATCCATATCAAACTATCCTGAGAGTAGCAAAAAAATTCGAATATAAACAAGAGAGCTAGACACGTAACAAAGTTTATAAATGAACGCATTATTAATGCATGTGAGCAAACGTTTTCTCTGCATGTGTAGCGGCAGCCCGTGATTGCTGGATGTGCCGACCAATGGTATACGTATTACATACAATTACACACATACATATTTCAAACGTATATGTATGTACATACATACAAATATATATTTTTGTTTCAACGTGTTTTAATGCAAGTAATATTCACTCTTATAACCCAAAACCGATTTTAATAATATGATCAGAAAATCTGGCATAAAATGCAGAGAGTATTATACGGTCGGGAGAACTCAACTGTACTTTTTTTTTCTTGTTTAGAATGTGCGACTTTTTGCTACTTTATTTCGAGTGTACAGTGGCGGGTCACCAAACTTACACAATTCTTATTGATACTGGGTCAATAAGAAACTAAATACAATCAAAACATGTAACAAATCCAAAACCAAACGAAACACCTTCGGAGCATATAAATAACACACCACATACAAAACATTTTTTTTTATTACAAACCTTAAAATCATTTGATAAAATTCTTGGCAACGATAGCTTTATGGATTTAGAGGCAGTAATTGATGTGGCCAACAAAGTAATGACAATTCAAGAAGAAACAAGAAAGAAAGGTTACAGTCTAGCGAGCCGACTGTAAAAGACCCTGATCTCATTCTAGTGCGCGTATTTCCATACAAATCACCAATCATAGACCAATTCGTCCTATTGGAGCTATAGACTTTAGTTGTCCGATCCGGATCAAATTTGGTGAGGATAGTTATAATGGTACCATACACATAATGTGTGATTTCCCCGATAGGTTTAGTCGTTTTCAAGTTATGGTAATGTGAAAATCGTATTTAAAAATTTGCGGGAGCGGTAGGGAGTGTGGAAAAGATTTTATGTGAACTGGACCTGCCTGACATATAGACGCACTTTTATTCCGAATTTTGATCTAGGTCCTACTGCCGTAACTGTTTATACCGACGGAAGTGCGACTATAATCTCCCCGTGAGGTTGGCTGCAAGCGGGTCCGTGGTACGGTCATGTCTCTTCCTCGGATGCTTACAAATGGTAGTCGGGCTAGAAGAAGAACACTTCTCTAAAAAGTCACCCCAATCCAAAGGTGGAACAGCATATGCCCATGGATGCCCAGGGGTGCTCGATCGCTAATATGAGGACTCTGGGTACCAACCGACCCCCATTTTCACTCTAGGCTTACCAAGTCGGAGCGAGCCATGACGTGGCGGACTTCCCTTTTCAGCACACTCGTAGTATCTAACTATGGAACAAATTTTTAAATAAAACCAACAACAATAAAATCAAAAACAAGTCAAACAACAAAAAAAAAAAAACAGAGGCCGGCACTCCAACAACTATACGTAATGGACAAGACAATTCCTGTTCAATTGTGCTAACGGACAAGTCAGTCCACAGCATTCAAAATCATGTTGGTGAGGAGGTTCCGGCAAGACAACCGGCTACCAACTCGGCGGGGATACTCAAGTGCACCTCCCGCGTTGAAGGCAAAGGCACGCTGAGCATTACTGCGGCTGCCGCACCGGACATGGGGGAGGGGTGAAAGGAAGGAACCAACTCCAACAGGAACAAACAGGATAAGATGACCTCTTACCAGGAGAAGAAGAGTGCCGCTTTTATCCCACCCAAGGAGTGGAATGGCACTCCAGAAAGTGCAGAGCTGATTAGCTGGGCCAAGTCAATTTTGCCCAACTATCAGCCACCCACGATGAGTGACAAAAAGACTGCGGCCAACAACAACTGGCAGCGCTCTACTGAAGGACAAGGCTCGCAAGCCAAGCGTAGCAAGGTTGTCCCAGCCAGACTCTTCGCTGACGTGGCAAGAAACAGAATCCTCGTGGGAGTCCTACACCGGGGCTTCCCCGACGGCTGATTCCCCGCGACAAGTGGAGGATTGTGGAGAACGAGCTCCAGAACAAATTTCTAAGCATCCTCGAGGAAAGTGGTGGTGCTCCGCCGACCTGTGAGGATGCAGGGTGGCGTTTGGGCCGGGTGAAAGCCATCGCCTGCCTGGATGCTTGCTCTGTAGATCTCTACAGGAAGGCTGTCGCATCCCTTGGGGAAGTTCATCCGGGTGCCAGTCTGGAAGTCGTCGACTGGGACTGCGTTGCCAGCAATCCACATGCCAGGGTCTGGGTCTTCGAGAAGCCAGCGGAACCCGAGAAGATCCTGAGGTTGTTGCAAGTCTGCAACCCCAAACTTCCTACAGCCAATTGGAAGGTTACAAAGGTGGAGGCAGCAGTGGGACTGTCAGGGCAGGTCCTAGTGACACTTGATGAGGCCTCTACAGAGCTCTTGTGAAAGACGGATGGATCCGTGGCTTACGGTTTTAAAAGGGCCCACATCCGTATTTTTAAAGCAGATGCTAAGGGAAAGAACTCCAAAAAAGTCTCCGAGGAAGAGCTCGTAGATCTATCGGACACGATGGCAAAGACGTCACAGTGGTGGAGGTTAAATGTCAGGATGTCCCTATACAAACTCCAGATAAACCTTCACCACTGTAAAGCAGCAGCCGCTGCTCTTCTGCTTCTCCTCTCCTCCTCTCTTCTAGGCTGATTATATGCAATCGCGGTAATGAGGTCACCTTCGTTATTAAAAATAGGCAAGACCCTTATATCCAACTCCCTCGAACCCCGCCTAGTATCTTGGAAAGTCTTGGAGGAACACTCCTTCTCGGACCATAGATATATAGAAACTGTTATCTCACTTGCGATACCTCAAAACACACCCTAGCGCAACCTGAAAAAGACCAATTGGGCCATTTTTAAATCTCAGCTTGATAGGCTGATCCCTTCGTCTCCACCCATGACGTATGGCCCGAACCGAGTTTGTCATACGGAACGGCTGATATCCTCTTTCACTTCTGTTATAAGCCGGGCTAAACTAAAGGCCTGCCCACTTAGCAGAAAGTCGCGCCGTCCCAAGCCTCTTTCGTGGACTCACCCCCTGGACGAGCTTCGCACTAATGCCAGAAGGCTTTTCAGCCTAGCCAAAAGACTCAACTCCGAAGAAGCTTGGTTGTACTACAAGTCCTCCCTTGCTTCCTACAACAAGGAGTTACTCAAAGCCAAGCGAAGCAAAGCCAACTCCTGGCACTGATTCTGCACAAGCATAGAAGATGCCTCAGAGACAGCAAGACTCAGAAAAGTACTCTCCTTATACCCCCCTCATTAGGTTTCCTAAAACGATGTAATAACACCCGAACTTCACTTGAACTTTTGGTGGAGGCCCATTTCCCAGGCTGCTCCAACTATCACTCGTCAGCTCCCCCACAGCTACGCACAAGGGAGCCTGATCTCCCATCTACCCCATTTAGCAAGGACAACATTTTTGGTGCCATCAAGAGTTCAAAGCCCTTCAAATCCCCTGACCTCGATGGTATCATCCCGGCTCATCTAATACACGCTGGCGATCGTACGACTAGCTGGCTACAGCAGATCTATTTAGGTATATTCTCATTAGGTCTCATCTCCAAATCCTGGCTACGCTCCAGGGTTATCTTTATTCCCAAAGCAGGGAAACCATCCCATGTAACCCGAAAGACTTCAGGCCCATTAGTCTCTCGTCTTTTCTTCTTAAGGTGCTTGAACGACTTCTCAGCTGACACCTTCTAGATAGAATCCCTAATATCTGCTTCTCACTCGCTCAACACGCATATCGCAAGGACAGATCTACAGAAACCGCCCTTCATGATATCGTAGCGATCATTGAAAAATCACTCTGTCTAAAGGAGTTCACCCTAGTAGCCTTCCTTGATATCTAGGGGCCTTTCAACAACATTTGTAGTCCTAGAGCCCATTATCGTTGCTCTTACCAACCTAGGTATAGCCAACCTGACCGTCAACATCATTGATCAACTGCCAGCCAACAGAATCATCCTGGCCTCCCTTGGTAATGTCAGTATAGCCAAATTCGTCACCAGAGGCACACCCCAGGGTGGCGTCCTATCCCCTCTTTAATGGAACGTAGCGGTCAAAGGACAACTATGGGAACGACAGCCAACGCAATCACCAATCTGATTGAGGAATAACGAGCCACTGGTGAAAATGTTTCCTCGTAGTTCACTCCATATTGCTGCCCGCACCCTTTTGCGACTAAGCGTGCCTTAAAGCGCTGCACGTTGCCATACTGGTCACACTTGGTAGTAAAAACCCATTTACAGCCGATTATTTTTTCTCCTGCAGAACGATCAACCAGACTCCACGTCTGAATGTTTTTTAGGTGATTATACTCCTTCTGCATCGCCGATTTCCAGTCTGCAGCTTGTTGCGAACATAGCGCTCCCTTTACACTAGTAGGCACAACGATTTTTTTCGCATCCAGTACATTGAGCATATTGTACTCCTTGTGAGGACGACCTACACGTCCAGTGCGCACAATTCTTGGCCTGCCTGGCCCCCATTTTTGCGTTGTTTGGTCCTCTTCAGCATTCTGCCCGTCATCGCTTTGATTTTGTTCATCGGCATCAAGATTTCGCTGCTCATTATCATCAGTATCCTGTTGGTCATCGCTTTGGCCCTGCTCAGCAACATCAATGGACTGCATTTCATGCTTCTCAGCAGGCTCCAGAATCAGCACATCTGATCCACTTGGTGATCTTTGATTGGACTCCAAATCCTTTACAAATTCGTGCTCTAAGAACACAACATCTCTGGATACTGTCACGTTTCTTTTTACAGGGTTGTACAGACGATATGCTTTGGCAGTTTCTGAGAAACCTACCAAAATATGTTGCACTCCCTTTGGCGAAAATTTCTTCTTGCTGGTTTTATCCAATACAATGGCTTTTATGCCAAACACGTTCAGATGGGATACACTTGGTCTTTTTCCAAACCATGCCTCGTATGGCGTCGTAGCAGACAATGTTGTAGTGTGTGATCTATTGCGTAGATACGCCGCTGTAGCAATAGCCTCACCCCAAAAGCACTCACCAAGTCCAGCATGTACCAGCATACTTCGTGCCATCTCCACCAAGGTTCTGTTGGCGCGTTCCGCCACACCATTCTGCTGCGGAGTGTGAGGAACCGTGAGCTGTCTTTTTATACCGTTGCTCGACAGAAATTTTTCAAACGCACCGCTCAGGTATTCGCGCCCGTTATCGCTTCTTACAGCCTTAATCCGTTTTCCAGATTGATTTTCGACAAGCATTTTAAAGTCTTTAAACTTATCAAAAATTTCGCACTTTGTCTTTAATATGTATACCGATACATAACGCGTTTTATCGTCAATAAATGTAGCGAAATACCGTCCGCCACCTTGTGATACTGTAGGCATAGGTCCACAAATATCTGTATGGATCAAATCCAATACCTCTTTTGACCGATTTTCCGAAACTTTTGGAAATTTCTTCACGCTTATTTTGCTTTTAGCACAAGTTTCACATACGAAGTCATTTGTATTACACACACTAGCACGAAGACCATAAACCATGTCTTGTTTAATCATTTTATTTAAACTGTCAAAATTTAAATGTCCGAACCGATCGTGCCACTTGACTAGCTGATTTAAATTTTTTTTTGCAGCAAATGCCTTTTTTGTGCTGTTCTCAAATAGAAATAAATCATTTTGTTTTTCTGCAACCATGATAGTGTCACCGTTTTTGTTTTTTATAAATGCTTTGTTTTCCACAAAAATCACTTTGCACCCATTATCAGTTGCCTTTGGTACAGAAACAAAATTACATTGTAAATTTTTAACATATAATACATCTTTCAATTCGATCTCATTATTTTGCCACTTTAGCATCACTGTTCCTAAGCCTTCAGCTTCTATGTAATTTTGTCCCGCTAATTATACCCGTTACTCGTAGAGTAAAAGGGTATATTGTATTCGTTGCAATGTATGTAACAGGGAGAAGGAGACATGGCAGACCCCATAAAGTATATATATTCTTGATCAGCATGACAAGCCGAGTCGATATAGCCATGTCCGTCTGTCCGTCTGTCCGTCCGTCCGTCTGTCCGTCTGTCCGTCTGTGTGAACAAAAGGATCTCAGAGACTATAAGAGCTAGAAAGGCCCGAGTGGTCGCAAACGAAAGATAAAATGCCCAAGCAGTACAAGTTTGCTTTTGTTTTTGACACGCCCACTTTAGGGCGTTCTATGTGCATACAAAGGTAAAAACAGGTAAAAATAGCATGTTTTAGTATAGAAAATTTTTTTGTTAGTAATGATATCTAAACCAAATTGACACAGAAAGTACACGTCTAGGGATTACGTATACTGACCAAGTTTGATCCAAATCGGACAACTATATCATATAGCTCCCATAGGGACAATCGGTCAAAAATACGCTCCAAATATGAATTTATATGAATAACTTTTGCGTTGGCCAACCAATCGAAGTGAAACTTACACAGAATATATCTGTCAATAATATAAACATATTGACTAAGTTTCATCCAAATCGGACGACTATATCGTATAGCTCCCATAGGGACGATCGGTCAAAAATACGCTGTAAATATGATTTTGTATGAAAATTTTCTGCGTTTCTCAAGTCATCTGAATTAAAATCAATAGGGTCGATTACCTAACCGATTGTAATATTATTAATATTATTAATAATATATTATATTGTTAATAATATAATTAAACTGAGTAACGGGTATCCTAAAGTCGCGAGGCCACTATAGCATTCTTTCTTGTTTTATTTTTATACACGTTACTCGTAGAGTAAAAGGGTATATTGTATTCGTTGCAATGTATGCAACAGGGAGAAGGAGACATGGCAGACCCCATAAAGTATATATATTCTTGATCAGCATGACTAGCCGAGTCGATATAGCCATGTCCGTCTGTCCGTCTGTCCGTCCGTCCGTCTGTCCGTCTGTCCGTCTGTGTGAACAAAAGGATCTCAGAGACTATAAGAGCTAGAAAGCTATGTGCATACAAAGGTAAAAACAGGTAAAAATAGCATGTTTTAGTATAGAAAACTTTTTTGTTAGTAATGCTATCTAAACCAAATTGACACAGAAAGTACACGTCTAGGGATTACGTATACTGACCAAGTTTGATCCAAATCAGACAACTATATCATATAGCTCCCATAGGGACAATCGGTCAAAAATACGCTCCAAATATGAATTTATATGAATAACTTTTGCGTTGGCCAACCAATCGAAGTGAAACTTACACAGAATATATCTGTCAATAATATAAACATATTGACTAAGTTTCATCCAAATCAAACAACTATATCGTATAGCTCCCATAGGGACGATCGGTCAAAAATACGCTGTAAATATGATTTTGTATGAAAATTTTCTGCGTTTCTCAAGTAATCTGAATTAAAATCAATAGGGTCGATTACCTAACCGATTGTAATATTATTAATATTATTAATAATATATTATATTGTTAATAATATAATTAAACTGAGTAACGGGTATCCTAAAGTCGCGAGGCGACTAAGTATAGCATTCTTTCTTGTTTCTTTGTGCTCACGCATACTGAAAAACAACGATTTCTCGGAACACAAATGTGCTGTAGCGCCGCTGTCTAAACACCACGCACTTTTTGTCAATTCGCCGCTATTATGCGAAGCAGCAAACACCGATAGCGAACTTTTTTGTCTTTCGCCCGATTTTTCGTTTATGTTGTCTTTTTCAATCTTTTTGTTTTTAGACCCCGTACTCTAAAAAAGAGTATAGGGGTCTATTAGGTTTGTCTGAAGCGAAATGTGCGTAACAGGCAGAAGGAGGCGTGGCCGACCCCATAAAGTATATATATTCTTGATCAGCATCAACAGCCGAGACGATATAGCAATGTCCGTCTGTCCGTCTGTCCGTCCGTCCGTCCGTCTGTATGAACACCTGGAACTTCTAAACTACAAGAGCTAGAGCCACCAAATTTGGAATGAAAGTCCGTCTGCTTCGCGAGCAGATCAAGTTTATTTCAAATCTTTGCCACGCCCCTTACCGCCCCCGCAAATTGCAAAAAACAATTTTCACATCACCATAACTTGAAAACTACTAGAGCTAGAGAGACCAAATTCACACATTATGTGTATGGTACCAATATAACTATCCTCACCAAGTTTGATCTGGATCGGACAACTATAGCCTATAGCTCCCATAGGACAAATCGGTCAAAAATAAAAAATTTGTATGAAGACACGTAATGTTAGTTGAGCGATCGCAACCAAACTTACAGAGAATGTGTGAATAATTATTAAAAGTATCCTCACCAAATTTGGTCCAAATCGGACAACCACAACATATAAAATAAGTTAATCAAAAATGCTGAGTTTTATGAATAAATTGTTTGTTTACACTGCTTGCAATAGAAAAAGAACACAAACTGCAGCAAGCAGTGCAGTGTGTTAACTAAACAATTATTATAAAAGATTTAACTCTACGTTTAGCTACTGCAACTTCAATAAGGAGTGTGGTCTCGCTAGTAGAGATGCGCGCTTCGTACGTGTTGGTTAGCCCGGGGTCCCCGGTTCGAATCCAGTCAGTGACAAATGCTATTTGTTAACTTTTTAAATTTTAATTATTTACATAAACTTCAATGCGGAGTGTGGTCTAAGTAGTAAAGATGCCTGATCTAACTCTTCGCACTTATATGTGAACCCGGGATCATGGGTTCGAGCGCCGTCAGGGACATTTTATTAATTTTTGTTATATTACAAAAAAATATTACATGTAAATGCAGATAGTCGAGCACTTTCAATAGAGGGGCGTGGTGCAGCTGTTAGCGCACTGACGCGTGTGCGTGGAGTCCGAGGTTCGAATCCCGTCAGTGAA
This sequence comes from Drosophila cardini, assembly GCA_018903735.1. Taxonomy (NCBI): domain Eukaryota; kingdom Metazoa; phylum Arthropoda; class Insecta; order Diptera; family Drosophilidae; genus Drosophila; species Drosophila cardini. Next base: position 64,823 of record JAEIGM010000057.1, read on the forward strand.
TTGTTTTGATTATTTTTTTTTTTTTATTTCAATTCAAATTTAAAATTAAATTTAAATTTAATTTCAAATTGTAAAACACAGCATATTTTTAAAATAAGCCAAGTAAGGAAATTGTGCATTTAATTGTGTATATATTTACATACATTTGTATATAAAAATGTATGTATACAAAATGTGAATCACTCCCGTTTTTCTTGTTTTTCGAATGGAAAATGCGCACTTCTGTGAGTACGGGGTCTTTTACAGTCGGCTCGCTCGACTGTAGCCTTTCTTACTTGTTTGATCTACACTTCGCCGCAAAGTGCCCGCGACGACCGCATGTCCAACATTCGACGTTTTTTAATTCCTTTTTTCCTTTGTCCTTCTTTACGCTTTCTGAACGCGATACAAACATTTTTTGTTCGACTTTTTCGATTGTCTCGCTTATTCGGCGCCTCTCTCCTTCTTCAAGCAATTTAATTCTGAGAGCGCTAAGCGACGGCAAATTATCACGTGTCTCCATGGCGACAACGAAATTCTCAAATTCTTCATTTAAACTTGCAAGTAAAACAAGAAAGAATGCTATAGTCGCCTCGCGACTTTAGGATACCCGTTACTCAGTTTAATTATATTATTAACAATATAATATATTATTAATAATATTAATAATATTACAATCGGTTAGGTAATCGACCCTATTGATTTTAATTCAGATGACTTGAGAAACGCAGAAAATTTTCATACAAAATCATATTTACAGCGTATTTTTGACCGATCGTCCCTATGGGAGCTATACGATATAGTCGTCCGATTTGGATGAAACTAAGTCAATATGTTTATATTATTGACAGATATATTCTGTGTAAGTTTCACTTCGATTGGTTGGCCAACGCAAAAGTTATTCATATAAATTCATATTTGGAGCGTATTTTTGACCGATTGTCCCTATGGGAGCTATATGATATAGTTGTCCGATTTGGATCAAACTTGGTCAGTATACGTAATCCCTAGACGTGTCAATTTGGTTTAGATAGCATTACTGTGTCAATTTGGTTTAGATAGCATTACTAACAAAAAAGTTTTCTATACTAAAACATGCTATTTTTATCAGTTTTTACCTTTGTATGCACATAGAACGCCCTAAAGTGGGCGTGTCAAAAAACAAAAGCAAACTTGTACTGCTTGGGCATTTTATCTTTCGTTTGCGACCACTCGGGCCTTTCTAGCTCTTATAGTCTCTGAGATCCTTTTGTTCACACAGACGGACAGACGGACGGACAGACGGACAGACGGACGGACGGACAGACGGACAGACGGACATGGCTATATCGACTCGGCTAGTCATGCTGATCAAGAATATATATACTTTATGGGGTCTGCCATGTCTCCTTCTCCCTGTTACATACATTGCAACGAATACAATATACCCTTTTACTCTACGAGTAACGGGTATAATTATGACAGGCAGTTCATCAGGGATTACTTGTTGGATTTCACTTAATTTTTCAACGAGATTAGAAAAATTATTTATATGTTCACGAATACTTTCCGTATTACCCATTCTAACATACAATAACTGTTTAAATAGCTGCACTTTTCTTGCCGGACCAGACGGTACATGGATCTCGGCTAATCTTCGCCAGGCTTCACTTGAGGTTGTACAGTGCTTTATATTGTTAATCTGCGATGCTTTTACACATAACAATATACTCGCGAGAGCTTTTTCGTCTTTGCTATCAACAATAGCCTTTTGCTCAACTGTGTCATTTAGATTATGTACCAAACGACCACTTGTCACTGACCACAAGTCACTATGTATTAATAGACTTTTCATCTGCACTGACCACACACTATAGTTTTCACTATCCAATTTCTCAATTGCGAATTGTGAAGTCATTTTGTTAAATTTAGTTACTGTTTACTTTTAACTAAATAATTAACCGAGTCTCTCTTATACACAAGTCTTTTTAACTATCACGCGTAGTTTTTAAGCTGCCTGGGCCCATAACCTATTCGATTCAAAGTTTATTAGAGACTGACAAAATGTGTATATATGAATTTGCTGCAACGCAGGCAGACGAACTAAGAAGTAAAACATACATGAAAGAATCTCCGTTATAATTCAGTAAACGAAGCATGTGTATAGTGAAATTAAAGATAGACAATCAACGGTGTGTGTATACATATTTTAACAATATTGTTATAATACGATTTTGTAGTTTAAATTAGCCTGTTTAAAGAAATTGAAAATCTTATTTATTTTGTCAGTAGTGGGAGATACGAGGTGGAAAGGGTGACATGTTATTGAATGTTCGGGATCTGACACTATCATAGTTAGGGCAGGAGACAATGATGTGCTCGGTTGTAAGAGCGGATCCACAAGGGCAGATTGGAGAGTCGGTGTTTTCCAGCAGATGTTTGTGTGTGTGGTTGGTAAGACCTATACGAGCTCGCATATTGTAATCGTTGGAATGTATGTAACAGGGAGAAGGCATGGCAGACCCCATAAAGTATATAAATCCTTGATTAGCATGAGTAGCCGAGTCGATATAGTCATGTCCATCAGTCAGTCTGTCCGTCTCTGTGAACAAAACGATCTCAGGGACTATAAGAGCTAGAAAGGCCCGAAGGTCGCAAAAGAAATTTCAAATGCCCAAGCAGTGCAAGTTTGTTTTTGTTTTTGACACGCCCACTTTAAGGCGTTCCATGTTCATACAGAGGTAAAAACAGGTAAAAATTTCATGTTTTAGTGTATAATGTTAGCAATGCTATCTAAGCCAAATTTACACAGGGAGAACATGTCTAGGGAGTACATATACTGACCAAGTTTGATCCAAATCCAAATGAAAAACTTTTACTTTTATTAATCAATTAGTGAGACAAACACGGGATATATTTTTGAATAATATTTCATCCAAATCGGATGACTTCATCGTATAGCTCCTCTAGGGACGCATGGACAAAAATACGCTCCAAATATGATTTAGTATGAAAAACTTTTGCGTGTACCTAGCAATCTTAGTGAAACTCACACAGAATATATTTGTCAATAATATTAGCATACATTTCATTTAAATCGTATAGCTCCCATAGGGACGATCGGATTTTATAATGCTCTAAATATAAATTTGTATGAAAATTTTCTGTGTCTCTTAACGATGGTATTATTATCATATACCATTGTTTATAATATAATAAAACTGAGTAACGAGTATCCTAAAGTCACGAGGCGACTGTAGCATTCTTTCTTGCAATACTGTCTGCAAGAGAGTGTATAATGGGTTTGTGAAAAATATGTAACAGGCAGAAGGAGGCGTGGCCGACCCCATAAAGTATATATAATCTTATTCAGAATCACAAGCCGAGTCGATATAGCCATGTTCGTCTGTCCGTCTGTTTGTCCGTCTGTCCGTATGAACACACAGATTTCAGAAATGGAAAGAGCTACAAGTTAGAATTTGATCAGCATCGACTCGATATTATGTTGATACAAGAATATTTTTTTTTTGTCAATGGCACGCCCCATTCGCCCACAATGAGCAGAAAAACTAGACACACCTCGTAAAAAACTTATGTTTTAGGCGAATATCTCATTAACTATGGCACTTAGGAAAACTAATTTTGGTAGCCAGGTTCCTAGAGACAGCGTGAATCTAATGTCTAAAAAAAAAAATGTAAGGCTGCCATGCCCCCTTATCCCACTAGAAATAAAATAATTATAATTCAATGCCGTTTTTAAGTCATTTAACCTTATTGTACGGTATTGTAATAAAAAATTCGTTTGGAGACAGATTATATCAAACTATCCTGAAAGTTGCAGATAAATCAGGCTATAAACAAAAGAGCTAGACAAGTAACAAAGCTTAAAATTGAACGCAATGTCAATGCATGTGTGCGAGCGAGACAGAAACATACAGACATTTGAACGAACGTTTACGCTGCTTGTGTAGAGGCATCGCTGCCCGTGCCGACCAATGGTATATACCAGAGAACTGCAACGAGTATACTCGAGTATGTTCGAACTTTTCAAACAACGATTGGGTAACGATCAGCTCAGCGTGGTGTCCGAAAATGTTAGAATCACAATGATCAGATGACCGTTTTCTGAATGATTCGAGCCTGATTCGAACATTTCGGTTGCAACATGCTGGCTACTCGAGCGATTTGTACTGAAAAGACAGCCAGCCTCGTTGCATATCTTACTCGTTCGGTTGCAATCAAACGATCAGCAAACGATCTATGGGGCATATATGTATGTATGTATGTATTACATCTATGCTGTAATGTCATATGAATATGCATGTGCATACATACAAACAGATGATTTTGTTTCAACGTCTTTTACTGCAAGTACTATCAATTAATATTTTAAGATACCGATTTTATTAAAATGATCGGGATTGAAATGCAGAGAGTATTCTACTGTCGGGCATACTCGACTGTACTTTTCTTGTTTTTAAAATACGGGGTTTTGAAATTGTAATATAAGTAAAAATTTTTCACTTGATCTCTTTGAAATTTGTTTACTCAAATTTTAAATTCGTTTAAATTTAAATTAATTACACATATAAATATTTATAAATATAAATATAAATATTTGCCGTTCCTCTTAATTCCACTATTCGTTAAGATCTGCATATGTTCGGTGGTAGGTTTTGACCTTTGATTCTTATTTGTTTATTCAATTCTTGCACAAAGCGCAGCTTGCATTTACATACATACAGCTGGTGGAGTTTAGCTTGCGTTAGTTTACTTTTACTTGTTCGTACTTAGTGTCTGCTTGTGTCAACGCTGCTTATACATACATATAACCGCTAGCAGACATGCATGCGTACCCTGAGTAGCTGCAATTCGAATCGTTGTTGTTGGTAAATCGTCTGCCCACATATGTACGTATATTGTGTTGTTGTTTTGCATAGATCGCAGTCCACTCCTGTTTAACTATAATCAGCCGAATATCGCCAAGTAGGTGATTATCGATAAATAGTCGCTTGCGCGTCTGAGTTATTTATTGTTTTTGTTACTGCCAGCGCTTAACTGCATACGCTGCGCTGCTTTAGCTTCTCTTATCTCTGTTATTCGAGAAGTCAACTTATTCATCTGAATATCTTTGTAAGCCAACGGTGTTGAACGGCTAACTATCTTTAATCATCTGATTATTTCGCGCATTCTATAGGTCAACTGTCTTTAATCAGCTGATTATCTTTAACCATCTGATTATCTTCGCTCATTCGATCTTTTTATTAGCTGATTATTTCTTGAGATAGTACACTTACGTGCACGTAAATAGATCAAAATTTAGAGAAACTTAGTATGGCGCACAAATCGGATCCAAATGAAACAGTTCTGACGCGGAAACTTGTCTTAATGCTCGTTTAAGCCAATTATTTATTAAATTAGAAAAAGTAAAGAGAGACATACAGCGTCAAAGGAGTTCAATTATTAATAAAATGGCGACTCCAAGTAAATTTGAGATTCAGTGCCGGCTAGATATACTAAATTCGTATATTTCCAAAGCTATGGACCTGCAGTCAGAGATCGATGCAATAGATCCTGATAATGCTAGCCGCGCAATGCTTGAGGAAACATGTATTTTGGCCCGGTCATCATACATGTCTGCCCTAAGTGCGCATCAGACATCTGAAAACGTAACTCAGCTTTCTCACCATTCACACGTGCCCAAGCTAAAGTTGTCTAGATTAAGCGATAAACACTCAGAGTACAGACAATTAATCCGTTTTTTTAATAGTTTGGTAGATTCTGATCGGTCGCTGTCAAACATTAAAAAATTCAAGCATTTGATATCATGCTTATCAGATGAGGCTTTAGGTACCACCAGGTGTCTGATGCAAATTACCCAAAGGCATTAGAGAGTATACGACAAGAAATGTCTGATCTTTTTTGACACTCTTGCCCAGTTGTTTGATATTGAGCTTATGGAAGACTCGGTATCGGCAATTTTTGATTCGTTAACGTCGGTTGGAGATGATCAAGACTTCGCTAACGCAATTTTGATACACATAGTCATGTCTAAGGTTGGTCCGCATACAAATTAGAAGCATGAGGAGCAGCTTGACTATAATACATTACCGAAATGGGCCGATTGTGTTGTGACTTTAAACAGGCGATATCAGCATTTATCTGCTGCAGAAAGTTCAAAGTCCAGGATGAAGCAAAAATCCGACATGAAACCTGCCAAAAAGTCGTCATTTGCATGCACGAATGTAGAGAAAGTAGTTGAACCCTTACGCAACTTTAGCAGGGCCAACCATACGATGAATGATTTAATTTCGTAAAATCTCGTCAACTTTGTATTAATTACTTGCATTCAGGGCATAGAGTGTCCAACTGCAATGCGTCGAAGTGTAGAGTTTGTTCTCGTCCTCATTACACTCTCCTTCATAAATACGCATTAGAACCATTACAAGCATCTGCTCATCCTGCCCATGTGAATCATGTTGCTAGCGAAGTTGACCAAGTAATCCTTGCAACTGCAGTTGTAACAGTTCAAGACAGATTTGATCAGAAACAAAACACTCGAGCCCTGTTGGATTCAGGCTCGCAGGTGAATTTCATGACGGAAGAGCTCACGCAAGCCTGTGCCTTCAACACAGAAACAAGTGATTGACCATAAAGTCGGTTGGACAGTCGACTTTGATAGCAAAAAGCGAAGTATCGACGAAAGCTTCGTCTCGAGTAATGAGACATCAGTTTAGCGCCGAGTTTTGGGTGATAAAACCATTTGTAGCAGGCAGCAAGACTGTGATCTTCCCATCAATCGGTGGAAGATTCCCGCAAATGACAAACTGGCTGACCCTGAATTTGATAAGCTCCAGCAAATAGATATGCTTCTGGGAGCAGACTTATTTTTCGATTTGCTACATACTGGACAAATTAGATTGGCGAATAATGGTCCGGTGCTACAAAGGACGTTGCTTGGTTGGGTGGCATCTGGGCGGTGCAAGAAAATTCGTACCAAAAGCCCAGTATGCTGCTGAGTGATGCAACATAGACAAGATGTTCGAATTGATGCCTGTGTAGATCGAAGTTGTGAGGTTGAATCTGTCCCAGAGACAAGTGTTTCTGCAAATTATTCTGTAGAGCACTTTGTTTGCAAACAAAGCTTTTGGGACAGCTTTTGGAAATTGACGACAGGACATTTTGGAATCCGACTGATTTTTCAAGACTGATCCCACAGTGCTTCAATGTTGACTAGAAATAGTTAAAAGACAGGTTCTCTCGGTAGAACGTAGAGGTTTTAATGGTGAAATCAATGTTAGGTATTTGAGTTTCATAAACGAGTATCTTGTACTTGGTCGTTTGTCCGTCTCAAATGTAAAAGTTCCACCAGGACCATATTACGCCTTTCCACACCAGTGCGTCCTGAGTCCTGATAGCAGTTCCACCACGCTTTGAGTGATGTTTGACGTCTCGTGTAAGTCAACATCGTCACACTGTGCTAACGATAGACTGATGGTTGAACATACTACTCAGAAGGATCTAATTCGTTCATGTCGTAAGTTCCGTCTGAACCGATATGCCTTAACGGCAAATATCAAACCGAAATTCTCGTAGTGTGGAATATCAATTGGCAAAATTGTTTTCAAACCAATCGTATATATTAAAAGAAGTTGGAAATAAGAAACGTTGGAATTTTAATGATGCCGATTCGACAAAAACGTTTGGCATGACGAGGACACCAAGGTCAGATACTTTTCAGTATCACTTAGAGGGTAGCTTCGCCACATTAAGTCCTACCAAGCGAAAAAAAATTGTTTGATGATTTTGCGTATATTTTAGCTCAAATATACGCGTTGGACCGATGGCGAACCGAGAGTGCGAGTTTCTGGAATGATTCAGAGATCGCACTACATTGATCCCGTTCATTATTAGCAACATTTGTAGTCAATCGAGTTGCAGGCATTAAAGTGATGGCCAATCAAGTATTTTGGAGACATGGACCAACACTATCAAGAGGGTGTGACGTTCCGAAACTCGAATTTTGTCGTAAACTGGTGCGAATGGATCGATAAAGATCAATAATCAATATAGGAACACAAACTGTCGAACTTGGGAAGAAAAGACTCAGATTCGCTTTGCTGATGCTGCTGCAACCGGCTCAGCGTGCAAATGGCACCGTGACATTTGGTAGGCCAAAAAAGGATGATATCGTGCATCCAATTTTGCAATCGCTGACTCCATTGATTCACAAGTCAGACGATTTAGGAAGACGAATCACTTTGACTCATTTAGGAGTATATTTGTGTGGTCCCCTAAATGTGTTGCCAAACATAAGAGGACGAGTCCCGCTTAAAGTGTATATTGCGGTGCTCATATGTTTTGCTTCAAAGGCTGTTCGCTTGAGATTCATATCAGAAAAATCCACAAACGCTTTTATTCGCATCCAGAACATTTTCAGCACTACACATGTCATACCAGTCTGGCGGTACTTGGACAAGGCGACACATTTCGTGGGAACGAGGAACCTGGTGATGGATTTCCTGGATGCATTCGATCGACAGCAGCGCCGTCTTTCGTTCGAAGGGGAACGAGTGATGGACTGGAGGCTCATCCTTCCGAGAAGAATGTTCAGGGTGGTCGGCGGTAAAGCAGCCAGGGCTAACAAAGGATTCATGGCGATCCCTTCAAGGTGGCCGGAATGTTGGATCATAACCATAGGCTAATAGTATACGGAATTATTACGAATTGTTAATATAAGTAATAAGGTGGAACTATTGAATTGTCTAGAAGTGTAAACTAATCTCTTATATTTAAGCTAGAGAGTAAGTTCTTGTTTCGTCAATGCAGCTGTCGCGAGCGGCAGGGAGTTCGTTGATTGATATCGCTTTAACCACACGCACGCTGCCAAGCCTTTCCGCGATTGCTAAATCCCAAATAAATTGTTAATTTTACGAAATTGTAATTTGGTTTAATTTGTTGTTTACGATTTTTCAACCTTAAGGGCTGTCACTTACAGGGTAATGTAACGGGTCGTTCTATGGTTTATGGCTTATTTTAAGCGTTCTAACTAGCGTCCCTATGTGTCCAAGGTCAGTACGTCCTTTATATATTGTTGTTTTAATAAGTCTATCATCTATCTGGTTTCGTCCACGTAAGTCTCTAAGCGCTAAAGCTTTCAGGTTCTCAGGTGAATACGTTGAAAAAAAGTCTGGCTCAAGCCTTGCGGCTTCAGCGCAAGAGCAAGTCCTTCACCTTAACGTCGGTGGGACAGTCGGGTCTGGCAATGAAATGTGAAGTATCGACAGTAGTGTCTTCCCGTGTATTTACACATAAGTTAAGCGCCTAGTTCTGGGTGCTGAAATCGATTTCGAGCAGGCAGCCTGACTATGATCTTTCCATTAATCGCTGGAAGATTCCATTAAACATAGAATTGGCTGACCCTTAATTCCATAAACCCCAGCGAATTGATCTGCTGCTGGGAGCAGATTCCTTTTTCGATTTGTTGTGCACTGGACAAATTAGATTGGCAGAAAATGGTCCATTGCTGCAATAGACGTTGTTCGGTTGGGAAGCATCCGGGCGGTGCCAGAAAATGCATATCAAAAGCCCTGTATGCTGCCCAGTAATGCAACCTAAAGAAGACGATCGACTGGAGGCCCTCGTAGATAGATTCTGGGAACTGGAAGCTATCACATGCCTGTTTTAGGATCAGAGGTTTCCTTAAACCTGATAGTAGTTCCACCAAACTTCGAATAGTGTTTGACGCGTTTTGTAAGACAACATCGTCAACCTCCCCTGATTACAGTGGTGGCTCCACGTAAGCAGATATTTATATCTAGACTATCTGCAGATACGACTATTGAGTCAATTGCATCTTTCATCGCTACCAAAACTGCCATGAGCCATGAGAAATCTCATCATTTACGATGAGTGTGTCCCCTGATATATTTCCTATCATGTATAATCGAAAGTTTTGGCCTCCCCATATGATTGTTTACGAGTTTAAACAGAACATTAAAGAAAAGGAACAGTCGAGCTTGCCCGACCGTAGAGTACTCTCTGCATTTTATTCCCGATTATATGGTCATATTATTAAAATCGGTATCGGGGTATAAGCCTTAAATCAGATATCTTTCGTGTTAGTTTTGGCATATTTTTATTGATCTGGTTGGGTTTTTCTGGGTTTTTCCCAACCCTCGCAACAAATGTTGGATCAATTTCTTTGCTTGTTATTCCCAGATTAATGGTCTAATTATATAATTTTTAATAATTACTTTTGATATTGTCTAAATTTAAATTATATATCTATATACTACGTAATCATACAATTAATTACTCGCGACTGCTTTTAGTCTGCGTTAATAAATAAATAAATAAATTACAATGGATAGTACTTGCAGTAGAACACGTTGACACTAAAACATATTCTTGTATGTAGACACATACATAAACATTAGACATCATATGTATGTACGTACATATATGCAAGTAAAGTTCTTCCTTAACGGTCGAACTGTGTTATATCGAATTCAGCTGAGTAGACTGGACTAGAGTTACGTCCAGCCACCCGGCAGAATGCATATCGTCGGTTATAACTGTGTGTCGACCGACATATACAGAGATTACCTCAGCATGCTTATGATGGTTCCGATGGATCGCAACCAGCAAATAATTAAGTCAGTTCCTTTCAGTTGAGTTCTTTTTTATTTCCGAAGCTTTTCATTGACGAGCGAGATGCGACCCGTCTTCAATGCCCTCCAGCCGAGTTCTGACGTTGCCGGCCGGCGTGAGTTCCCACGAAGTCCAGATTATCATATTCCCAGCGACAGCGGCATCGACATTGCACTTGCCCTCAACGTGCAAATTGCCAACACGCACATCTGTTGTTATTGTGCCGTAATCCGATCGCCGCGCATAGTTGTTGTTGTTGCGGTGCATATGTGCTAGCTCTGCGTTAGCCCAAAAGCTGCTCGTGTTGTGCAACAGCGGATATGGCGTTGCAGTTTTAACAGTTAAGTACTGAGTTAGCACAGGGCTGGCGGGGGTAGCAGAGAGCCGCTGGTAAGCGGGCATTGCACCGTCTGTGGTCAGCTTGCGTGCCCGTGAGGAGCGACGGGGGAAGGGTCAATGCCAGGTGTTAACTTGTATATATATGTTATATATACTAACAGCAGTGCACTGAATTGGTAGGCATGGCCAGCGTCCGCGGGCAGTGCTGCAACTACACACGCAGCATAAACGTTCGTTCATATGCTTGTATGCTTCTGTCTCGCTTGCACGCATGCATTGATATTGCGTTCAATTACATACTTTGTTACGTGTCTAGCTCTTTTGTTTTAAGTCCGATTTATCTGCAACTTTCAGAACAATTTAATATATTTTGTCTCCAAACGAATCTTAAATTACAATACTGTACAAAAACAAGAAATGTCCTAAAAACGGCCTGAAAATTTGAAAGTTGTTTTAGTTCTTTTGGGAAAAGGGGGCGTGACAGTCCAAAAGTTTTAATGACGTTTCATTCGTGTCATCTCAAGAAACCTGGCAATCAAAATTGGTGCTCCTAAAAGCCATACTTACTGAGATATTCGCCTAAAACTTCAATTTTTTACGAGGTGTGTCTAGTTTTTTACTCATTGTGGGCGTGGCATCGAAAAAAAAAATATTCTTGCATTGACTGACTAAATATCGAGCCGATACTGACTAAAGTCAAACTTGTAGCTCTTACCATCTCTGAAATCTGTTTGTTCATACGGACAGACATACGGCTTGTGATGCTGAAGAAGATTATATATCCTTTATGGGGTCGGCCACGCCTCCTTCTGCCCGTTACATACTTTTTACAAAGCCAATATACTCTCTCTTGCAGAGAGAATATAAGTTAGTTTTTATATATACATATATTTAGACCCCGTACTCTAAAGAAGAGTAGAGGGGTCTATTAAGTTTGTCTGAAGCGAAATGTGCGTAACAGGCAGAAGGAGGCTTTTCCGACCCCATAAAGTATATATATTCTTGATCAGCATCAACAGCCGAGTCGATATAGCAATGTCCGTCTGTCCGTCCGTCCGTCTGTCCGTATGATCACCAGGATCTTTTAAACTACAAAAGCTAGTGCCAACAAATTTAGAATGAAAGTCCGTCTTTATGTCAGGCAGATCAAGTTTATTTCAAATCTTGGCCACGCCCCTTACCGCGTCCGCAAATTGTAAAAAACTATGGTCACCTAGGAAAAAATGGATGTTTTACGCGAATATCTCAGTAACTATAGCACTTGGGAATACCATTTTTGGTATGCAGGTTGCTAGAGACAGCATAAATGCATTGTCATTAAAATTTTTGGACTGCCACACCCCGTTTTCCCACAAGAATGAAATAATTGTCAAACTTCAATGCCATTTTTAAGGCATTTGCACTTATCGTACGGTATTGTAATTTGAAATTTGTTTGGAGACAAAGTATCCCAAACTATCCTGAAAGTTGCATACAAATCGGACTATAAACAAAAGAGCTAGACACGTAACAAAGTTTACAATTGCACGCAATGTCAATGCATGTGTGCAAGCGAGACAGAAACATACAAACATGTGAGCGAACGTTTTCGCTGCTTGTGTATCGACAGCGCTGCCTACGGACGATGCACGCACATGTATGTATACGATACGATATATCATATATCGATATCCAATACGATATGTACATACGATCCGATATGTCATATATCGATATTCAATACGATATGTAATTATAATTGCGATATGATATTGAATGCGACAATTGGTCATTATTTCGATATCTATATTGTCTGTTATAGATAATATCGATATCAGTATTAATTTTGAATTATAATACGAGATTTGTTTTTACGCAAAACATAATTTTGAAACAAGGCATGTAAAGAAATCTAATTATGTATATTCACATATATATATCTATATATTATACTCTCTGCAAGAGAGAGTATATTGGGTTTGTGAAAAGTATGTAACAGGCAGAAGGAGGCGTGGCAGACCCCATAAAGTATATATATTCTTGATCAGCATCACAAGCCGAGTCGATATAGCCATGTTCGTATTTCTGTCTGTCTGTCCGTCTGTCTGTCTGTCCGTATGAACAAACAGATTTCAGCGATGGCAAGAGCTACAAGTTTGAATTTGGTCAGTATCGACTCGATATTTAGTCAGTCAATACAAGAATCTTTTTTATTTTCGATGCCACGCCCCGTTCGCCCACAATAAGCAAAAAACTAAACACACCTCGTTAAAAATTGATGTTTTAGGCAAATATCTCAGTAACTATGGCACTTAGGAACACTAATTTCGGTATGCAATTTCCTAATAAAGGCATAAGTATAATGACATTAAAATTTTTTAACTGCCACACCCCCTTTTCTCACAAGAAATAAAGTAATATTTAAACTTCAATGCCGATTTTAAGGCATATGTTCTTATCGTACAGTATTGTAATTTGAAAATCATTTGAAGACAAAGTATATCAAACTATCGTGAAAGTTGCATATAAATCGGACAATAAACAAAAAAGTTTGACACGTAAAAAGTTTATAATTAAAGGCCATGTGCAAGCGAGATAGAAACATACAAACATGTAAGCGAACGTTTTCGCTGCTTGTGTAGCTTAGCGGCAGCGCTGCCCGCGAATGCTGGCCGTGCCAACCAATTGTGTATGTATTACATATACACACATACTTATGTGCGTGCATACATATAATGTTAAGTGTGTATGCGTATGTATACATACAATCAGATGTTTTTGTTTCAAGGTGTTTTATTGCAAGTACTTTCAATTGATATACTCGGACACCGATTTTATTAAAATAATCGGGAATAAAATGCAGAGAGTATGCCACGGTCGGGCGTGCTCGACTGTACTTTTCTTTCTTGTATATAGATATGTATGTACATATATAAAATAGGAATCAATCAGGTTCACCTTCATTTTCTTTTTGTATGGAAAAATGCTTACTACACAGGTTGGTAGCCAATGATTGGGATTGGTATGAGTACGGGGTCTTTTACAGTCGACACGCTCGACTGTAGCCTTTCTTACTTGTTTTATATATACATGTAATCTTAAAAAAAAAAAAAGCAAACGATAATAAAAAAATTATTATTCGTTTACATGTGCATATAAATTAAAATGAATAACTAAAGTAGATAATTTTGTTACTCTTTTAAAAAGCAAGTATCACCTTTGACCAACAATGGGTCAATGCTGACTCCGCGATCGTTTGAAACTTTGACTAACGTATGTCATGCGACCCTCTTTTATATACCTTAATATATAAGAATTAGACATAAGAACAATTATGTATAAATACCAGAAGAAAGAACCCAATGAAAAGGTCACGCTATATTCGTCAACAAGTTATCATGTCTATGGCGCACAGGCACTAACACTTCCACTACAAAACAAGTAAGTCGAGCACGCCCGAGCGTACAATACTCTCTGCATTTTATTCCCGATTATTTTAACAAAATCCGTACCCGACTATATCAATTTATATTACTTGCAGTAAAATACATTGAAACAAAAACATCTGTTTGAATGCATGCACATACATACACATTTGACATTATATTTATTCACATACATATGTATGTATGTATATGTGATACATATAAATTAGTTAGAATAGTTCCCGACCGATTTAAATGAGAGTCGCGATACTAAGCGAGAATATACGAATGCTTTATTTAAGGGCCGTGTGCCACTTTTAGGATTCAATTATAGACTAAACATACAATGCTTGAAACACTTAACATCTTACTTAAAGTTGCCGGCGGCTCTGCCAGAGTAGCCGCGCCGAAGAATCTGCAAGCTTGCGCTACATGTGGGGTATTAAGTTACCCGGCGGATATTGTGCAACAAAGTTGCGGGACGCTGACGTAGCTTCACTGGCCGGCGACGTCGTTAAACTTGTCGCCCCGACTTGCAGCGTTCTCGCTGCCCGCTGATAACACTGACACAGCCGCTGTTACGTGAACGCTGCGGAAATACTCTTTCTCAGCTTGGTTCACTGGGCGCTCAGTTAACCACTCCCCCTCCAAAGACTGACCGCCCCTGGTCACGTAATAAGTTCTCAGCATCTGGTCGATTTGTAGGGAAGCCTGCCTTCTCTTGCAGCGTTGACGGAGAGTAACGCTTCCACAAATTAGGGCGCAAATTACGGTGCCCGAACCGCATGCCATCATGGACCTAGTTCCAGACACGACGTCGCACACTGGGGCAGCGGGCAGAAAAGCGTGGCAAAAATCATTTTTGTGATGGTATCGTTCGACAAAAAGAAAAATTGGGTTTGGTTAAGAAATGATCATAGGTGATATATCCAAAATATTTTTGAAATCGGTTGAAAATTGTGGGCGCTTCAGCCCCTCAAAGTTGACATATTTTTTTAAATGTGCCAAAATGCAAACCTATTTGTCGCTAAGTATCAATTTTAAAATTGAATTTTGGGCGAACTAATCGATCAATCTTAATGTTATTATTTTTACATTAAAAGTATATTAATTCTGAATAAAATTTATTATGACTTTCAAATTTCGCTAAATAACTATTTATTCCAAAAAAGATTAAGAAATTGACTATTTTTGAGCCATTTGTTTTACTTAAGTTGGACTTAACTTCTAAAGTTCATCCAAGGTCGAAGTGAAACTATATACATATGATAGAAGGAACTTTCCTCTAATATGTCTATATAGTTTCCTTTGCCCGTACTTGCCCGTTTAGAAACAAGAGTCATAAAACTAAGGCAATCCCGCGGTAAAAATGCGCGGTTTAGGTATGGAAGAAGAAGAGCGCAAGCAAATAAGGTACTTTCCGTCATGTGTGTTTGACTAAAAAAGTTGCGTAAACTCATTTTGTAAATTATACCAGACATAGTAACTCTGAACAAAAGTTTTTTTGTGAGGATTTTACCCATCCTTAGTCATTTTGGCAACAGGTAGCTAAATAAATTGTGCTTTTAAGTAAACAAAAAAAGAATTTCAATTTGGATGATTTCATGAGGTAGAAACACAGCTATGAGTATGGGATTTCTCAGCTGCATTGTAAAATGAAGTACACAGAGCTTATTTTGAAACTATCCTATTTGATTCCAAGAGTTTTCTTCTGAAACGAAAACTCATCTCGTCCATTGTATCGATTATACACGTGCGATCCCAAGAGAATTTGAAAGAAAATAGTTGCTGCTCTGATAAGTCAGCACTATTAGACATGGTTATGTTAATGGTTATTTAAAAAAAAATCCGTTACGCAATGATATTTAGTAAAAATGAATTAAAGAAATTCCTAATTTAACTTTGATTTTCTTCTTCCATTCCCCGATTTTAAGGGGTGAGGTATCAATTGTTTTATGGCTCTTTTTAGACCCCGTACTCTAAAAAAGAGTAGAGGGGTCTATTAGGTTTGTCTGAAGCGAAATGTGCGTAACAGGCAGAAGGAGGCGTGGCCGACCCCATAAAGTATATATATTCTTGATCAGCATCAACAGCCGAGACGATATAGCAATGTCCGTCTGTCCGTCTGTCCGTCCGTCCGTCTGTCCGTATGAACACCAGGATCTTTTAAACTACAAAAGCTAGAGCCACCAAATTTAGAATGAAAATCCGTCTTTATGTCAGGCAGATCAAGTTTATTTCAAATCTTTGCCACGCCCCTTACCGCCCCCGCAAATTGTAAATAACTATGGTCACCTAGGAAAAAATTGATGTTTTAAGCGAATATCTCAGTAACTATAGCACTTAGGAGTACCATTCTTGGTATACAGGTTGCCAGAGACAGCATAAATGCATTGTCATTAAAATTTTTGGACTGCCACGCCCCGTTTTCCCACACGAATCAAATAATTTTCAAACTTTAATGCCATTTTTTAGGCATATGCACTTATCGTACGGTATTGTAATTTGAAATTTGTTTGGAGACAGAGTATAACAAACTATTCTGAAAGTTGCATACAAATCGGACAATAAACAAAAGAGCTAGACACGTAACAAAGTTTACAATTGCACGCAATGTCAATGCATGTGTGCAAGCGAGACAGAAGCATATAAACATGTAAGCGAACGTTTTCGCTGCTTGTGTAGCGACAGCGCTGCTCGCGGACGATGCACGCACATGTATGCATACGAGACAATAAACCATATATCGATATTCAACACGATAGTAATTATAATTGCGATATGATATCGAATGCGAAATTTGGTCATTATGTCAATATCTATAGCGTATTTGAATTCAGTTGTTGATAATATCGATATTTGATTTGATGTGATATTTTAATTAATATCGATATCGGCATTTTCTTGGCGATTAGCATCCCTATAACAAACTGATGGTTTTGTTTCAAAGTGTTTTATTGCAAATACTATGAGTACGGGGTCTTCAACAGTCGGCTAGCTCGACTGTAGCCTTTCTTACTTGTTTTTGATTGGGCATAATTGGGAAGGCAGATTCGTAAACTCAGTTTAGAGTAATGCTTACTCAATGAATTGTATATATTCTCCTTAATCTTATGTTAAATTTAAGAATTTAATTCCTGCAAAAATTTACGATTTACATGGAAAGAAAGTAGACTTTGTTTGCAAGCAAGCAGCATCATCAGATCCACCCATTTAAAAAGGATTTTGAAGAGAATAGTTACTGTTCCAAATATATTAAGTCTATTAAGTATTACAATAAATGTAAATATATGTTTTAAAGAAAAATGACAATAAAAAGAAGTAAAGAAAAATAACCTCAAAATAATATAACCAAAAATGTTGGCATCAACATTAAGTAAATTTGTTCAGAAATTTATTCTTAAACATATTAAAATGTGGTACCAATATAAAAAAAAAGATTGAAAACAAGAAAAAATGCTATTGTCGCCTCGCGACTTTAAGATACCCGTTACTCAGTCTAATTATATTATTAACAATGGGATATAATAATAATAATAATAATAGAATCGTTTAGATAATCGACCCTATTGATTTTAATTCAGATGACTTGGGAAACACAGAAAATTTTCATACAAATTCATATTTACAGCGTATTTTTGACCGATCGTCTCTATGGGAGCTATACGATATAGTTGTCCGATTTGGATCAAACTTGGTCAGTTTATGTACTCCCTAGATGCTAACAAAAAAGTTTTCTATACTAAAACATGCTATTTTTACCTGTTTTTACCTTTGTAGTAACGAGTAGCGGGTATAACAATAGTTTTTGATAAGAAATTGTATTTTTATACCCGTTACTTGTAGAGTAAAAGGGTATATTGTATTTGTTGGAATGTATGTAACAGGGAGAAGGAGGCATGGCAGACCCCATAAAGTATATATATTCTTGATCAGCATGACTAGCCGAGTCGATATAGCCATGTCCGTCTGTCCGTCCGCCCGTCTGTCCGTCTGTGTGAACAAAAGGATTTCAGAGACTATAAGAGCTAGAAAGGCCCGAGTGGTCGCAAACGAAAGATAAAATGCCCAAGCAGTACAAGTTTGCTTTTGTTTTTTGACACGCCCACTTTAGGGCGTTCTATGTGCATACAAAGGTAAAAACAGGTAACAATAGCATGTTTTAGTATAGAAAACTTTTTTGTTAGCAATGCTATATAAACCAAATGTACACAGAAAGTGCACGTCTATGGAGTACATATACTGACCAAGTTTGATCCAAATCGGACAACTATATCGTACAGCTCCCATAGGGACAATCGGTCAAAAATACACTCCAAATATGAATTTATATAAATAACTTTTGCGTTGACCATGCAATCTTAGTGAAACTCACACAGAATATATTTGTTAATAATATAAACATTCTGACCAAGTTTCATCCAAAGTGGGGGACTATATCATATAGCTCCCATATGGATGATCGGTCAAAAATACGCTGTAAATATGAATTTGTATGAAAATGTTCTGTTTCCCAAGCCATCTGAATTAAACTCACTAGGGTCGATTGCCTAAACGATTGTACTTTTAATACTATTATATCCCATTGTTAATAATATAATAAAACTGAGTAACGCTTATCCTAAAGTCGCGAGGCAAGAATTCTATCATTCTTTCTTGTTAATTTTTATACCCCGTACTCTAAAAAAGAGTATGGGGGTCTATTAAGTTTGTCTGAGGCGAAATGTGCGTAACATGCAGAAGGAGGTTTTTTCGACCCCATTAAGTATATATATTCATGATCAGCATCAACAGCCGAGACAATAGAGCGATATCCGTCTGTCTGTCTGTCCGTCCGTCTGTATGAAAACCTGGATCTACTAAACTAAAAGAGCTAGAGCCACCAAATTTGGAACGAAAGTCCGCCTATATGTCAGGCAGATCAAGTTTATTTCAAACTTTTGCCACGCCCCCTATCGCCCCCGCAAATTGTAAAAAACTATTTTCTCATCACCATAACTTGAAAATGACTAGAGCTAGAGAGACCAAATTCATACATTATGTGTATGGTAGCATTGCTACTGTCCTCACCAAGTTTGAACCGGATCGGACAACTATAGGCTAAAGCTCCCATAGGACAAATCGGTCAAAAATTGGTGATTTGTATGGAGACATGAAGTTTTAGTTGAGCGATTGAAACCAAACTAATACATTATGTGTATGATACCATTACAACTATCCTCACTAATTTTGAACCGGATCGGACAACTATAGCCTATAGCTCCCATAGGACAAATCGCTCGAAAATTGGTGATTTGTGTGGAAAAACGCGCACTTGAAGGAGAACGGGGTCTTTTACAATCGGCTTGCTCGACTGTAGCCTTTCTTACTTGTTATACCCGTTACTCGTAGAGTAAAAGGGTATATTGTATTCGTTGCAATGTATGTAACAGGGAGAAGGAGACATGGCAGACCCCATAAAGTATATATATTCTTGATCAGCATGACAAGCCGAGTCGATATAGCCATGTCCGTCTGTCCGTCTGTCCGTCCGTCCGTCTGTCCGTCTGTCCGTCTGTGTGAACAAAAGGATCTCAGAGACTATAAGAGCTAGAAAGGCCCGAGTGGTCGCAAACGAAAGATAAAATGCCCAAGCAGTACAAGTTTGCTTTTGTTTTTTGACACGCCCACTTTAGGGCGTTCTATGTGCATACAAAGGTAAAAACAGGTAAAAATAGCATGTTTTAGTATAGAAAACTTTTTTGTTAGTAATGCTATCTAAACCAAATTGACACAGAAAGTACACTAGGTATTACGTATACTGACCAAGTTTGATCCAAATCGGACAACTATATCATATAGCTCCCATAGGGACAATCGGTCAAAAATACGCTCCAAATATGAATTTATATGAATAACTTTTGCGTTGGCCAACCAATCGAAGTGAAACTTACACAGAATATATCTGTTAATAATATAAACATATTGACTAAGTTTGATCCAAATCGGACAACTATATCATATAGCTCCAATAGGGACAATTGGTCAAAAATACGCTCCAAATATAAATTTATATGAATAACTTTTGCGTTGGCCAACCAATCGAAGTGAAACTTACACAGAATATATCTGTCAATAATATAAACATATTGACTAAGTTTCATCCATAGTCCCATAGGGACGATCGGTCAAAAATTCGCTGTGAATATGATTTTGTATGAAAATTTTCTGCGTTTCTCAAGTCATCTGAATTAAAATCAATAGGGTCGATTATATATATATATATTATATTGTTAATAATATAATTAAACTGAGTAACGGGTATCCTAAAGTCGCGAGGCGACTATAGCATTCTTTCTTGTTATTTTATGTGTCTAATATGAGCAGAAACATTAGTGAACTTTGACCTTAAATTTCGAAGCACCCTGTCGACCGAACACACTGTTCAATTATTCATTTTATAGTTTTATAATAGCTTTTTTTGTTGACTGCTTTTAAATTTTTCAAATATCTTTATTGGTTCAAAAGATATGATTTTTGCAAAGTTTTTTGGCCCGCTGCCCATTGTGCGTCGTCTCGTGACGCTGCGACCCCTGGGAACCGCTCTTGGATGTTGTTGCGGTTCACGTACTTTGTTCCGTTGATTAGCGCATAGTCGTTGAATATGACCAGCTGAGTCGCAGATGCGATGATTTCCCGGTTGTCATCAGACACTTCAGTAGCCGGTTGATCGTTGATGATGATGATACCGTCGTCGACTATGGTAAGGGCCTCCAAATGGCTGGGCCGCGAAGAATCTTATTTACTGTGTCGGTCAGTGAATTTATCTGCGTCTGGGTCCTGGATTTTATCTCTATCTGTCTATTGTTTGATCTAATCAGTTCTGCTTTGGTCAGTTTAATGTGTCCGAGGTATTGTGCGTCAGGTGTGCCCGCTACTACCTTAAGTACCGCTAATAAGAAGTCGAGGCTTCTTGCATGCCGGTGATGCACATCTAAAGCGGACAGAAAGTCTCGTACGTGTCCTGTATCCACCTACAACAGTTTCCGCATGTGGGACTGTGCAAACATGTCCATTAATGTTTCGGTCTCTTCAATCATTCGAGCAAATTCCGAAAGATTAGTCGTGTGTCTCAAGATGTCGTAGTCTTTCCAAACGAGTACGCTTCCGTTCGAAATTGGTATGTAGGCCGTGTGTCATTCGTACTGTCACTGTCACCAGTATCGTCAGTAATGTCCCGTACAACCTAGAATGTTACGTATTTAGATATCTATGGTCTTCTCTTAAAGTCTACAACTAAACTACTAAATCAGCGAACGTTATCCTTGTGGACCACCCTCCCCTTAATAAGGACCGTTGTCCCCAAGTCCGCTTCTATCTTTTCCTCGGTGCAAAGCGGAGTGAGCTTGTTTGTTTTCACGAGTACCCTTTTGCCAAGATTAAAGACCCTGTTCTGTCTATCTTGATTATTTTTTATTTATTTATCTTAGAGTTAGAATTAATTAAAATTAAAACTAACTTAATTTTAAAGCGCTGGCTTCTTGGGCCTTCGGCTTATCGGATTAAGAATATTTTTACATATTTACATATTTGCATTTTTACATATTTACATATTTTACTTATAATAGGCTTTAAAGGTTTATAGGATGTGGTAGAGGTTTGATTTCTTTAGGTATTTTATTATTTGGGGAATGTTGGTTGATGTTGGGTTTGATAACATTTTTAAGGGGCATACGTTTTTGAAGATTTCTTTTCATATGTGGGATGTTGCAGTGCACTTTTTAGTATGTGTTCAATGTACAGGTCGGATGTTGAGTTGCAGTTTGGACAGGGTGTTATATCGTCAGGGTTGATGTAGTGTTGTTGGGTGAATCTTGTGTGTCCTAATCTGAGCCTTAGAATTTTTATTTGATCTATGCGTGTTATATCTTTTTGGTTTAAATTTTTTAGGTAGTGTTCTGTGTGTGAAGGGTTGCTGTTTAATTGTTGTTACCATGTATTGCAGTGGTCTATATTATTTATGAGTTTATGAATTAAATTATTTTTTAGAAATTTGTTTACATCTGTGGAGTTGAAGTTGGGAGTGTAATGGAGTGGGGAATTAATTGTGGATTTGGCGGTTTGGTCAGCAAGTTCGTTGCCTTTTATGTTGCAGTGGCTCGGGATCCAGAGGAGTTTTATTTTGGTTTTGGTTCGGGTTAGGATTGTTCTTATTAATGTGGGATAAAAGTTGTTGTTGTTTATGTTGCCGATTGATTTGATTGCTGATAAGGAGTCAGAGCATATTATGAAGTTTCCTTTTTTATTTCTTATCAGTTTTATGGCTTCAAGAATGGCTATTATTTCTGCAGAGAGGATGGAGGAATAATGTGGAAGGATACCTGTTTTTAAAACTTCTGTTTCGGTTGTTATGGCAAATGTAGCTGTCTTGTGTTATAATGAGCTGTCTGTGTAGATGAAATTGTGTTTTTGGTGTTTGTATTTTATGTCTAGAAACATTTTTTGGTATATTTCTGGTGGTGTGTTGGGTTTTCTAAGGCCGTGTAGTGAAGTATTGTTGTTAGAGGGGGGGAATAGCCATTGGGGTGTGATAGGTTGGTTGTTGAGTGGGGGAAGGATGTTATGGTCCTTTCTATTGCGGATTTTAATTTCTTTTTGTTGTGGTGTTTTATTTGTTTGGTATATTTGTGGATTGGGGAGTTTGCACTGTGTAAAATTGTTTTGAATGTTTTTGCTGTCATGAGGTCTCTTTTTTGTTCTATTGTGGGTATATTAGCTTCGAAAAGCAGATTGGCTATTGGTGTTGAGGGAATGGCTCCTAGGGCTGCGCGTATTCCTGCATTAAGTGCTGTTTTTAGTTTATTAAGAGACGATTTAGGGGCGTGTCCATATATGAATATGGCGTAGTCAATTTTGGCTACGAGTGTTGCCTTTGCTATGTTAACCAGTGTGTGGGTGTTACAGTTAAATTTGGGGCTGGCTAAGCATTTTATTATGTTGAGTTTTTTGTTAAGGGATGGTTGAATGTATTTTATGTGTGAGCTCCATCTATATTTGTTGTTTATTGTTAGGCCTAGAATTTTGAGATTGTTTACTTCGGGAATTGTTATGTTGTTTGAGGAAATTTTGCATTTGCAGTTTTGTTTCCTACAAAAATGTAGGTGTTGGTATTTGTCTAGGGATAGTGATGCTCCTGAGTATGAGCATTATGTGGGAAAGTTTGTTGTAAGCAATTAGGAAAAGGATAACTGATATGGGAGATCCTTGGGGAATCCCGTTAAAGAGTGGGAGGGGGTGACTGAATGTGTTTTTAATTTTGATTTTGATTTTCCTGTTGGACATAAAGTTTTTGATGAAGTTTATCATTTTGGGGCCCATTTTCCATTCTATTAATTGGTCGACTATGGAGTGCACTCCGACCCTGTCGAAAGCTTTTGAAAAATCAAGGGCAATGACAGAGGAGTATTTTTTGGTGCGCAGACCATCTGAAACAGACTTGCCGCGTTTAAATCCTGTTTCATTAGGATGGATCAAATTGTTTTTGGTGACGAACCACCAAAGGCGTTTTGCAATAATTTTTTCTAGAGTTTTTGAAAGGCAGCAGTTTAGGGAAATTGGTCTGTAGTTTGTGATTGATGTCTTGTGTGAGTTTGACTTTAGGATGGGGATCACTAGGCTGGTTTTAAAGGACTGTGGTATGAAGTTATTGAATATGTTGTTAAAGAGGTTTTTGATACGGGTTTTGACTGTGTTGGAGCCATTTTTCATCATAGGGTATGATATTCTATTGATGCCGGGTGTGGTTCCTTTAAGGGAGTGTAATGCGGAAAGGAGTTCGATTTGGGATATGTCGGATTCTATGATTTGTGCTGAGGGGTGGGGTATGTAGTTTGTTGATCTGTGTGAGTATTTGTTTGTTATAAAGGTTTGTGTAAAGTTGTCATCTTTGGATTGGTTAGACCAATGTTGGGCGAATAGTTGGGCTATGGATGTTGAGTCTATTGTGGGTAGGTTGTTGGATGGGTTGGTTATGCAATGGATTTGCTTGACTGGGTTAAATCCGCAGAAACGGCGGATGTTGGCCCAAATTTTGTCGGAGGGGGTGTTGTGCTGTATTGTGGAGGTGAATTCGTTTGTGGCTTTGATTTTAGATAGTTTAAGTTCCCCGCGGAAGATTGCGTTGGCTCTTTTGTAGTTGATTAAGTTGTCAGTGTTATTGTTGTATTTGAATATTTTCCATGTTTTTTGTTTATTTGCTCTAAGTACGCTAAGTGTTTTGTTCCACCAAGGTGTATTTTTTTTTTAAGTGGTTGGGGGAGGTTTGTGGTATATTATGGTGGGCTGATTGGAGAATGATTTTGGTAAGGTTTGCAGTTTCTTTGTTTATGTTTGAGCATGTTGGCACGATTTCGTCTTTAGCGTGGGTATATTGAGTGAAGGATGGCCAATTGGCTTCTTTTATTTTAAAATAGGGGCGAAAGGAGTTGTTTGTTTTTGACTGGGAGAATAGTGAAATAAGGATCCGGAAGTAGTCGCTGCCGTGAAGGTCATCGATAATTTTCCAATTAGCGAAGGGTGTAAGTTGAAGTGAGCATAAGGATAAGTCTGTGTGTGAATGTGTTGTGTGTTGAGAAGTGTGTTGGAGATCCGTCATTAAGGATGTGTAGGTTTGCATTCTGAAGGAATTGGTGAAGGTTTTCACCTCTCTTGTTTGTTTGTGGTGAGCCCCAGCTGTAATGCCAACTGTTGAAATCGCCTACAATAATCTGGCTATTGTTGGTTGTATCAATGTTGTCGTTTAAAGATTTAGTTGAACAATTTTTGTTAGGGGAAATATATATTGATGTTATTCGAATTTTTCTTTTTGATTCTATTTCTATGGTAAGTGATTCAAAGTAGTCGGTTTGGTTAATCTGGGTATGGTCGATAGATTGGTGGACTAATATGGCTGTGCCACCGAACCTGTTGGAAGCTGTATTGGTGAAAATTAGGTAGTTAATTGGAATTGGTACAGGTATGTGTGTATTGTAATAGTGTGTTTCTTGAAGGCATATTATTTGTGGTGAGTGTTTTTATACTCTCTGCAAGAGAGAGTATATTGGGTTTGTGCAAAAAAAAAAGTATGTAACAGGCAGAAGGAGGCGTGGCAGACCCCATAAAGTATATATATTCTTAATCAGCATCACAAGCCGAGTCGATATAGCCATGTCCGTCTGTCCGTCTGTCTGTCTGTCTGTCTGTCTGTCTGTCTGTCTGTCTGTCCGTATGAACAAACAGATTTCAGAGATGGTAAGAGCTACAAGTTTGAATTTAGTCTCTATCGACTCGATATTAAGTCAGTCAATACAAGAATCTTTTTTTTTTCGATGCCACGCCCCGTTCGCCCACAATGTGCAAAAAACTGAAAACACCTCGTAAAAAATTGATGTTTTAGGCGAATATCTCAGTAACTATGGCACCTAGGAACACCCATTTTGGTACGCAGGTTCCTAGAGACGGCATAATTGTATTGTCATCAAAAATTTTGGACTGCCACGCCCCCTTTTCCCACAAGAAATAAAATAATTTGCAAACTTCAATGCCGATTTTAAGGCATATGTTCTTATCGTACAGTATTGTTATTTCACATTCGTTTGAAGACAAAATATATTAAACTATCCTGAAAGTTGCATCTAAATCAGACAATAAACAAAAGAGCTAGACATGTAAGAAAGTTGATAATTGAACGCAATGCCAATGCATGCGTGCAAGCGAGATAGAAACATACAAACATGTGAGCGAACGTTTTCGCTGCTTTATAGCGAAAGCGCTGCCCGCGAAAGCTGGCTGTGCCAACCAATTGTGTATGTATTACATATACACACATACATATGTGCGTGCATACATATAATGTCAAATGTATATGTGTGTGTATACATACAATCAGATGTTTTTGTTTCAACGTGTTTTGTTGCAAGTATCAATTGATATATTAGGATACCGATTTTAGTAAATGATCGGGAATAAATTGCAGAGAGTATTCTACAGTCGGGCGTGCTCGACTGTACTTTTCTTTCTTGTTTTTATAATAGTTAGGAGTTCGTTGTAGTTATTAGTGTATCCTTTTATGTTCCATTGTAAAATCTAAAGCATTGCTATAAATAAGTATAAGTTTTGGTGTTTAAGTATTTAAGAGTGTTTAAGTGTTTAAATTTTAAGTTGATTTAGCTACTTTGTTTATAAAGATTCACTGTCGCTGTTGTTTGTTTGTTGGTTCTTAGTTAGAGTTTTGGGTTTTGTTTTTGTTTTTGTGGATTTAAAATTGGTAGAGAGGGTGTTAGTTTTGGGATCTTTAGAAAATATTTTTAACTTTAGATTGCTGGTCTGTTGTGATGTATATATTGTGTTTGCCAGATTACAGTCGGTTTCCATGTCCTCTGTTGTAGTCTGGTGGTTATTATGTTCTTTTTGATGCATTGATGGTATTTCTGTTACTTTTTTTGAGTTGGCTGGTGGATTGTGTATCGATATTGGTGTGGAGGTTGATGGTTGTAGCGAGCAGTCTTCTAAGTATGTGTTTAGATTCCTGGAGAGTGTGTTGGTTAGACGGTCGTTTCCTGTGTGTGCAGTCGGGAGTGTGAGTATTTTATGCATATTTGTTTCCCAGTTGTTGACTGTGTCTTGTAAAGTATATGTTAAGTGCTGTTTTGTGATCCACTTTTTCGGTTATTATTATAGCTGTTAATTCTTGTTGTTTGCGGAATGTGGGGCATTGTCGATCGAGAGGTAAGTGTTGATGGTCGATTTCAGGATTATTTTTGCAGTTAAGGCATTTTTTGTTGTTCTTGCATTGTTCGATTCCGTTTGTGTGTGTTTGTTCAGAGCAGTTTTTGCATGATTCTGAGTTTTTGCAGGCTGAAGTAGGGTGACCAAAGCGAAGGCAGTTTTCGCATCTGAGTGGAAGTGGTATGTATGGCCGGATCCGTACGGTTTCGTATCCGATTCTGATGGTTTCTGGTAGTTTAAGTGTTGCGAACGTTAATGTAATAAGCCCTGTTTCGGCAAGTTTGACGTTATTGTCAACAGTGTTTGTTGTTTGGTGTGCAGCGTTTGATTGTTTTTTTTAATATTTTTTTAACTTCTGTTACCTTTTGTGGTTTTAATTCTTGTCATATATCGTTTTCGTCTATGCCCCTTAGTTCATTGCAATAGATAACTCCTTTTGTGAAATTTAATGTTTTGTGTTCTGATGTGATAATGTTGAAGTCTGTCATTTTAGTTAGCTTTAATAGTTTCATTGCTTGCAGTTTGTTTATGGTCTTTACTAGGAGCGAGCCGTCTCTTGTTTTTTTGCAAGATTCGACTTCACCTCCGCAAGTGTAGTCTATTGTTTTTTTGATTATAAAGGGAGACACTTTTTCGAATGTACAGTTATCATCGCGTTTTAGTATGATGTATTTCGGTTCGCCCAGTTGTGTGTTGTTGTTTCTGTTGATTTTGTGTATGTCTGGTGGATCGTGCATGGTTGTTGTTGTTGGGCTGAAGCCCGGCCTAACGGTTTGCAACGTGCGATTTGTTTTTGTCTTTGTTTTCTTTTGTGTTTGAATTTTGTTTGTAGGGTTTTACTGTTACTTTTAGATGCACTGGCGTTAAGCGAGGTTTAATGTATTGCGACACGTCTTATCTCTGCGGGAGTTGAGGTGTGACTGTCTATCTTGATTAAGTCTGGAGTTTTTCACTAACTGTGCCTTTTCGATCCTTTCCCTAACTTTCTGCTGGGTCTCCTTTGAGTTGTCATGTAAAGTGTCTATGGGCCTTCTCCCGGTGACAGAGTGTACTGATCTATTGTATTCGATCACAGCGTGCATGATAAGCTCGACCGTACTGTTTGTACCCCTTTGCAATTTTAGACATCTGGCTATTTCCGCGATTGTGCTATGGAAGCGGCGGAGCGTTCACTATATTGACCCCATAACTGTTAAGGAGTAGAGAAGGTATCGTTTCTGACTTAAGCGCTGGTTGGTTGTCACAATAGATCTGTTTGGTCTGTGGGAAAATGTTCATGATCGTAAGTAAAGGCGGTATTAGATCCTCTATGGTGCGGGACACTACGTATATAGCGAATTGAGAGTGTTTGTCAATGCAGGTGAGAAACAATTTGCGATCTGTAGAGAATATGTCAATGTGTAACATTTCTCCCACTCGCGAAGGGATCGGCGTCTGGCCGAGTTCCTGCTTCCTAGGGTGTCTGTCATATTTTCCCTTTAAGCAAATGCGGTAATTTAGAACTATTTCGTTCGCTAATTTTGTCATTTTCGGGAAATAATAGTCGGTCATTACCTGTATCACGTTTTCTTGTGCTGCCCTATGAGCACGATTGTGTTCTCTGGTGAGAACATACCGTCTCTCCCCGCTGTTAAGAGTGTCAATGGCAAAGTTCTTGCAATGCCAAAACGAGATCATGCTGCAACCGGACCAGAACCGGCAGCTCGCAGTGTATGGAATTCACCACGTTTGGGTTAACTATTGGTTTCATCAAATCAAGTAAATTATCTCTATTGATGAAATTAAGCATGTGTCGCATTTTCTCGCCGAACATGATATAGTTCCTCGCTAGAGGGAAACGAGACTCCTCCAAAACAATCTGATTTCTGGAGCAATTTACTGGCTTCTCAGTTGTCTCAATGGTATATGTCAAAGATGCTTCGCTATGTATCGTAGCTGCATCTGAATCGGGGTCGGTGCTAAGCGCGTTAATGTTTTGCCGTGATTGGGCATCAGCTACATGATTCATCTTACCAGGTTTTTAAAACAAATTAGCCCCAAAATTAGCCATCAATGCGTGCCTTCCAACGCTTGATTTTGACGTCAGGATTTCCCTCAGACACCACGAACGTAAGTGGCTGGTGGTCTGTGAAAATATTTATGTCCCTAACACCATAGAGATAGTGCCGAAACTTAGCTAGACCCCCAGCAATGGCTAGCAACTCCCGCTCGTCAGTTGCGTAGTTTGTTCCTCTGTCCTTTAGAGTCCTGGAAATCATTGTTATTGGGCGCCAGTTTTTGGATAAAACTGCCCCGATTTCGTATGCTGACGCAACGGTTGTCAGGTCAAAGGGTTTCTTATAATCTGGGTACATTAGCATTACGTCCTCTGAGGCTAGAATGTTCCTAAGTCTCTCAAATGCGTGTCGCTGTTTTTCATCCAGTCTAACTGGGATCTTTTTCGACTTGTATTTGCACACCGAGCCGTTTTCTCCCTTGAGAATGTCCGAGAGGCGAAATCCTTGATGAAGCAGCGATAGTAACTGGCTAGTCCAAGGAACGACCTGATTGCGAAGAATGAGTTTGGCTCCGAGTATTGTTGGATCGCCTTCACCTTTTCCGGGTCCATTCTTGCGCCCTTATTGGTTACAATAAACCCCAGATACTCTACGCTGCTCTTGAAGAACTGAGACTTTTCTTGGGTTACCCTCATACTTGCATCCCGCAAACTTTTGAGTACCCATCCGAAGTGCCTGACATGATCCCCTTCACTTTCTGAAAAGATGATGACGTCGGCAACATAGACGAAACACGATTTGAAAATCTGCTCTCGGAGCACATCGTCTATGGCTCTTTGGAAGATGCTGCCAGCATTCTTCAGGCTAAAGGGCAAACGACGCAAACGTTTTTTTTTGGTATTGCCGTCGCTATCAAACGCCTTTTTGTCAACCACCCATTAGGGATGCAAAACAATCGATGGTTCTATCGATAGTATCGATGGTTTTGCGAAACAGCGATACCTCGATAGTGATTCTCGACTATCGATAGTCTACCATATTCCAAGCAGGTGGTCGAGAATAGAAGAGTAATATATACAAATATGGATAAGTGTTTGGGGAAAACTGGGTATTGAATTTACAAATCAGAGATTTGCAGCGGTGGTCACTTTGTGTTTTTAAGTAAAGCGACAAAAAGTATGCTGCCGGTATTACCCATTGCACCTTTTCTTTTGTGTTCTTTGCTTAACAAATATAGATATAGTTGTCATTACATTATTTGCCAGTTAAGTTTATACCCCTTTTCTGTTTATGAAATAGCTCCTATTAGCGCATCCAATGATGAGAATAATGCGCCACAAGCATGCAAACGCATGAAAAACACTTCTGAAGAATGGAGTTACTTCAGTCAATGTTAAGACAATTCCATGGCGAAATGCAACATATGTGGAAAGGAGTATAAAACGAGCGGAAATACGTCAAACCTAAAGGACCACCTGAAGCGTAGTCATCCGATGAAACTTGATGTCGAATCAGACACATCAACAATTGACAAATTTTTTACACCAACTGAATACTATGATTCGACTTCAAACAGAAAGAAATTGCTCGATAGAGGCATAGCTAAAATGGAATGATGGTCCAGATCTCTGGACTTCGCAAAGCAACGCAATCTGCAGTTCTCCCGACCAGACCACTTATTAGTGAAACAAATCATGGAAGTGAGAATGTTGCGGAACTATAAAACAGATTGCTAATGAGTGGAATATAATGATGAGGAATATATTTCACAAAAAAGTTACTATAGTTACAGACAACGCATATTCCATGGTCAAGGCATGTGAAATACTTTAAAAAAAAATTTACCCTGTTTTGCGCATAAAATTAATTTAGTGGTGCAGGATGCTTTGTCTCTTGAAAATGTAAAATCCTTAATACGCATTGTAAAGCAAATTGTAACATATTTCAAGTGCAGCCCAATTCAGTATGCCAAACTTAAGGAAGCGCAAGAGCAAGAAAAACCTTACAGCCTTATTCAAGAAGTTCCCACTAGATGGAATAGCGCTTTGCATATAATGCAACGGGTATTATAAGTCAGGGATGCTATTGGTCGCGTCCTTTTAAACAGTTGCGACATTTTGAAGCCTTTTGACGAAGTCACAAAAAAAGCATCAAGAGTTAAGGAGGTATCAGCATCATTAATAATACCATGTGTTTTTGGCTTGGGATTCACTATAGATGGACTTAAGAATAAAATGCGGACATAAATTGGTTCAGAAACTTGTACTTTTCTTATTAACCGGATCAAAACAAGACTGTCCCATTATGAGACCAGAACCGTACCGCGCTTGGCCACAATGTTGGACCAAGATTTAAAAAAGAAGCTTTTGGAAATGCTGCCAATGCTCAACAAGCCTCGACAATTTTAGAAACGGAAGTAAGCTGCGTAATAAATATTTTCTTACATTTTTGGCCGATAGAATTCAGAGGTAATAACGAACTTGTAGGTCGGATGCAATCATAACCATGAGGCAATACGCTAAAGAGAGAAATGCTGATCATGATATTAATTCTTTGGAGTACTGGAAGGTAAATTTGTTATGAAACTATTTATGAATATAACTTTCTAAACATTTAAAATATTGCAGAATCATTCACAACAGTTCAAACACATCGCGCAGTGCGCTGGCAAGTACCTTTGCGTTCCCGCAAGTTCCACCGAGTCGGCGAGAATGTTTAGTAAACCCGGGGAAATAATTGGCACGCGACGAGCTCGGCTAAAATCAAAAAATGTCGATATTTTGCTTTTCTTAAATAAGAACGTCTGACTTCTGGATTAATTGTTTTTTTTTTATATGATATTCAAAACATAGTCATACAATATGATACTCAATGAATGAGTAAGTTTTAATATTGTTTTTAATAATTTCTTTAACTAATGTTGTGAAAATTGAAAAAATGAATTTTTATATTTTTGAGTTGGATTCCTTTAATATGATACTCAAAACATAGTCATACAATATGATACTCAATGAACGAGTAATTATTTTTATGTTTGAATATTGTTTTCGTTAATTTCTGAAACTACTTCTATGAAAACTAAAATAATGAATTGAGCTACTTTTAAGTTGCTCAAAATATTTTTTAGTTTGAATATTGTTTTATAAATATATAATAAATGATGACTGGATGAATTTTTTTTGGTGCCCTTCTGTAAATGCTGACATTAAATGAGCAAATTTGGGCTTTTAAATTTTCGATATTACTATCGATAGTTTCACTATCGAAGTCACAAACAATCGATGGTCTCACTATGGATAGTTTGCCATCCCTACCACCTATACTGGGTTGTTATATGGCGACCGGGATAATTTGATAATCCCGTTTTTTAGAAGATCGTTTACTTCCGCGGCCACAAAGTCATCCACCCTTCGCGGGTATGGGTAAAGTTTGGAATGAACAACCTGTTCATCTACCATCCTTATGGTGGCGAAAGCGGCTGTTCTAAAAGGTAGAGACTCGTGAGGGTCTGCAAATGCCTTCACACAGTCCTTTAGTACTTGCAAAAATTGTGTTTTAACTGGGGCTGGGACTTCGATGTCGAGAATCTTTGAGTGATTGACATCTTTGCAGTTATAGTAGTGAATCTTTTCAGATACGCCCCTACTACCAGCTTACCCTCTTTCAGGTTAATAGCAGCGTCGACCTGTTTTAATAAATCGGGGCCAACGATACCATCGAACGTGGCCAAGTTATTTAAAATGAAGAATGTTGCCATCTGTCCAAACATGGGTATAACGAACTTTTGGGTTATGCTGTTTGAACCATGAATGGACTCGATGACGAATTTTAATTCGACCGGGCGCACACCTTTGAGTTGTTGAAACGGCTTGATGTAATTTTTAGATGCCCCAGTGTCTTTTAAAAGCTTAACGCTGACCCCCGCTACTCTTCGCCGGAGGAACGGCAGCAGGGATTTTGCCCTAAAAAATTAATGCTGTCAAAAAGAAAGTTGACACCATCGCTCTCTTCACTCATCTTCTAGATACGTATAGTTGCTGCTTATTGTTGCTGATTGTTGTTGCTGCTCGTTGTTGCTGCTTGTCTCTCTTTTTTTTTGTTTCACTGTTGCACGTTTTGCATTTGGTGTTTGTGTTGTTATACCCTTGCAGAGGGTATATTAATTTTGTCACGAAGTTTGTAACGCATTGAAGGAGGCATCTCCGACCCCATAAAGTATATATATTCTTGATCAGCATCAACAGGCGAGTCGATATAGCCATGTCCGTCTGTCTGTCCGTCTGTCCGTCTGTTTCTATGCGAACTAGTCTCTCAGTTTTAAAGCTATCTTGATGAAACTTGGTACAGATGTGTATTCTCTCTGCAGGCAGATCATTTGTCAAAATCGGCCGGATCGGATGACTATATCATATAGCTCCCATAGGAACAATCGGTTGAAAAAAATTTTTTTGAGCTATTTCAACTAAATTAAGCCTATATGCATTTAGTACCAAATCCCATGTGCAAACCAAATTTCATCCGAATCGGACCACTATATCATATAGCTGCCATAGGAACAATCGGTTGAAAATGATGAAAATGCCTAGTATGAAAATTTTCAGTGTCGATTGAGCGATTTCAACCAAACTCACGCCATAAACATTTGCCATCATTCCCCAGCTGTTGACCAAATTTCATTCGGATCGAACCACTATATCATATAGCTGCCATAGGAACAATCGGTTCAAAGGCTTAGTATAAAAATTTTTAATGTCTATTGAGCGATTTCAACCAAATTCACGCAGTATGCATAAGCTATCATTCCCTATATACTGACCAAATTTCATCCAAATCGGAGTACTATATCATATAGCTTCCCTAGGAACAATCGGTTGAAAATGATGAAAATGCTTAGTATGAAAATTTTCAGTGTTGATTGAGCGATTTCAACCAAACTCACGACATAAACATTTACTATCATTCCCCAGCTGTTGACCAAATTTCATTCGGATCGAACCACTATATCATATAACTGCCATAGGAACAATCGGTTCAAAGGCTTAGTATGAAAGTTTTTAAAGTCTTTTAAGCGATTTCAGCTAAATTCACGCACTACTCCTTTGCTATTATTCCCTATATACTGACCAAATCTCATCTAAATCGGACATTTATATCATACAGCATCCATAGGAACCACTGCTAACTGAATCCAATGAACGCAACATGCATGACTGCAAGGGTATTTAATCTTCGGCGAGCCGAAGATAACCTTTCTTTCTTGTTTTTTTTTTCTTTTTGGTTTCTGTGTTAACAGTAACCGTACACAACGTGAGTATTTATAACTGTTGAGCGCCAATTAGTTAGAATAGCTCCCAACCGATTTAAATGAGGGTCGCGGGACTAAGCGAGAATATACGAATGCTTTATTTAAGGGCCGTGTGCCGCTTTTAGGATTCAATTATAGACTAAACTTACAATGCTTGAAATACTAAACATCTAACTTAAATTTGCCGGCGGCTCTGCCAGAGTTGCCGCGCCGAAGAATCTTCAAGCTTGCGCTACGTGTGGGGTATTAAGTTACCCGGCGGATATTGTACAACAAAGTTGCGGGACGCTGACGTAGCTTCACTGGCCGGCGACGTCGTTGAACTAGACGCCCCAACTTGGAGCGTTCTCTCTAACCGCTGATAACGCTGACACAGCCGCTGTTACGTGAACGCTGCGGGAATACTCTTTCTCAGCTTGGTTCGCTGGGCGCTCACAGTTAACTTATACGGTTGGTCAGCACGGGCAGCGTCCGCGGGCAGCGCTGCCGCTACACAAGCAGCGAAAACGATCGTTCGTATGTTTGTATGTTTCTGTCTCGCTTGCACACAAGCATTTAATTATCAACTTTGTTACGCGTCTAGAACTTTTGTTTATTGTCCGATTTATATGAAACTATCAGGATAGTTTGATATAATTTGCCTCCAAACAACTTTCAAATTACAATGCCGTACGATAAGGTCAAATGACTTAAAAACGGCATTGATGATTAAAAATTTTTTTATTTCTTTCGAGAAAAGGGGCGTGGCAGCCCAGAACTTTTAAAGACGTTGCATTTGTGCTATCTCTAGAAATTTTCGTACCAAATATGGTATTCCTAAGTGACATAGTTACTGAGATATTCGACAAAAACACCGATTTTTTGTGGTGTGTCCAGTTTTTTGCTCATTGTGGACGAATGGGGCGTGGCATTGAGAAAAAAAGATTCTTGTATTGACTGACTTAATATCGAGTCGATACTGACTA
Organism: Drosophila cardini; assembly: GCA_018903735.1. NCBI lineage: Eukaryota > Metazoa > Arthropoda > Insecta > Diptera > Drosophilidae > Drosophila > Drosophila cardini. The sequence goes on from JAEIGM010000057.1 coordinate 100,188, forward strand.
AATTCAAACTTGTAGCTATCGCCATCTCTGAAATCTGTTTGCTCATACGGACAGACGAGCAGACATGGCCATATCGTCTCGGCTTGTGATGCTGATCAAGAATATATACACTTTATGGGGTCGGAAATGCCTTTTTCTACCTGTTACGCACATTTCGCTTCAGACAATTTTAAAAGACCCCTCTTCTCTTTTTTAGAGTCTGGGGTCTAGGCCAACCGGATGCGTGTGCAACAACAGACGTCGCTGATAGAAATGTAAACTGATCCATGGCGACGGACCGCTGATGAATGTCACGAAGCGCATGGTCAGCATTCTGTCGGGAACGCCGTCGGTATCGCTGCCGGTGCTGATAGCTTTAGTTAGGTTTAGGGAATTATGTTTAAGTTAGTTCTGTAAGAACCGATGAACGATCCACACGGATCACTAATAAATAATCTAAAAGTTTTTGGAACACTAAATTTATTCATAATTGGCGGCCAACGGCTTCGCCTCGGCCCTTGCCGCGAGTTAAGTTAAAAACAAAAAATAAAAAAAAAAAAAAACAAGAAAGAAAAGTACAGTCGAGCACGCCCGACCGTAAAATACTCTCTGCAATTTATTCCCGATCATCTAATAAAATCGGTATCCAAGTATATCAATTGATACTTGCAACAAAACAGGTTGAAACAAAACATCTGATTGTATGTATGCACATATACATTTGACATTTTAAGTATGCACGCACATATGTATGTGTGTATATGTTATACATACACAACTGGTTGGCACGGCCAGCATTCGCGGTCAGCGCTGCCGCTAGAAAGCAGCGAAAACATTCGCTAACATGTTTGTATGTTTCTATCTCGCTCGCAAACATGCAGTGAAATGGCGTTGAATTATAAACTTTGTTACGTGTCTAGCTCTTTTGTTTATAGTCCGATTTATATGCAACTTTATATACAACTTTTGACTGTACTTTTCTTTCTTGTTTTTTTTTTTAAATTTGTTTTTAACTTAACTCGCGGCAAAGGCCGAGACGAAGCCGTTGGGCGCCAATTATGAATAAATTTAGTGTTCCAAAAACTTTTATCGTTCATCGGTTCTTATAGAACTAACTTAAACATAATTCCCTAAACATAACTTAAGCTATCAGCACCGGCAGCAATGTCGACGGCGTTCCCGACAACATGCTGACCATGCGCTTCGTGACATTCATCAGCGGTCCGTCGCGATGGATCAGTTTACATTTCTATCAGCGACTTCTGTTGAGTGGGACAACTTTGTTGCACACGCATCTGGTTGGCCTAGTTTGACTACTTTGTGTAAGGTCCTTCCTCAGCTAAGTGAAGGGCGTCCTCGGTCTTCTCAGCGTTTCATAGCAGGTTTCCTATCATTGCATTCCTTTCTCGAATTTTTGCTCGGTGATGAATCTTGAACTCCAAATAAATGCAACGTTTAGCCAAGGTGTTACCACTGCTCCATATGGACCTGTAATTCAATCCAGATTGTAGTTGACCGATATGTTGGAGATTCGTCAAGCTTAGCCCTTGCAGGAATGCCTAACTAAGATGTTCTGTGCTGGGTGACGTTAACTTGGTAGACTGCTGAAACTGCTGGTTTTCTTCTAAGTACGCCATAGTTGTTCACGTACTGCGTTTTGTTCACGGTTATCGTCAAAGTTCATATGTTCCAGAGATAGGGCTCGCTGAACTTGAGTAACCTGTTATGGTTACAGTTGCGTCGTTGGCTTGTTCCGTTTTACTTATTGAATTAAGTAATTTTGTCAATTCGTTGAGCCGTGATTGAAGTTTAAAATTTAGTTATATTTGTTCGTTTTCGGAGTTTATTACTTGATATTGTCTAAACTTAATCTTTTGCCAGCCATCAAAGTCACGAGTTTCTGCTATCACCTTCAGGGCTGTCCCTTACAGGTTAATGCTACTGGTCGTTCTATGGTTTATTTTAAGCGTACTAACTAGCGTATTTATGTGTCCGAGGTCCGTGATCAGGACGTCCATTATATATTGTTGTTTGAATAAGTCTAACATATGTCTGGTTTCGTCTACGTAAATCATTTTTGATGTTACGTTTGTCGTGTGTCCTAGGTATCCGTTCCAAATAATAACGTCTCCGTCGGTTACAGGTATGTAATCCTATTGTGTGTAGTTTGTGAGTTTAACGGTTGTGTCGGCTTATTGCCTAAGCGCCTGTTTGTTTTTACCTCTACCTTATCGCCTACTTCAAAGTCTTAGTTGATTCTATTTTTAGACCCCGTACTCTAAAAAAGAGTAGAGGGGTCTATTAGGTTTGTCTGAAGCAGAATGTGCGTAACAGACAGAAGGAGGCGTGGCCGACCCCATAAAGTATATATATTCTTGATCAGCATCAACAGCCGAGACGATATAGCAATCTCCGTCTGTCTGTCTGTCCGTCTGTCCGTCCGTCTGTATGAACACCTGGATCTTGGTATGCAGGTTGCTAGAGACAGCATAAATGCATTGTCATTTTGGATTGCTACGCTCCGTTTTCCCACAAGAATGAAACAATTTTCGAACTTCAATGCCATTTTTAAGGCATTAGCATTAGCATTTAAGGCATTAGCACTTATCGTATTGTAATTTGAAATTTGTTTGGAGACAAAGTATCACAAACTATCCTGAAAGTTGCATACAAATCGGACTATAAACAAAAGAGCTAGACACTTAACAAAGTTTACAATTGCACGCAATGTCAATGCATGTGTGCAAGCGAGACAGAAAAATATAAACATGTGAACGAACGATTTCGCTGCTTGTGTAGCGACAGCGCTGCTCGCGGACGATGCATGCACATGTATGCATACGATACGATAAATCATACATCGATATTAAATACGATAGTAATTATAATTGCGATATGATATCGAACGCGATATTTGGTCATTATATCTATATCTAAGCGATATATCGTATTTGATTTCAGTTGTTGATAATATCGATATAGAACGCAATATGTGCTTTTATGTGATATTTTAATTAATATCGATATCGGTATTTTCTTGACAACTTACATCCCTATTACAAACTGATGGTTTTGTTTCACAGTGTTTTATTGCAAATACTAACCATTGTAGTACCTCAATATCAATTGATTAATGTAATCATGTAATTGGGAATGAAATTGTGAGAGTATTATTAACTTTTATTTAAATTTCAAATTAAATTAAAAATATTAATTTGGAATTATAATTCGAGATTTGATTTTACGCAAAACATAATTTTAAAACAAGGCATGTAAGGAAATCTAATTATGTATATGTACATATACATATATATGTATGTATGTACATATATAAAATAGGAACCAATCTGGTTCTTCTTCATTTTCTTTTTTGTATGGAAAAGGCTCACTTAACAGGTTGGTAGCCAATGATTGACATTGATATGAGTACGGGGTCTTTTACAGTCGGCTCGCTCGACTGTAGCCTTTCTTACTTGTTTTTCCTGTGTCATTTTTATACCTGTTACTCGTAGAGTAAAAGGGTATATTGTATTCGTTGAAATGTATGTAACAGGGAGAAGGAGACATGGCAGACCCCATAAAGTATATATATTCTTGATCAGCATGACTAGCCGAGTCGATATAGCCATGTCCGTCTGTCCGTCTGTGTGAACAAAAGGATCTCAGAGACTAAAAGAGCTAGAAAGGCCCGAGTGGTCGCAAACGAAAGATAAAATGCCCAAGCAGTACAAGTTTGCTTTTGTTTTTTGACACGCCCACTTTAGGGCGTTCTATGTGCATACAAAGGTAAAAACAGGTAAAAATAGCATGTTTTAGTATAAAAAACTTTTTTGTTAGTAATGCTATCTAAACCAAATTGACACAGAACTAGAACACGACTAGGGAGTACGTATACTGACCAAGTTTCATCCAAATCGGACAACTATATCATATAGCTCCCGTAGGGACAATCGGTCAAAAATACGCTCCAAATATGAATTTATATGAATAACTTTTACGTTGGCCAATCAATTGAAGTGAAACTTACACAGAATATATCTGTCAATAATATAAACATATTGACTAAGTTTCATCCAAATCGGACGACTATATCGTATAGCTCCCATAGGGACAATCGGTCAAAAATACGCTCCAAATATGAATTTATCTGAATAACTTTTGCATTGGCCAAGCAATCGAAGGGAAACTTACACAGAATATATCTGTCAATAATATAAATATGTTGAACAAGTTTCATTCAAATCGGACGACTATATCGTATAGCTCCCATAGGGACGATCGGTCAAAAATACGCTGTAAATATGATTTTGTATGAAAATTTTCTGCGTTTTTCAAGTAAAGATTGTACTATTATTAATATTAATAATAATATATTATATTGTTAATAATATAATTAAACTGAGTAACGGGTATCCTAAAGTCGCGAGGCGACTATAGCATTCTTTCTTTTTTTAACTGTGCCTTTTTGAGTCTTTCTGTTATTTTAAGCTCTGTTTCTAGTTTGTTTGAGTGAATGATATCAATCGGTTGCATTTTAGTTACCGAATGGATAGTTCTATTGTATTCTATTGTGGAAAGACGAATCAGATCGACGGTTTCGCTTATTTGTTTATCTAATTTAATACAGCACGCAATTTCTACTAAGGTGCTGTTGAACCGTTCGACTTGACCGTTCGAGACACTGTGGGAAGGAAGTGCATTTGCAATTTGAATATTAAAGTTGGACAAAATGGATTTAACTGTTTATGAATTTAAAGATCTCTCATTATCGCAGTAAATGGCATGAATATTGGGAAAGAGATTTACAAGTTGCAGAAGTGGGATTATGATATCAACAATAGCTCTTGAGCAAATTGGCTGGGTCTCTGCAAATTTAGAGAAATTATCGACACATGTGAGAAAGTATTTTTGATCTGTGGAAAATACACAGATGCGTTCTCTTACAAAGGTGGGAATGGGTGTTTCGCCCAACACCTGTTTTTTAGAATGTCGGTTATACTTGGCCCCCGAGCATGTTTTACAATTGGCGACAACTTCTGCTGCAAGTTTTGTCATGTTAGGAAAAAATTAATCGCACATCATTTGCTTAACATTTTCCTGTGAGCTTTTGTGCTCACGTAATACAGTTTATTTTTGGTCAGTTTTGTCGGTAATGCCTCCACTAGATACTTAAAGTATCGAAAAGTTGTTGACGGAAAAAGTTCAATCAGGATGTGTTGGATAAAGGCAAGGATTGGTATTTCGCAATAAATTCCATTGACAACTCCTGCGTTTACTACATCTTGCAATGCTCGCAGAAGAGTGCAACGATCTGAGATTTCTATGATGTATCTTGTTTTGTTCTGAAATAGTACGAACGTTTTTAAAGAAGGAGAATCAGATTGCTCAATTATTATCTGGTTATTAAAGCAGTTTACTGGCTTGTCGGTGGTATTAATAGTATAGGTGAGGGACTCTTCGCTATGGATTGTAGCGAGATCCGAACACTGAGACTCCGAGTTCAAGGCATTCACATTTGCCGTGACAATGCATTTCTCCTTGCCAGGTTTGTACGTCAGTTTGGCGTTATATTCACCGATAAACGCTTTTAATGGCTTTATTTTGGCGTTTGTATTGCGATCAGATACCACAAAGGTCAACGGCTGATGGTTGGTAAATATGTGTAGGTCTCTAACTCCGTAAAGGTAATTCCGGAGATTTTTAAGTGTCCAAACAATTGCCAACAGTTCTCGCTTATTTGTAGCGAAATTTGCCTCTTTATTCCGTAATGTTCTTGACATCTTTGTTATAGGGCGACCTTCTTGCGAAATAACGGCGCCATAACCATGTACCGAAGCGTCAGTTGTTAAATCAAAGTTCTTTTTGAAATCTGGGTTCTTATCATCACGTCTTCTGTCATGAGAATGTTTTTCAGTCTATCGAAAGTAATCAGCTGCTAAGCTGTTAAGTCAATTTTGACTCTTCTCGGCTGATTAGCGCTTATCTTAGCGTTGTCTCCTTTCAAGAGTTCGGTTAACGGTTTTCGCTATTGTGGCATAATTCTTTATAAAACACCGATAATAGCTGGATAACCCTAGGAACGACATAAGATCGAACAAGCTTGAGAGTGGCTTGATGTTTCAAATTGCCTGTACTTTTTCGGGAAATGTTTTAGCACCGCCTCTAGTTACAATAAAATCCAAATATTCCACGGTTTTCCTAAAACACTTGGATTTTTCTTGGAATAGTCCCATGGCAGCTCCTTAAAGTTTTTTTAAGACCCAGTCAATGTGTTTGACATGGTCCTCTTAACTTTCGGAGAAAATTATTACGTAGTCAACGTAGACGTAACAAGTTTTTCTTATTTGCTCCCACAATACATCTTCCATGGCTCTCTGAAATATGCTTGGAGCGTTTTTCAGGACAAAGGGGATTCGGCAGAACTCACATTGCCGTTATTTGTAGAGAAAGCCGTTTTCCTCTGTCCCGTTGTAAGGTGATCGTGATGGCCGGATTATGCCATTTTCGAGAAGTTTTTGAACTTCAGAATTTACAAAGTCGACTACACTCATTGGGTAAGAGTATAATTTTGAGTACACTGGCTCATCATTGGTTCGGATAGTGGCCTCGGTGTTGATATTGTAGGGGAGAGACTCGTTTGGGTCTACAAAGGCTCTTGACCTGTTATTGATCATTGCATTAAAAGGTTCTTTCATTACTGTTGGAACGTCCGAATCGTCAACTTAAATAAAGTTAACTTGCGGACATGTTTTGAATATAAGCGGCTGTGTGCCGCCATTGAATTTAAATGAACCGGTATTTTAGTGAGTTTGTGCATCGACTTGCACACTAATCTAATCCCATCAAAATCATTTTGTGCTGGGAGCAAGAAAAAACAAGAAAGAATGCTATAGTCGCCTCGCGACTTTAGGATACCCGTTACTCAGTTTAATTATATTATTAACAATATAATATATTATTAATAATATTAATAATAGTACAATCGTTTAGGTAATCGACCCTATTGGTTTTAATTCAGATGACTTGAGAAACGCAGACAATTTTCATACAAAATCATATTTACAGCGTATTTTTGACCGATCGTCCCTATGGGAGCTATACGATATAGTCGTCCGATTTGAATGAAACTTGGTCAACATATTTATATTATTGACAGATATATTCTGTGTAAGTTTCCCTTCGATTGCTTGGCCAATGCAAAAGTTATTCAGATAAATTCATATTTGGAGCGTATTTTTGACCGATTGTCCCTATGGGAGCTATATGACATAGTTGTCCGATTTGGATCAAACTTGGTCAGTATACGTAATCAGACGTGTACTTTCTGTGTCAATTTGGTTTAGATAGCATTACTAACAAAAAAATTTTCTATACTAAAACATGCTATTTTTACCTGTTTTTACCTTTGTATGCACATAGAACGCCCTAAAGTGGGCGTGTCAAAAAACAAAAGCAAACTTGTACTGCTTGGGCATTTTATCTTTCGTTTGCGACCACTCGGGCCTTTCTAGCTCTTATAGTCTCTGAAATCCTTTTGTTCACACAGACGGACAGACGGGCGGACGGACAGACGGACATGGCTATATCGACTCGGCTAGTCATGCTGATCAAGAATATATATACTTTATGGGGTCTGCCATGTCTCCTTCTCCCTGTTACATACATTGCAACGAATACAATATACCCTTTTACTCTACGAGTAACGGGTATAAAAAGTTGTTACTTTAAACAATTTAAGCGGACATTTTTGTAAAATTTGTGTGCCTCCGTGAATAGATTTGACCTGGAAAGGTTTTTCTATACGAGTCACATTTCTTAAATCGGGCAAGGGTTTTACGTAGTTTTTGGATGCTCTGGTATCAATTAGTAGTTTGAGAACTATTCCGTTCCTTACATCCTCTTCGATGTTCGGGAAGAAGGACCTATTCCTAAAAAAATTACACGAGTCGTTGGTTAATCTTCCTCGTATGTTTGACAATTCTCTTCAGCTAAGGACCGATAATTTTTATCATCCGTGTCTTGCTCTTGAGCAGAGAAGTTCACATTTTGTTGAATCTGAGTGGAGTTGGTTTTTTTTTTGAAACTGGTTGGTTGTCGAAAACGTGACATTGATGGATCAACGTCCATGGGATCTTGTGCCTGATATTGTTCTCGAGGCTGGAACCGTTGCTTAAAGGATTTTTGCTGAGGGCCTCCTTGGGGGCCCGATTGAGATTTTGTTTGGTTATTTGCCTTGTTGTTACTACTATTCTAAGGCCAATTTTTCTGAGAATAATTTCCCTGATTTCTGTTGCCATCGTTACTCTGGTAACGCGGGTGACATTGAGAAAAAGATTTTTGATTTCGTTCATCATAACTGTGAATATTCGTTGCAAACCTCAGTTTCCTGAGCTAGCGCTAAACCTGTGGGTAGACTTTTTCAAGCCAGCAACGATGGAGTGAAGAGCATCTTTCCTAAATTGTTCATTTAAAGTAACTGCTAGCACAGTGTCATGGGTCACGTTTGTTATACTCTCTGCAAGAGAGAGTATATTGGGTTTGTGAAAAAAAAAGTATGTAACAGGCAGAAGGAGGCGTGGCAGACCCCATAAAGTAAATATATTCTTGATCATTCTGTCCGTCTGTCTGTCCGACCGTATGAACAAACAGATTTCAGAGATGGTAAGAGCTACAAGTTTAAATTTGGTCTCTATCGACTTGATATTAAGTCAGTCAATACAAGAAACTTTTTTTTTGACGCCACGCCCCATTCGCCCACAATGAGCAAAAAACTAGACACACCTCGTAAAAAATTGATGTTTTAGGCGAATATCTCAGTAACTATGGCACTTAGGAACACCAATTTTGGTATGCAGGTTATTAAAGACAGCATAAATGTATTGTCATTAAAAATTTTGGACTGCCACGCCCCCTTTTCCCACAAAAAATAAAATAACTTTCAAACTTCGATGCCGATTTTAAGGCATATGTTCTTATCGCACAGTATTGTAATTTCACATTCGTTTGGTGATAAATTATATCAAACTATCCTGAAAGTTGCAGATAAATCGGACTATAAACAAAATAGCGAGACGCGTAACAAAGTTAATAATTGAACGCAATGTCAATGCATGTGTGCGAGCGAGAAAGAAACATACAAACATGTGAGCGAACGTTTTCGCTGCTTGTGTAGCGGCAGAGCTGCTCGCGGACGCTGGCCGTGCCGACCAATTGTATATGTATTACAAATACATACATACTAACGGATGTATGTGCATACATACAAACAGATGATTTTGTTTCAACGTCTTTTACTGCAAGTACTATTAATTGATATACCCGGATACTGATTTTATTAAAATGATCGGGAATAAAATGCAGAGAGTATTCTACGGTCGGACGTGCTCGCCTGTACTTTCCTTTCTTGTTTTATTAGTGAGAAGAGCCAATGTCTTCTCAACCTCAATGTAATATTCTAAAGAGGAAGCTCACCTTTTCTGAGCGTACCAAGATTTTGTAGAATAACGCTTACGGGTGTCTTATCCGCGTACGTTAAATCAAATCTAGCTATAATAGCTTTGAAATTTAAAACTGTATTAAAAGAAGAAGACATTGTTGCGATAGACGCGTCTCTGATCTTGTTTCTGATAATACGAACAGCGTGATAATGTTTTGAACTATCAGCATAAGGCTCATAAATTACATAGGCAGATGATGCTGCTTCTCGCCAGGCAACGTACTCATTTTGTTTGCCGCCAAATTCCGGCAGGGACTTAACGAAATCTAGAGACTCGTCGCATTTAATTTCTGGGTTAAGTTTCACCCTTTGATAATCTATAATATCTTTTTTTTAGGCCCCGTACTCTAAAAAAGAATATAGGGGTCTATTAGGTTTGTCTGAAGCAAAATGTGCGTAACAGGCAGAAGGAGGCTCTTCTGACCCCATAAAGTATATATATTCTTGATCAACATCAACAGCCGAGACGATATAGCGATGTCCGTCTGTCCGTCTGTCCGTTCGTCTGAATGTACACCTGGATCTTCTAAACTACAAGAGCTAGAGCCACCGAATTTGGCAATGAAAGTCCGTCTGTAGTGTACGCAGTGCAAGTTTATTTCAAATTTTTGCCACGCCCCCTACTGCCCCCGCAAATTTTAAAAAACAATTTTCACATCACCATTGCAACTAAACTAACACATTATGTGTATGGTATCACTATAAATATACTCACCAATCGGACAAGCTCCCATAGGACAAATCGTTCGAAAATTGGTGATTTGTATGGAGACATTACGTTTTAGTTGAGCGATGGCAACCATTAAATAGACTCACAAAGTTTGGTCCGGATCGAACAACTATAGCCTATGCCTCCCATAGGACAAATCGCTCGTAGGTTCGTGATTTGTATGGAAATACGCACAATAGAATGAGTACGGGGTCTTTTATAGTCGGCTTGCTCGACTGTACCCTTTCTTACTGTTTTTTTTTTTTTTCAAAAGTTATATTTAATTTTATTTTTTTCTGCAATTTGTATGAACATTGGACAGATACTCATACTTATGAGTTAAATCAGTTTTTAAAAAATAATTTTATTTATATACATACATACATATAAACATTTACCTAAGATTGTATAATTAAGTAAAACACATTCTGCTTTGAATTCATTGCGTATTGAAAATTTCAACTAAAATAAGTTGATTACAAAAATATCCTGATAAATAAATTGGCAAAAATTGTCAGGTACAATCTAATTTAATTAATTTTTCATATTGTGAGACTGTAAGTTGCCGACATATTTAAGAGCTATTTATCGCAGGTGAATTGTCATTAAAAATTAATTATATGTAATTTAATAGAGCCATGAAAACTGCTTCCTTTTATTTTATTTTTGTTTTGATATGTTGAATAACTTGATGAGTTATGTAAGTGTTCTAAAATATAAATCTTTTTCTGCTTTGAATAAGTCCATTCGTGATTCATGTGTTGGATTAGTGCATTTATATATGTATGTAGGTGTAAAGTATAGTTAGATTGACCTGTCTCAAAGCAGTTAAATCAGTGCTGTAATTAATTTAGCTTTTAAGTTGACAAACTTTTCGCTTGTAGCCGCAACACGCTGAAAAAGTTTAATTATTATAATGAAAATGTTTTATTTAAATATTATAAACTATTCTTATTTTTACCAGTATTAAGTCTTGCACAAGATTGGCAAGTCCACGGTTGGCTAAGACTACGAGACGTGTTACCGGTCCAGGAATACCTTCTGTGTAGCCATCAACTATTCGGGGGCTATCGTTGCCTGCATCCACATCATCTATCAGGCTACTACTTGTGCCGCCGCCTACACTATTGGCGGACTCATCACCTTGTTGTGTCTGCACACTGCCTGAAAATAGCTGAAAGTAAAATAATATAATATATCTGACGATTAAGGAATAAGTTGAAAATATACTTACACGAACAGCATCAAGCAAAAAATTACCAGATCCGCCTCCCAAATTGTTGCCATTTGCCGAGGCACCGACACCGCCACTTGATCCGCCAGATAGACCAGCGCCGCCAAAGTTTAAGAACCTTTTGAATAGATTACTTTTGTTTGGGTTTGGTTGCGTTTTGGAAATTGGAAGAAAATGTAAATAATCTTGAAATTGGTAAGCTGCTTGGGAACGTTTCAACCGTTTAAATTGCTAAACGAAAAACACTTCGAACGCACTTTTAGGCAAATTAAATTGTTTAATAGTTAAATCCTGTACTCAAAAACAGTACAGGGGTCTAATAGATTTGTATAAAGTATATATGTATATTCTTAATCAGCATCAACAGGCATGACGACATAGCATTGTCCGTCTGTCTGTCCGCCTGTCCGTATGAACACCTGAATCTCAGAGACTATAAGAGCTGGAGCCACTTAATTTGGAATGAAAGTTTGTCTATACGTCGGGAAGATCAAATTTATTTAAAAATTTTGGCACGCCCCCTGACGTACCGCAAATGTGAAAAAAAAATGTTTACATTACCATAACTGGGAAACAACCTCACACATTAGGTGTATGGTACCATTATTTGATCGGGGTCGGTAAAGTATGTATATCCAATAGTTCCCATAGGACAAATCATTCGCGATAGCGATACGGGCTTGGAAAAAAATTTAAATTAAGCCTGATTTACCTGTACAAAAAGATAGTCTATGTAGCAAATTTGGTCTTTCTAGCTTCTACAATCTCTGAAATCTCAACGTTGGTAAGGACGGTCAAGGCTTCTTTGAACAAACTCAATATACCCTTACAGGGAATTAAAATATTATGATTTCGTTTAAAGTGGCTACACTTTCAATATAAAACAGTTGATCGATCTCGGAAGCCAATACTATTGTTAATTATAGTATGTGTATTTGTTAGGTACCTTTATAATGTATAGTGATATGTACTCACCTTTTGTTACGATCATCCAGATCAACAGAATCTTCGGCAGAGTCAAGTGCTAGCTCGTCAATCGCTGGAGACTTTGATTCAGAGACCTGTAAATCATTGGTGCTCAAGGTTTTGACATCAGTGTTTACCGTGGGAAGGTCATTGTGGAATCTTATTTCTATGGGCTTACTGATCTTCAGTGCAATGGATTCGTCTGCAACGGGGGAGCTAGGTGATTGGGCAACAGCCGTCTTAGCGGCCTTTGCCTCTTTCACCTGACGTGCTACTCTAATGGTTTCCTCAAGTTGCTTGTTAATGGCTGATAAATCGATTTTGGTATTGGAATCACCGATCTGCGATAAATGCAGGGTAAGCCGAACATTTGTTTAAAATTATTTTTATTTGTGGTTTTGCAATGCAGAATGAGTTCATTTAAAAATAATTATATTTTTGTATATCATTTTTATAATTTTATACAGTTTGATGCACACAAGTAGCCAAGTAGTTTATGTTTGCAATTTATGTACATATGTAATTTTTTATGATGAAGTGAGTGTGAGGTGTTGAGCATAATTAACAAATGGGAATGAAAAGAATATGGAGGTTAAGTTATATATGGTTCGTTCCATGGTTCGTTGCGAAGTTGTTGTAATTGTGAATTATTATTTTTCCAGTGTTAAATATTATTATGTTTTTTGTTTTATTTATATATCGACGTTAAAGTGACGTTTTAATGGTAATGAATTTATTATTTTTCCAGTGTTAAATATTATTATGTTTTTTGTTTTATTTATACATATATCGACGTTAAAGTGACGTTTTAATGAAAATGAAATTAACCAGGTATACAGGCATAAATTTACGAACATTTGATGGGTTTATTGCGTTTAATGTCATAAGAATTTAAGTTATTTGCACAAATCGGAACGGTTTCATTAAACATGAAAATAAAAAGAAAAAATTGAAATGTAAACAAAACGGGTCAGAACAAGAAAGAAAAGTATAGTCGAGCCTGCCCGACCGTATTATACTCTTCGCATTTCATTCCCGAATAAATGATTATATTATTAAAATCGGTATTGGGGTATTACAATTTATAGTACTTTCAGTAAAACACGTTAAAACAAAAACATCCTTTTATATCTATGCACATATGTATGTATATATATATATTTGACTATGTATGCCTACATAATGTATATACCATTGGTCGGCGCGGCCAACATCCTCGGGCAGCGCTGCCGCCACACATGCAGCGTAAACATTCGTTCATATGTTTGTATGTTTCTGTCTCGCTTGCACACATGCATTAACATTGCGTTCAATTAGAAACTTTGTTAAGTGTCGAACTCTCTTGTTAATAGTCGGATTTTCAGGATAGTCTGATATGATTTGTCTCCAAATGACTTTCAAATTACAATACTGTACGATAAGAGCTTATGCCTTAAAAATTAAGTGCAAATTTTAAAATTGTTGTATTACTTTTTAAAAAAGGGGGCGTGGCATCGCAAACATTTTAATGACATTGCATTTGCGCTGTCTCTAGGAAGCTGCCTACCAAAATTGGTATTACTTAGTGCAATAGTTACTGAACCATTCGCCAAAAACATCAATTTTTTCCGAGGTGTTTCTAGTTTTTTGCTCATTGTGGGCGAATGGGGCGTGGCATCGAAAACAAAAAAGATTCTTGTATTGACTGACTTAATATCGAGTCAATAGTGACCAAATATGAGCTGTAGCTCTTACCATTTCTGAAATCTGTTTGTTCATACGACAGACGGTCGTGGCTATAGCGACTCGGCTTGTGATGCTAATCAATAATATATATACTTTATGGGGTCGGCCACGCCTCCCTCTGCCTGTTACATACTTTTCAAAAACCCAATATATGTATTCTTGCATATATAATATATAATATAAATAGTATAACAATAATAGCTCAACTAGCATTAAAGTGAAGCTTCATGCTCTTTAGCAAGTACCAAAAATGTTGTGCTGAAATGATCATATAGCAAAACTCGCACAGCAATATTATTAAAGTTGAGGTTTTCGAGTCATTGATCTCGTAAATACGGTAACTGCATCTGTTTGCTAATTATTTTAGTCATCCACGTTAAATAATTCGAAGCATAAACTCTACAAAACAATTCAAACAAAGAATGCTATAGTCGCCTCGCGACTTTAGGATACCCGTTACTCAGTTTTATTATATTATTAACAATGGGATATGATAATAATAATAGTACAATCGTTTAGGCAATCGACCCTAGTGAGTTTAATTCATATGGCTTGGGAAACACAGAAAATGTTCATACATATTCATATTTACAGCGTATTTTTGACCGATCGTCCCTATGGGAGCTACACAATATAGTCGTCCAATTTGGATTAAACACGGTCAGTATGTTTTTTATTGTTGACAAATATATTCTGTGTGAGTTTCACTACGATTGCTTGGCCAACGCAAAAGTTATTCATATAAATTTATATTTGGAGCGTATTTTTGACCGATTGTCCCTATGGGAGCTATACGATATAGTTGTCCGATTTGGATCACACTTGGTCAGTGTATGTACTCCCTAGACGAGTACTTTCTGTGTAAATTTGGTTTAGATAGCATTGCTAACAAAAAAGTTTTCTATACTAAAACATGATATTTTTACCTTTGTATGAACATAGGACGTCCTAAAGTGGGCGTGTCAAAAAAACAAAAACAAACTTGTACTGCTTGGGCATTTTATCTTTCATTTGCGACCACTTTGGCCTTTCTAGCTCTTATAGTCTCTGAAATCCTTTTGTTCACACAGACGGACATGGCTATATCGACTGGGCTAGTCATGCTGATCAAGAATATATATACTTTATGGGGTCTGCCATGCCTCCTTCTCCCTGTTACATACATTCCAACGATTACAATATACACATTTACTCTACGAGTAATGGGTATAATGAATACTAAGCCGCGAACCTGTTTAGATAGTGTCAACTAAAGTGCATAGAATAATTAATTATAACTTGTAAGAACAACTACAGAACAACGATCTCAACCAAGCCATTATATAACACATTATATGTGAATCATGACTCTTTTTTTTATATCCACACTACATACCACATAGCTCCCATGTGACAAATCGGTCGAAAATTGGTTATTTTTACGGAGTACGGAGTTAATTGAACCCAGTACTTAAAAAGTGTACAGGGTGTAAAGTACCATATTGATTAGCATTAACAGCCGAGTCGATATAGCCATGTCCGTCCGTCCGTATGAACACCTGGATTTTCTTAACTACAAATGGTAGAGCCACCAAAATGATATTGAATTGGAATGAAAGTCCGTCTATATGTACATTTCAAATTTTTGCCACACCCCCTACCGCCCCAGAAAATTGTAAAAACTATTTTCACATCAATATAACTTGGAACCGACCAGAACTATCGGGCCCGAATTCACGAATTATGTGTATATTATGACTTTATATGTTTTAACCAAATTTGGTCCGGATCAGACAACTATAGCTTATAGCGCCCATGGAACAAATCGGTCGAAGATTGGTGATTTGCATGGAAAAGCGGGAATGAATGGAATGAGAACGGGGTCTTTTACAGTCGACTCGCTCGACTGTTGCCTTTCTACATTTTTACATTTTTATAATTTCTATAAAATTGCTTTAAATCTTTATTCCTATTCTTTAAATAGGTACAAAGGAAAGTATAAAATTGAAAGACTATTAATAATTTCTATTATAAAAACTACCCTGTTATTGTAAATTAACAATCGAAACAATCGGTATTATCGATGGTTTTAACCTGCACTATCGATGGTTTCCTAGCTCTACTGTGAGAAATCTGGTCCCTACTTGAGTTTTTTGGACATCTTCAAAATTGTTACAACACAATTTTGGCAACCGTTCTTGGCTGATCAAATGAACTAGAACTACTCAGATGGAACTACTTAAATAAACTGAAAATATCGTCCACAAACAAAAGAACAACTGTAAGAAAACTGATCAAAGTAACTCATCGTTTATTTAGTATCGTAGCTCATTAAAGTTCTTCTGAAAACAATTGCTAACAATAAAAAAGGTTATCTTCGGCTCACCGAAGATTAATTACCCTTGCCGGCAAGCATATTGCGTTAATTTGGTTTCAATTATTTCAACATATGAGCTGCGTGCAGAGAGAATACACAATCTGTAATAAAAACCTTTTTTGTTTCGTACGGGAAAGGCGCGTGGTATTAAAACTTTAAAATAAACTTGATCTGCCTATTTATGAAAGGAGTCTGTATTCCAAATGTGGTGTTTCTAGCTCACATCGTTTATTCATACAAATTATCTATTTTCGACCGATGTGACCAATGGGGGCTATGGGATATACATACATACATAGTTATCTGACCCAAACTTGGAATGGATATTTGTAATGGTACCATACACATGAAATGTGAATTTGGAAGCGATTGCTTTAGTAGTTTCCAGTAGTCGTAGAAGTTTATGGTGTTATGAAAATGTTTTTTACCATTTGCGGGGGCGGTAGGGGGCGTGGTAAAAATTTTAATTTACCTTGATCCACCTCCACACACAAGTAGTTTATGTACCAAATTTGATGTTTCTGCTTTTACCATATCTGAAATTTCAGCGTTCATACGGACGGACAGATGGTCAAAGCTAGTGTTTACGTAATCAATATAACCAGACAGGTTATTTAAAGTCGAAAAAACCATGTTTTAGTATCTGAATCAACGTAGCACGTATACCTACAAAGTTTGATCTAAATCAGATAACTATGTCAACAGCAAGAATCGATCAAATTTAAGTCGAAGTATTAATTGGTATGAAAAAACTTGTTCATCTGACAGTCTTAATCAAGGTTCACACAGGATGCATTTTCCGACAGTATAAAAATTTGACAAAACATGAATTAGTATGAAAAACATTTCCGATTGAATTTTTCTTAAACAGAAGCAGTTAACATTTTAAAACTATGTAACGGGTATTCTAAATTCGAGACTCGACTATAACGTTCTCTTTGTTTAATTTCAAATGTTTTATTTTATTGTTTATAAAGATATGAGTAATAATATTTTTATAGTCAATAATACCATTATATTGCAGTCGACACGCCGAACTGTACCCTTTCCTCTTGTTTATTGCAATAGTTATGAAAATGTATTGTAGTATAGTATAAGCCGTTATGAATATGAATATGTGTATCTGACGTTTTCGAGAAGATGTTATTTTAACGCAACCACAGCATTGCGTTGTAGCAGCAATTTAAACATACATTTTTAATTGTTATTAATAAATGTTGTGAGTGTCTCATTGCTTATATGTATATTCACATTGTGGGATGCATATATCAATTTATTGATATTAAATTCTTATAATATTAATTCGGTATCGTTGGGCTCAAGAAAAGACAGTTTATTGAAAAATATTTTATTTATACATAATATTCACTTAAATAACCTAAAGAAACCTCAATTAAAATATACTTAAGCACGTTGTGAAAATATCAGAAATAAAAAATTGTTTATTGAGTAAATGCAGCTAAAGGAAGCGAAGCAGTCAGAAACAATAAAGAAAAGTACACTTGAGCATGTCCGACCGTAAAATACTCTCTGCATTTCATTCCCGATTATATGATTGTATTATAAAAATCGGTATTGTTGGATTACAATAAATTGTACTTGCACTAAAACACGTTGAAGCAAAAACATATATTTGTATGTATGCACATACATAACATTAGTCGTCACGGCCAAAATCCGCGGGCAGCGCTGCAGCAACACATGCAGCGAAACGTTCGTTCATATGATTGTATGTTTCTGTCTTGCTTGCACACATGCATTGACATTGCGTTCAATTATAAATTTTGATATATGTATGTCTAACTTTTTTGTTTATAGTTGGATTTTTATGCAACTTTCAGAATGGCTTTACATAATTTGTCTCAAATACATTAGTATACGATAAGAACATATGCCTTTAAAATGGCATACAAATTTTAAAAATGTTTTATTTTTTTGGGGAGAAAGGGTCGCGGCATGGAGTAAATACTGATTAAATTCGAACTTGTAGTTCTTACCATCTCTGAAATCAATTTGTTCATACGGACGGAGAGACAGGCAGACGGACAAACGGATATGGCTATATCGAGTCGACTTGTGAAGCTGATCAAGAATATATGTATATACTTTCTGCCACGCCTCCTTCTTTCTGCTACATATTTTTCGCAAACCCAATATACTCTTGCAGAGAGTATAAAACAGGACAAAAGATGTAGTATCAAAGCACCTTATAAGAATTTATCAGTAAAAACGTAATTTTATGTATTGTGCATTAACTACGTAAGAATGTATCGCAATAAAAATAATAAAAAATGGTTTAATAATTGTTAAAAGCCTTGCGGGATTCTGTTTTGCGTTTGGGACTCTTGTCGTATTTCCTTTTTTGGCTGCTGTTTGTAAAATACGGAGTAAAATTTTAAATTTATTATCAGATTTTTATATTTTAAGTGAACATGAATATATACAGTTTTTAGTTTTTATATATATATATATAACACCCACTTTTATTTACGATTAACGGCTTTGTTGGTGCTGTTGTCCTTTTCGTCCACATCAATCGTGTTGCCGTCGTAGGGATCGAAAGTGGGCAGCTCAATAGTAACTCGTGTTCCAATATCGCTGCCTTTATCATTACCCAAGGTGCCGCTATCACTATTACTGCTACTGCTTTCATCATCATCAAAGTCAGCATCAAAGTTTGTGCGTGCTACATTTGCAGAATTTCCCTGAATGGCGGTACGAAGAATTGTTGGGCCCAAAGATCGCAGAAGTTTGGAGATAATCCGATTTGCTTGTTCATCAATTTGCTACAAATCCAGGTTTCAATTCATGTGCGGTTCACAATAAACAGATGGATATCGTCAAGTGTTGTTGTGCGCGTGCATACAGTATAAAGAATGGTTCTTTGTGTTTATCTTTTTGTTTCCAATTTTAAACAAATTATTTAAAGTAGAGTAAATTACGAATTTGTATACCCTGCAAGGGTAATTTGTTTTAACGAGTTGTATATAACAGGCAGCACCCCTGACCCTATAAAGCATAAATATTCTTAATCTGAATTAATAGCTACAAGTAGGCCGCAGGTTCGAGTACTATAGCGATACATTTTTGGACCTTGTTAGGGTAAATTACATTTTTCAAACGAGCATTGACCGTCTGTCCGTCCGTTCGAACACTGAAATCTCAGAGACCATAAGAACTTGAGTCACCAATTTTGGAATGAAAGTTCGTCTATGTGTCGGCAGATCAAGATTGTTTAAAATTTTTGGGACACCCCATGTAAATTGTAAAAGACCATTTTCATAACATCCTAACATGGAAACTATTAGAATATAGTTTAGACCCCGTACTCAAAAACAGTACAGGGGTCCATTATGTTTGCCAGAAGCAAAATGTGCGTAACAAGGTAGCGGAAGCGTTTCTGGCCCCATAAAGTATATATATTCTTGATTAGCATCAACAGCCGAGTTTATATACATAGCAATGTCCGTCTGTCCAATTAGGGATGCAAAACAATCGATGGTTTTGCGAAACAGCGATACCTCGATAGTGATTCTCGACTATCGATAGTCTACCATATTCCAAGCAGGTGGTCGAGAACGCGTAAGTAATTAATAAATATTTTACTTTTAGTTATTAATTTTTGGATTTTTTCGCCCATGACTGCTGGGAGGTCGTTGAACATATCCAGTGCAAAAAAGTAATACTATGATTCGACTTCAAACAGAAAGAAATTGCTCGATAGAGGCATAGCTAAAATGGAATGATGGTCCAGATCTCTGGACTTCGCAAAGCAACGCAATCTGCAGTTCTCTCAACCCGACCACTTATTAGTGAAACAAATCATGGAAGTGAGAATGTTGCGGAAACTATAAAACAGATTGCTAATGAGTGGAATATATTTCACAAAAAAGTTACTATAGTTACAGACAACGCATATTCAATGGTCAAGGCATGTGAAATACTTTAAAAAAAAATTTACCCTGTTTTGCGCATAAAATTAATTTAGTGGTGCAGGATGCTTTGTCTTTTGAAAATGTAAAATCCTTAATACACACTGTAAAGCAAATTGTAACATATTTCAAGTGCAGCCCAATTCAGTATGCCAAACTTAATGAAGTGCAAGAGCAAGAAAAACCGTACAGCCTTATTCAAGAAGTTCCCACTAGATGGAATAGCGCTTTGCATATAATGCAACGGGTATTATAAGTCAGGGATGCTATTGGTCGCGTCCTTTTAAACAGTTCAAAAGCACCATCACCTTTGAATAACGACCAGTACGATTGTATCGCAGGCCTTTGCGACATTTTGAAGCCTTTTGACGAAGTCACAAAAAAAGCATCAAGAGTTAAGGAGGTATCAGCATCATTAATAATACCAAGTGTTTTTGGCTTTGGATTCACTATAGATGGACTTAAGAAAAAAATGCGGACATAAATTGGTTCAGAAACTTGTACTTTTCTTATTAACCGGATCAAAACAAGACTGTCCCATTATGAGACCAGAACCGTACCGCGCTTGGCCACAATGTTGGACCAAGATTTAAAAAAGAAGCTTTTGGAAATGCTGCCAATGCTCAACAAGCCTCGACAATTTTAGAAACGGAAGTAAGCTGCGTAATAAATATTGAAGAAAATGATCCACCAGTGGAGTTATTGCCAAAACAGCGTGACAACGTTCTTACATTTTTGGCCGATAGAAGGTAATAACGAACTTGTGCTGATCATGATATTAATACTTTGGAGTACTGGAAGGTAAATTTGTTATGAAACTATTTATGATTATAACTTTCTAAACATTTAAAATATTGCAGAATCATTCACAACAGTTCAAACACATCGCGCAGTGCGCTGGCAAGTACCCTTGCGTTCCCGCAAGTTCCACCGAGTCGGCGAGAATGTTTAGTAAAGCCGGGGAAATAATTGGCACGCGACGAATTCGGCCAAAACCAAAAAATGTCGATATTTTGCTTTTCTTAAATAAGAACGTCTGGCTTCTGGATTTATTTTTTTTTTAAACCCTTGCAGAGGGTATATTAATTTTGTCACGAAGTTTGCAACGCATTGAAGGAGGCGTCTCCAACCCCATAAAGTATATATATTCTTGATCAGCGTCAACAGGCGAGTCGATATAGCCATGTCCGTCCGTCCGTCTGTTTCTATCCGAACTAGTCTCTCAGTTTTAAAGCTATCTAAGTACAGATGTGTATTCTCTCTGCAGGCAGATCATTTGTTAAAATCGGCCGGATCGGATGACTATATCATATAGCTCCCATAGGAACAATCGGTTGAAAATGATGAAAATGCTTAGTATGAAAATTTTCAGTGTCGATTGAGCGATTTCAACCAAACTCACGCCATACGCATTTGCTATCATTTCCCAGCTGTTGACCAAATTTCATTCGGATCTAGCCACTATATCATATAGCTGCCATAGGAACAATCTTTTCAAAGGCTTAGTATGCAAATTTTTAATGTCTATTAAGCGATTCAGCTAAATTCACGCACTACTCATTTGCTATTATTCCCTGTATACTGACCAAATCTCATCTAAATCGGACTACTATATCATACAGCATCCATTGGAACCACTGGTAACTGAATCCAATAAACGCAACACGCATGACTGCAAGGGTATTTAATCTTCGCCGAGCCGAAGATAACCTTTCTTTCTTGTTATACTCTCTGCTAGAGTATATTGGGTTTGTGAAAAGTATGTAACAGGCAGAAGGAGGCGTGGCAGACCCCATAAAGTATATATATTCTTGATCAGCATCACAAGCCGAGTCGATATAGCCATGTCCGTCTGTCTGCTTGTCTGTCCGTATGAGCAAACAGATTTCATAGATGGTAATAGCTACAAGTTTGAATTTAGTCAGTATCGACTCGATATTAAGTCAGTCAATACAAGAATCTTTTTTTCTCGATGAAACGCCCCATTCGCCCACAATGAGCAAAAAACTGGACACACCTAGGAAAAAATCGTTGTTTTTGTCGAACATCTCAGTAACTATGTCACTTAGGAATACCATATTTGGTACGAAAATTTCTAGAGATAGCACAAATGCAACGTCTTTAAAAGTTCTGGGCTGCCACGCCCCTTCTTAATCATCAATGCCGTTTTTAAGTCATTTGACCTTATCGTACGGCATTGTAATTTGAAAGTTGTTTGGAGGCAAATTATATCAAACTATCCTGATAGTTTCATATAAATCGGACAATAAACAAAAGTTCTAGACGCGTAACAAAGTTGATAATTAAATGCTTGTGTGCAAGCGAGACAGAAACATGCAAACATACGAACGATCGTTTTCGCTGCTTGTGTAGCGGCAGCGCTGCCCGCGGACGCTGCCCGTGCTGACCAACCGTATAAGTTAACTGTGAGCGCCCAGCGAACCAAGCTGAGAAAGAGTATTCCCGCAGCGTTCACGTAACAGCGGCTGTGTCAGCGTTATCAGCGGTTAGAGAGAACGCTCCAAGTTGGGGCGTCTAGTTCAACGACGTCGCCGGCCAGTGAAGCTACGTCAGCGTCCCGCAACTTTGTTGCACAATATCCGCCGGGTAACTTAATACCCCACATGTAGCGCAAGCTTGCAGATTCTTCGGCGAGGCTACTCTGGCAGAGCCGCCGGCAACTTTAAGTTAGATGTTAAGTGTTTCAAGCATTGTATGTTTAGTCTATAATTGAATCCTAAAAGCGGCACACGGCCCTTAAATAAAGCATTCGTATATTCTCGCTTAGTCCCGCGACCCTCATTTAAATCGGTTGGGAGCTATTCTAACTAATTGGCGCTCAACAGTTATAAATACTCACGTTGTGTACGGTTACTGTTAACACAGAAACCAAAAAGAAAAAAAAAAAACAACACAAACACCAAATGCAAAACGTGCAACAGTGAAACAAAAACAAGAAAGAAAAGTACAGTCGAGCACGCCCGACCGTAGAATACTCTCTGCATTTTATTCCCGATCATTTTAATAAAATCGATATCCGGGTATATCAATTGATACTTGCAACAAAACACGTTGAAACAAAAACATCTGTATACACACACATATACATTTGACATTACATGTATGCACGCACATATGTATGTGTGTATATGTTATACATACACAATTGGTCTGCACAGCCAGCATTCGCGGGCAGCGCTGCCGCTAGCAAGCAGCGAAAACGTTCGCTCACATGTTTGTATGTTTCTATCTCGCTTGCACACATGCATTGGCATTGCGTTCAATTATCAACTTTCTTACATGTCTAGCTCCTTTGTTTATTGTCCGATTTAGATGCAACTTTCAGGATAGTTTAATATATTTTGTCTTCAAACGAATGTGAAATAACAATACTGTACGATAAGAACATATGCCTTAAAATCGGCATTGAAGTTTGCAAATTATTTTATTTCTTGTGAGAAAAGGGGGCGTGGCAGTCCAAAATTTTTGATGACAATACAATTATACCGTCTCTAGGAACCTGCGTACCAAAATGGGTGTTCCTAAGTGCCATAGTTACTGAACTATTGGCCTAGAACATCTATTTTTTACGAGGTGTTTCTAGTTTTTTGCTCATTGTGGGCGAACGGGGCGTGGCATCGAAAAAAAAAAAGATTCTTGTATTGACTGACTTAATATCGAGTCGATAGAGACCAAATTCAAACTTGTAGCTCTTACCATCTCTGAAATCTGTTTGTTCATACGGACAGACAGACGGACAGACAGACAGACAGACAGACGGACAGACGGACATGGCTATATCGACTCGGCTTGTGATGCTGATCAAGAATATATATACTTTATGGGGTCTGCCACGCCTCCTTCTGCCTGTTACATACTTTTTTATTTGCACAAACCCAATATACTCTCTCTTGCAGAGAGTATAAAAAGAGAGACAAGCAGCAACAACAAGCGGCAACTATACGTATCTAGAAGATGAGTACGTATCTAGAAGATAGTAGCGGGGGTCAGCCTTAAGCTTTTAAAAGACACGGGGGCATCTAAAAATTACATCAAGCCGTTTCAACAACTCAAAGGTGTGCGCCCGGTCGAATTAAAATTCGTCATCGAGTCCATTCATGGTTCAAACAGCATAACCCAAAAGTTCGTTATACCCATGTTTGGACAGATGGCAACATTCTTCATTTTAAATAACTTGGCCACGTTCGATGGTATCGTTGGCCCCGATTTATTAAAACAGGTCGACGCTGCTATTAACCTGAAAGAGGGTAAGCTGGTAGTAGGGGCGTATCTGAAAAGATTCACTACTATAACTGCAAAGATGTCAATCACTCAAAGATTCTCGACATCGAAGTCCCAGCCCCAGTTAAAACACAATTTTTGCAAGTACTAAAGGACTGTGTGAAGGCATTTGCAGACCCTCACGAGTCTCTACCTTTTAGAACAGCCGCTTTCGCCACCATAAGGACGGTAGATGAACAGGTTGTTCATTCCAAACTTTACCCATACCCGCGAAGGGTGGATGACTTTGTGGCCGCGGAAGTAAACGATCTTCTAAAAAACGGGATTATCAAATTATCCCGGTCGCCATATAACAACCCAGTATAGGTGGTAGGGATGGCAAACTATCCATAGTGAGACCATCGATTGTTTGTGACTTCGATAGTGAAAACAATCGATATGATCGATAGTACTATTGAACATTTAAAAGCCCAAATTTGCTCATTTAATGTCAGCATTTACAGAAGGGCACCAAAAAAAAATTCATCCAGTCATCAATTATTATATATTTATAAAACAATATTCAAACTAAAAAATATTTTAAGCAACTTAAAAGTAGCTCAATTCATTATTTTAGTTTTCATAGAAGTAGTTTCAGAAATTAACGAAAACAATATTCAAACATAAAAATATTTACTCGTTCATTAAGTATCACATTGTATGACTATGTTTTGAGTATCATATTAAAGGAATCCAACTTAAAAATATAAAAATTCATTATTTCAATTTTCACAACATTAGTTAAAGAAGTTATCAAAAACAATATTCAAACTTAAAAACATTTGCTCATTCATTGAGCATCATATTGTATGACTATGTTTTGAATATCATATAAAAAAACAAGAAAGAAAAGTACAGTCGAGCACGCCCGACCGTACAATACTTTTGCATTTTATTTCCGATTATTTTAATAAAATTGGTATCCAGGTATATCAATTGCTAGTTCTTGCAATGAAATACGCTGAAACAAAAACATCTGTTTGTAAGATGCAAGCACATATATATACACATTTGACATTATATGTGTGCACATACATACATATATGTATCAGTGGTCGGCACAGCCAGCGTCCGCGGGCAGCACTGCCGCCACCCAAGCAGCGTAAAGTTCGTTCATATGCTTGATGATGAATGTTTCTATCTCGCTTGCACTCATGCGTTGGCATTGTGTTCAATTAAAAACTTTCTTAAGTGTCTAGCTCTCTCGTTTACAGTTGAATTTTTCTCCAACTTTCAGGATAGTTTTGTATAATTTGTCTCCAAACGAATTTCAAATTAAAATACTGTACAGTAAAAACATATGCCTTACAAATGATATTCAAGTTTGAACATTTTTATTTATTTCTTTCGAGAAAAAGCAATGACATTGCATTGGCGCTGTTTCTAGGAACCTGCCTACCAAATTTGGTACTCCTAAGTGTCATAGCTACTGAGCAATTCGACAAGAACATCGATTTTTTCGAGGTGTTTCTAGTTTTTTACTCACTGGGCGGGGCATCGAAAAAAAAATTCTTGTATTGGCTGACTTAATATCGAGTCGATAGTGATCAAATATGAGCTGTAGCTCTTATCATCGCTGAGATCTGTTTGTTTATACGGACGGACATGGCTGTAGCGACTCGGCTTGTGATGCTGATCAAGAATATATATACTTTATGGGGTCGGCCACGCCTCCTTCTGCCTGTTACATACTTTTCATAAACTCAATATACTATTGCAGAGAGTTTAAAAAGCAAGTCGACTGCAATAGACCACGTACTTTATCTGAAGCAATCTTATACTGTGTCATACAATGAATGGTACACCATAAAGTACCATGTATAAAATTTTTGATTTTGGTTGAAATACTTTACTTTTTACATTTTATGTCCAAGGGGAAATATAAGTACCGTATGATATAGTTGCTGGATCCGGACAGTACATGTTAAGGATATATAAATTTGTAATATATGAGGGACGTGCAGAAAGTAAGTATACTCAATTCATGTAGACTTGGTTACACTTGTACTTAATGTTAGTTACTTTAGAAATAGTTAGCATTCCTTTCGATGCAAGTGGAAAGCCGCGAGATCAATTTTTGATGTCAGCCTCGGGAAAGTCTTCCGCCACCATTTTCATCCACTTCTGCTCCTCCTTTATCTCCTCGTCCGTTAAACAATTGATTTCTACCATGTGCATGTTTACAGAAGTGGAAAGATTAAAATCTGAATGGGCCAGGACATTAGAATACGGGAAACGTCTCGTGAAATAGGCGCCAGGAGTTGCTTTGTGATGTTGTCCATTTAAGGTCTGGCATTGTCAGCTATTTAGTGACCCTCCTTGCTGACAATCTCCGGTATTCGAGCATTTCTGTGATTGGTTTGTTCATCACGGGTCAATCTGCGATTCTTTCGGAGCTCAATTTTTTTTTCACAGTTCATTTGTCAATATTAAAGGTCTTCCATTTCTCTGATAGTGACGCCCAGCAACTAAATGTCGCCACGCTGCTCATACAAAGTGATATGGTTTATAGCTCCGTAACCAGTTTTTACCTCATTTCCAAACTCAAATGGAGCTTTTCCCTTAACAACGAGCGTTAAGAGTTTTGAACGCGCTAACCTCGAATTAATCTTGTTTCAGAGAGGAAGAATACGTGTTGTCAACATGTCGAAAAATAGTTTCCTACAGCTGTGAGAGTATCAGTGCACTTACTTTTTGGTCGTACCTCGTATAATATACATATGTTACATAATTATTGATTGTTCTCGTTTTGTATAGTTACTCATTTTGTTACTTTTAT
Organism: Drosophila cardini; assembly: GCA_018903735.1. Lineage (NCBI taxonomy): Eukaryota > Metazoa > Arthropoda > Insecta > Diptera > Drosophilidae > Drosophila > Drosophila cardini. The sequence continues at coordinate 127,645 of JAEIGM010000057.1, forward strand.
AAATACGATCCCTATTATACTCTTAACTGACAAATAAAATAAAAGGAAAAAGAACAATGTATTTTGTGCGTCTATGTGTGTCTTCTATCACTTTTTATCACGGGGCTATTTTGCGAGACCAACCAATCTCTGCAAAACCTCGCTAGTCAATGCAACAGATAAATACAGATATGCGTTGTTATTTTGTGTCCACGGAATTGTCAAACTCAAAATAGTTGATTTTATGAAGCGTAACAAAAGGTTGAACATGTCAATGATGTGGAAACGTAAGGCGCGCTCCATGATAATAAAAGCACAAGAGGATGAGCTTGTAGATTTATTTGATCAGCTTATGACATCGGAAGTTTGGTCGCCTTGACACCAAGCATCTTTCACCCACTAAATGTCACTTCTGCAGAGAGCTCAAGTGCTTTAAGTGTTGAGCTCCTTAATATATTGCATTGACTTGTACCGAACGACAGAAGACAATCAATCAATATAAATCTTGTAAAGAACGTATCATAAATCATGAACATAAAATAGTAACACACAGTTTAAAAACTCTGTCAGATGTCATTGTCAATGGAGATTCTCTTGAAGTTCTTTTTAGACCCCGTACCATGAAAAAGAGTAGATTGGCCTATTAGGTTTGTCTGAAGCGAAATGTGCGTAACAGGTAGAAGAAGGCGTTTCTAACCCCATACAGTACATACATATATTCTTGACCAGCCTCAACAGCCGAGTCAATATAGCTATGTCCGTCCGTATGAAACTTTTAAACTACAAAAGCTAGAGCCACCAAATTTGGAATGAAAGTCCGTCTGTATGTCAGGCACATCAAGTTTATTTAAATTTGTAAAAAATCGGTCAAAAATAAGAAATTTGTATAAATACATGTAGAGTAAGCTGAGCAATCGCAACCAATCTCAATTATTAAAAGTATTCCTACCAAATTTGGCACGGCTCAGACAACTACAACATATAGAACAAACTGGTCAAAAATGCTGAATTGTATGAACAAATTTATTGAGTACACTTCCTTGCAATAAAAGAGTTAACTCTATGTTTACCTAAATGAACTCAAATCAGGAGTGTGGTCTAAGGAGTGGAGATGCATGCTACTCTTTTTCGTACTTGAATGTTAATCCTGAGGTCAGCGTTTAACGCCGTCACGGGCATTTCAGTTATAAAGGTTAAAATAATTACATGGAAATGCAGGTAATTGGATGTTTTTCAAAAGTAAGGCGTGATATATATGTGTGACGTCGCGAGTTTGAATCATGTCAGTGAAATATTTAGTTTTTTATACCCTTGCAGAGGGTATATTAATTTTGTCACGAAGTTTGCAACGCATTGAAGGAGGCATCTCCGACCCCATAAAGTATATATATTCTTGATCAGCATCAACAGGCGAGTCGATTTAGCCATGTCCGTCTGTCTGTCCGTCTGTCCGTCTGTTTCTATGCGAACTAGTCTCTCAGTTTTTAAGCTATCTTGATGAAACTTGGTACAGATGTGTATTCTCTCTGCAGGCAGATCATTTGTTAAAATCGGCCGGATCGGATGACTATATCATATAGCTCCCATAGGAACAATCGGTTGAAAACAAAATTTTTCTGAGCTATTTCAACCAAGTTAAGCCTATATGCATTTAGTACCAAATCCCATGTGCAAACCAAATTTCATCCGAATCGGACCACTGTATCATATAGCTGCCATAGGAACAATCGGTTGAAAATGATGAAAATGCCTAGTATGAAAATTTTCAGTGTTGATTGAGCGATTTCAATCAAACTCACGCCATAAACATTTGCCATCATTCCCCAGCTGTTGACCAAATTTCATTCGGATCGAACCACTATATCATATACTTAGCTGCCAAAGGAACAATCGGTTCAAAGGCTTAGTATGAAAATTTGTAAAGTCTATTAAGCGATTTCAGCTAAATTCACGCACTACTCATTTGCTATTATTCCCTATATACTGACCAAATCTCATCTAAATCGGACTATTATATCATACAGCATCCATAGGAACCACTGGTAACTGAATCCAATGAACGCAACATGCATGACTGCAAGGGTATTGAATCTTCGGCGAGCCGAAGATAACCTTTCTTTCTTGTTTTAATATTTAAATTTTAATTTTAATTATTCACAGGTTTGTCAGAAGCGAAATGTGCTTAGCGACTGAAGGAGACTTGCCCGACACCGACCCCTTCCGTCCATATGATCACCTAGACCATCTAAACTACAAGAGCTAGAGCTACCTTATTTGACATGAAAGTTCTTCTAATTGTCAGGTAGATCGAGTCTATTTAAAATTTTTGCCAGCAATGTGTAAATTTTGTTGAGAATCTAATATAATAACATAGTTTTTCATACTAAACCCATTAAGCTCCCTAGATTCTAGCTCAGGCTCTTTTAGACTTTGAGATCCAAGCGTTCAAACAAACGGACGGATATTTTTATGGGATCTTCTGTCTGTTAAACATATTTCGTTATTGACGAACCTAAAATACCTCTGTATTTGTATAGCCCTTAATATCCTTCAAGCGAATGCGATAAAAACGATGAAGTACACTTTTTATTTAAAATAAATACAAGTTTTTTATCGCATTGAAGCCAGTATAATTTTCAGAGATCTCTTTATTGTTGTTTTTTTGCGGATTCTCGTTTTAAACTTTTACTAAAAGCAATCAAGATGCTCAAATGAATTCAATGTCTTCAGTTAAATCTTATAAACTAAACACAAGTTTAAGCTGGAATTTTAAAAGCAAATGTGGACTATTTTCACTCATTAACCGTGCTGATTTTATGTGCGTGTTTAATATTGTCAGTGTTTGTTCGTTTACAACTAATTATATATTGGCAATAATTTGGTTATGTTGGAATCAGTAGTAGGTTCCACTATTGTTGCATTTGATGGAATGTTTGTTTTTAAATTATTTCTGGTTGTAATATAATAATTTGTATTATTTAATAAACGATTAATATTGGCTACAACTAATAGCAACTGACGTTCATTAATGATTTGGCTGTTGGGGTTCTGGGATTTGATGGTGATGGGCTTATTGGTGGGTACTAATTGAAAGTATTTGCTGGTTGTTGTTAAGCTTGCTTGTTCAGTTTTAACTGCTGACATTATTACGGCATTTCCTGGTGTAATTATTGACTGCATTTTTGGAAAACTTGAAGCAAACTCATTTCCAATATTTGATGTTGCTATATTTGGAGTAGTTGCCAGGTTGAATCTATAGCTAGGAGTGGTGGTTGTTTTGGTTGTTGATGATAGAGTTGATTCTCTCAAGTTTTTTTCTCTTTTTTGCGCACTCACTTTGTTCGCTGCGGACGCTTCCGGGTCAGGTGAAAGTGAAGGCAAATCGAACATTACGCGTGAGTTGCTATTATATGCATTTGAAGGAGTTGAGGAGCCAATAGGTTCATCATTTTTGTCATCGTTATCGCCAAAAAATTCTGCGTCAAAGTTAGATGGAGTTGTGCTGCCACTGCCTGAAATTCCACGGTTTCCCGACAGAATGCTGTTCAACAGACCTGGTCCGGCGACGCGTATTATTTGTGCTATAATGCGATTAACGATTGAGTCGATTTCCTAGGAGGAAGACAAAGATATGCAGAAAACTGTACACGGGATTACGTCCATCATTTGCCATGAAATCAAACGATGCTTTTTCAAATTTGTGTTGTTGCAGTTCTTTTTGCAATGCAGTTTTAAGATGACGTCAACAGTTTGTAGGGAGCAATTTTTTTACTTTTTTACTTTACTAATGGTTGTGGTGCATCAATCCATTGATCATGGTGTGATTGATTGTTAATGACGTATTAGGAGTTGTGTATTTATTGATGTTTTGCTTTTTATGATTGATTTAATTATATTTAATCAGAAATTTGAATTCAATTTCTTTTCGCTGGAAGAACAACATGCCTGTAATATCCTTTAAATTATCGGTAATCGGTTTGTAGGCCAAGTTGCCTACAATTGGTGGAAAGGTATGCATGGAGAGAAGTGGTAGTATAGTGCTTTATTTAAGGAATCCCAATGGGTGCTCTTAATATAGACAATTAAAATTCCAAAGACTTATCTATTAATATTCGTGTTTTTTAAGTGCATGGGATAATAAACTCTTTTGCAGAACCTAAAAAAGTTGATTTTATGCTTTGTGTTTATGGCTTGTAAAATCCTTATCGGGCTCAAAATTTATGAGCTCCTTCGGTGAGTTGTCATATTCCCCGACGATCGGCATTGCTATATCATATTCGTCAGCATCAACATTTTGTTTTTGGAGCACACTACGCTCAAGTCCCGGATTGAGAACTGTGCCCAATATGAAAGGCCCAATACGTTGTACGACATTATTGACTAGGCGATTAATTTGAATATTGAACTCCTATGAAATGTTCAGCAATACAGAAATAAACAATAATAGAGCTACAGGATACTCCCAATATTTATAATAATTAGTATTTTTTGGGGGCGGTCAACTATATATAGCCACATACACAAGCATACTCTTAATTTTTTCAGATACATGTACTTAAAAAAAACATTTTTATGGACCTACCTTTGTTATATCTGGAAAGAGTTCACGCAGCAACCCGATTGTTCTTTTGTTGCGATCGGCTATCAATTCTTCTTGGCCTTGGATCCCGATCATCAAGACATCAATCTCCTGCAAAAGATAATATAGTGATGTAAATACAAGTCTGTGAATCGTTGTTTTGATTACTAACTACTTCATATAAAAAACAAGAAAGAAAAGTACAGTCGAGCACGCCCGACCGTAGAATACTCTCTGCATTTTATTCCCGATTATTTTAATAAAATCGGTGTCCGAGTATATCAATTGAAAATACTTGCAATAAAACACCTTGAAACAAAAACATCTGATTGTATGTATACATACGCATACACACTTAACATTATATGTATGCACGCACATAAGTATGTGTGTATATGTAATACATACACAATTGGTTGGCACGGCCAGCATTCGCGGGCAGCGCTGCCGCTAAGCTACACAAGCAGCGAAAACGTTCGCTTACATGTTTGTATGTTTCTATCTCGCTTGCACACATGCAGTAACATGGCCTTTAATTATAAACTTTTTACGTGTCAAACTTTTTTGTTTATTTTCCGATTTATATGCAACTTTCACAATAGTTTGATATACTTTGTCGTCAAATGTTTTTCAAATTACAATACTGTACGATAAGAACATATGCCTTAAAATCGGCATTGAAGTTTGCAAATTATTTTATTTCTTGTGAGAAAAGGGGGCGTGGCAGTTAAAAAATTTTAATGTCATTATACTCATGCCTTCATAAGGAACTTGCATACCGAAATTGGTGTTCCTAAGTGCCATAGTTACTGAGATATTTGCCTAAAACATCAATTTTTAACGAGGTGTGTTTAGTTTTCTGTTTATTGTGGGCATACGGGGCGTGGCATCGATAATAAAAAAGATTCTTGTATTGACTGACTAAATATGGAGTCGATACTGACCAAATTCAAACTTGTAGCTCTTGCCATCGCTGAAATCTGTTTGTTCATACGGACAGACAGACAGACAGACGGACAGACAGACAGACAGACGGACGGACATGGCTATATCGACTCAGCTTGTGATGCTGATCAAGAATATATATACTTTATGGGGTCTGCCACGCCTCCTTCTGCCTGTTACATACTTTTCACAAACCCAATATACTCTCTCTTGCAGAGAGTATAAAAAGAAAGAAAAGTACAGTCGAGCACGCCCGACCGTAGAGTACGCTCTGCATTTTATTCCCGATCATTTGAATAAAACGGTCTCTGAGTATAATAATAGTACTTGCACTAAAACACGCTGAAACAAAAATACTTGTCTGTATGTATACACATTTGACATTATATGTAAGCTCATACATATGAAAGTGTGTATATGTAATACATATACGGTCGGCACGGCCAGCATTCGCGGGCAGCGCTGCCGCTACACAAGCAGCGAAAACGTTCGGTCATATGCTCGAATGTTTCTGTCTCGCTTACACACATGCATTGCCATTACGTTCAATTATAAACTTTGTTACGCGTGTAGCTCTTTTGTTTATAGTCGGATTTATATAGAACTTTCAGGATAGTTTAATATATTTAATATATAGTTTAATATATCCAACCGAGATTCAAATTACAATACTGAACGATACGAACATATGCCTTAAAATCGGCATTGAACTTTGAAAATTGTTTTATATCTTGTGGGAAAAGGAGGCGTGGCAGTACAAAATTTTGTATGACAATGCATTTATGCCGTCTCTATGAACCTTCGAACTAAATTTGGTATTCCTAAGTGCCATAGTTACTGAGATATTCGTATCAAACATCGATTTTATACGAGGTGTGTCTAGTTTTTCGCTCATTGTGGGCGAATAAGGCGTGGCATTGAAAAAAAAAAAGATTCTTGTATTGACTGACTAAATACCGAGTCGATACTGACTAAATTCAAACTTGTAGCTCTTACCATCTCTGAAATCTGTTTGTTCATACGGACGGACAGACAGACGGACAGACAGACAGACGGACAGACAGACAGACGGACATGGCTATATCGACTCGGCTTGTGATGCTGATCAACAATATATATACTTTATGGGGTCGGACACGCCTCCTTCTGCCTAGTCGATAAAGCAATGTCCGTCTGTCCGTCTGTGTAAACAAAAGGAGCTCAGAGACTATAAGAGCTAGAAAGGCCCGAGTGATCGCAAACGAAAGATAAAATGCCCAAGCAGAACAAGTTTGTTTTTGTTTTTGACACGCCCACTTTAGGGCGTTCTATGTGCATACAAAGGTAAAAACAGGTAAAAATAGCATGTTTTAGTATAGAAAACTTTTTTGCTAGCAATGCTATCTAAACCAAATTCACGCAGAAAGTACACGTCTAGGTATTACATATACTGACCAAGTTTGATCCAAATCGTATATATCGTATAGCTCCCATAGGGACAATCGGTCAAAAATACGCTCCAAATATTAATTTATATGAATAACTTTTACGTTGGCCAAGCAATCGTAGTGAAACTAGCACAGAATATATTTGTCAATATTATAAACATATTGACTAAGTTTCATCCAAATCGGACAACTATATCGTATAGCTCCCATAGGGACAATCGGTCAAAAATACGCTCCAAATATGAATTTATATGAAGAACTTTTGCGTTGGCCAAGCAATCTTAGTGAAACTCAAACCGAATATATTTGTCAATAATATAAACATGCTGACCAGGTTTCGTCCAAATCGGACGACTATATCGTATAGCTCCCATAGGGACAATCGGTCAAAAATACGTTCCAAATATGAATTTATATGAAAGTTTTCTGTGTTTCCCAAGTCATCTGCATTAAAATCAATACGGTCGATTGCCTAAACGATTGTACTATTATTATTATCATATCCCATTGTTAATATATATTCTTTATGGGGTCTGCCATGCCTCCTTCTCCCTGTTACATACATTCCAACGATTACAATATACTCTACGAGTAACGGGTATAAATATTAATTTCGAATTATAATACGAGATTTATTTTTACGCAAAACATAATTTTAAAATAAAACAAGAAAGAAAAGTACAGTCGAGCACGCACGACCGTAGAATACTCTCTGAAATTTAGTTCCGATCATTTAATAAAATCGGTATCCAATCGGTATAAAATCGGTGTATCCAATTGATACTTGCAACAAAACACGTTGAAACAAAAACATCTGATTGTATGTATGCACATATACATTTGACATTTTAAGTATGCACGCACATATGTATGTGTGTATATGTTATACATATACAATTGGTTGGCACAGCCAACATTCGCGGGCAGCGCTGCCGCTAAAAAGCAGCGAAAACGTTCGCTCAGATGTTTGTATGTTTCTGTCTCGCTTGCACACATGCAGTGAAATGGCGTTTAATTATAAACTTTGTTACGTGTCTAGCTCTGTTGTTTATTGTCCGATTTATATGCAACTTTCAGGATAGCTTGATATATTTTGTCTTCAAACGAATGTGAAATAACAATACTATACGATAAGAACATATGCCTCAAAATCGGCATTGAAGTTTGAAAATTATTTTATTTCTCGTGAGAAGAGGGGGCGTGGCAGTACAAAATTTTTAATTACAATGCATTTATGCCGTCTCTAGGAACCTGCATACCAAAATTGATGTTTCTAAGTGTCACAGTTATTAAAAAATTCGCCTAAAACATACGATTGTGGGCGAATGGGGCGTGGCATTGAAAAAAAAATATTCTTGTATTGACAGACTGAATATCGAGTAGATACTGTTTAAATACGAGCTTGTAGCTCTTACCATCTCGGAAATCTGTTTGTTCATGCAGACGGACAGACAGACAGGTGTACAGACGGACATGGCTATATCGACTCGGCTTGTGATGCTGATCAACAATATATATACTTTATGGGGTCGGCCACGCCTCCTTCTGCCTGTTACATTTTTTTCACAAACCCAATATACTCTCTCTTGCAGAGAGTTTAACAAGGCATGTAAGGAAATCTTATTATGTATATATTTATTTACATACATATATGTACATATATAAAATAGGAATCAATCTGGTTCTTCTTCATTTTCTCTGTTGTAAGAAAAAATGGGAACTAGTATGAGTAAGGGGTCTTTTACAGTCGGCTCGATTGACTGTAGCCTTTTTTACGTGTTATACCCGTTACTCGTAGAGTAAAAGAGTATATTGTAATCGTTGGAATGTATGTAACAGGGAGAACGGGGCGTGGCAGACCCCATAAAGTATATATATTCTTGACCAGCATGACTAGCCGAGTCTATATAGCCATGTCCGTCTGTCCGTCCGTCCGTCTGTGTGAAAAAAAGGATCTCAGAGACTATAACGGCTAGAAAGGCCCGAGTGGTCGCAAATGAAAAAGAAAATGCCCAAGCAGTACAAGTTTGTTTTCCGTCAGTCTGTCTGTCCGTCCGTATGAACACCTGGATCTTCTACACTTCAAGAGCTAGAGCTACCAAATTTGGAACGAAAGCCCGTCTATATGTCAAGCAGATCAAGTTTATTTCAAAGTTTTGGCACGCCTCCTACCGTCCCCGCAAATTGTAAAAAACTATTTTCTCATCACCATAACTTGAAAACGACTAGAGCTAGAGAGACCAAATTCACACATTATGTGTATGGTAGCATTGCTACTGTCCTCACCAAGTTTGAACCGGAACGGAAAACTATAGCCTATAGCTCACATAGGAGAAATCGGTTGAAAATTGCTGATTTGTATGGAGACATGAAGTTTTAGCTGAGCGATTGAAACCAAACTAACACATGATGTGTATGGTACCATTATATCCTCACTAAGTTTGAGCCGTATTGGACAACTATAACCCATAGCTCCCATAGGACAAATAGCTCGAAAATTTGTGATTTGTGTGGAAAAATGCGCACTTGAAGGAGTACGGGGTCTTTTACAGTCGGCTTGCTCGGCTGTAGCCTTTCTTACTTGTTTTATGTAGAAAACTTTTTTGTTAGCAATGGTATGTAAACCAAATTGACACAGAAAGTACACGTCTAGGGAGTTCATATACTGACCAAGTTTCATTTAGATCGGACTACTATATCGTATAGCTCCCATAGGGACGATCGGCCAAAAATACGCTCCAAATATGCATTTATATAAATTACTTTTGCGTTGGCCAAGCAATCGTAGTGAAACTTACACAGAATATATTTATCAATAATATTAACATGCTGACCAAGTTTTATTCAAATCGGTCGACTATATCGTATAGCTCCCATAGGGACGATCGGTCAAAAATATGCTCCAAATTTGAATTTTTATAAAAATCTTCTGTGTTTCCCAAGTCATCTGCATTAAAATCAATACAATCGATTGCCTAAACGATTCTACTATTATTATTATCATATCTCATTGTTAATGATATAATTAAACTTAGTAACGGATACCTAAAGTCGCGAGGTGACTATAGCATTCTTTATTGTTTTTTTTTTGTGTTTGTGATGTTATATACTTTAATTTGCTGGCCACACCCTAACAAATCCCTGCATTCTTTTTGAGGTGTCTTAAAATAATTAAGTATCTACTATTTTTTGGACTTACCTTTCCATTTGACAGGGATGTTTTTATAATGTCCTGACTGTCAGTCGGCTGCGGTAGTGGAGATGCACTAATGGGGCAAACAGTGGTGCTGGCGATTAGCGCTGCGATATGGTATATGATAAACTGTCGCATCATGTTAGCGCTTCTTCTATGTAAAAAAATGAAAATATCAATTAACTAAATATCGCAGTAGTCACAGTGTACTGCTAACCACGCTAGAACGCGAAAAAAACAAGAAACAAGGACTGTCCCATATGTCCAATGAAACTTATAAGCTTTAGATGTCCGATGTGGTATGGGTGTATAGAGTAATGATATACACATAGTGTTTGACTTAGAATAATTGGTTAAATAAAACTCAATTTATTCGTACAAATCAGTAAATTTCGACCAATTTTTCCTATGGGAGCTATTGGACATAGTTTTTGTATCCGAACCAATCTTGGTGAGATTTGCTTTATTGATACCATACATATGATGTGTGATTGGTTTTCACAATTTGCGGGGATATGACAAAACTTTTTAAATAAACATGATCTGCCTGACATATAGACGGACTTTTATTCCGTAATTGGTGTCTCTAGTTTTATAGGCTCTGAGATCCAAGTGTTCATCTCATATCACCTGTTACGCACAATTCACTTCTGACAATCCTAATAGACCCCTGCGGTGTTTATACTCTCTGCAAGAGTGTATTGGGCTTGTGAAAATTATGTAACAGGCAGAAGAAGACGTGCCAGACCCCATAAAGTAAATATATTTTTGATCAGCATCACAAGCCGAGTCGATATAGCCGTCTGTCCGTAAGGTAAGAGCTAAGAGTTCGAATTTTGTCAGTATCGACTCGATATTATGTCAGTCACTACAAGAATCTTTTTTTTTTATGTCATGCCCCAGTCGCCCACAATGAGCTAGACATACCTCGAAAAAATCGATGTTTCCTAGTGACCCCCCTTTTTCCAATAGAAATAAAACAATTTTCAAATTTGAATGCCGTTTTTAAGCCATATATTCTAATCGTACAGTATTGTAATTTGAAATTCGTTTGGAGACAAACTATATTAAACTATCCTCAAAGTTGTATAAAAATCGGACTATAAACAAGAGAGTTAGACAAGTACCAAAGTTTATAATTGAACGCAATGACAAGGCATGTGTGTGAGCGAGGCAGAAATACACAAACATATGAACGAATGTTTACGCTGCTTAATTAACATATAAACAGAAGTTTTTGTTTCAACGTGTTTGACTGCAAGTAATATCTATTGATATACCCGGATATAGATTTTATTAAAAGAATCGAGAATAAAATGCTGAGAGTGTTATACGGTCGGGCGTGCTCGACTGTACTTTTCTTTTTTGTTTTCATTACGGAACAGGAGATGTAATAAAATCGGGTTCTACCAACAGTAGAATAGCCATAGAGAGTATTGTGATTTGTACACAGTTCTTAAAATCAATGTGGATCGGATAAGCTACTGTACATACACATGTAATATTTATGTAAGTACCTCAATTCTACTAGGACTACCATAGAGGTGACTATAGTGTCAATATATATGTTCTTTAAAAAAAATACGAAAGTTTTGAAGGATATAACATATTATATTGTTGTCTGTCCCATACATATCGCCTACTAACAACACAAAAAAATTTCATGAAAGCAACTTATTTTTATACTCTCTGCAAGAGAGAGTATATTGGGTTTGTGTAAAGTATGTGACAGGCAGAAGGAGGCGTGGCAGATCCCTTAATGTATATATATTCTTGATCAGCATCACAAGCCGAGTCGATATAGCCATGTCCGTCTGTCTGTCTGACCGTCTGTCTGTCTGTCTGTCTGTCTGTCTGTCTGTCTGTCTGTCCGTCTGTCTGTCCGTATGAACAAACAGATTTCAGCGATGGCAAGAGCTACATGTTTGAATTTAGTCAGTATCGACTCGGTATTTAGTCAGCCAATACAAGATTTTTTTTTTTTTTCGATGCCATGCCCCATTCGCCCACAATGAGGAAAAAACTAGACACACCTCATAAAAACTAATGTTTTAGGCGAATATCTCAGTAACTGTGGCACTTAGGAATACCAAATTTAGTTCGAAGGTTCATAGAGACGGCATAAATGCATTATCATTAAAAATATTGGACTGCCAGGCCCCCTTTTCCCACAAGAAATAAAATAATTTTTTAACTTCAATTCCGATTTTTAGGCATATGTTCGTATTGTAATTTGAATCTCGGTTGGAGACAATTTATATTAAACTATCCTGAAAGTTGCATATAAATCGGACAATAAACAAAAAAACTAGAAGCGTTACAAAGTTTATAATTGAACGCAATGGCAATGCATGTGTGTAAGCGAGACAGAAACATTCGAACATATGACCGAACGTTTTCGCTGCTTGTGTAGGGGCAGCGCTTCCCGCGGTCGCTGGCCGTGCCGACCTTTGGTGTATTCATATATAAATACATTCATATGTATGTATGTATTACATCTATGGTGTAATGTCTTATGTGTATATTATGTGTATACATACAAACATATGTTTTTGTCTCAACGTCTTTTACTTTAAGTACTATCAATTGATATTCTCGGATACCGATTTTATTAAAATGATCGAGAATAAAATGCAGAGAGTATTCTACGATCGGGCGTGCTAGACTGTACTTTTCTTTCTTGTTTTAATATGTTTAACATGTGTATGCACATATGTAAGCTGATCCTATTAAGATTTAATAAACTGATCCGATTAAATTACTCTTAACTTAATCTCTCTTACTCTCTTAATGAATCCCAACCGAACATTATTTTATGTTAAAATTATACCCGTTACTTGTAGAGTAAAATGGTGAACTATAATCGTTGGAATGTATGTAAGGAAAAGGAGGCGTGGCAGACCCCACAAAGTATATATATTCTAAAACAGCATCAATAGCTGAGTCAATATAGACATGTCTGTTTGTCCATCCGTCCGTCTGTATGAACAAAAGGGTCGGATATATGCACATTGTGATTAACGGGTGTAACAAATATAAAGATGACTGTAATATTTGTAGGGTTTTCAAAAATAAAGCTATACTTTTTCGTAACTGTATTTTTTTTAAGGTGTAAGCTCTAAGGTTTAACCAATTTCTTTGTTTAGTAATCGATAGAAATGAAATTTTTATCAACTGACTATATTATGACACACACTGATCCGCTAATCAAGTCTAAAATGTGCAACGGCGTGGCCAACCCCAGTATATATATATATATTTTTGATCGGCATCAACAGCGGAGACAATATAGCGATGTCCGTCTGTCTGTCTGTCCGGAATGAAAGCCCGTCTATGTATCAGGCAGATCAATTTTATTTCAAATTTTTGCCACGCCCCCGCAAATTGTAAAAAAAAAAAATATTCACATCACCATAACTTAACAACGACTAGAGCTAGAGAGACCACACATTTTGTGTATACATATTACTATTATAACTATCCTCATCAATTTTGGTTCATATTGGACAACTGAAGCCTATAACTCCCATAGGACAAATTGGGCAAAAATTGGATGGGAACATTTTATGAACCGATCGCAGCAAACTTACAGATAACATGTACAATGTACATCATATAGCCTAATGGCTCTTATAGGACAACTTGGTTGAAAATTGGTGATTTGTATGGGAACATTTTTATTTTAGGAACCGATCCCAGCATGTACATCATAGTTCTATTTATGTACCAAACTTGGTTCAGATCGGACAACCCTAGCCTATAGGTCCCACAGATCTAATCGGTCGAAAATGGGTGATTTGTTTGGAAAAACGCGCACTAGAATGAGTATGGGGTCTTTTACAGTTGGCTCGCTCGACTATAGCCTTTCTTGCTAATTTCTCGTGTAACGGGCAAGAGACATGTAAAGTATTAAATATTAATTATTTTTCGGTTATTTGGTGAGGTATCCAAAATTAAAAACATTCCTAATTTGCTAGCAAAAGTAATATAATGACGAAAAATTTGAGTATTTAGCAATGGTATTCGTTAAACATCACACGAAAAAGTTTTAGTAGACATTCATTTCCCCTACATAGTATTTTTAATACTTTTATGGTTGTTGTCGAATTAATATTTGGTTTTTGGGACTAAGGGTGGCGAGCCAAAAATTTAAAAAAAAACTTTTTTCCTTGACGATGATTATAGGCTAGTTCGGCAGAATATGACTTTGAAAAGTGGGTCCTTAACAACATTGGCGCTGGTTTTGGCTTGAACATCACAAAATAAAAAAGAAAACCCTTCACAAACTCGAATTTTAAAATTGTGTAAAAGACAATTTAGATTGTAGAATGTTTGGCTCTTTTAAGACTCCGTACTCAAAAAGTGTACAGGGTCTATTATGTTTTTCGGAAGCGAAATGTGCGTAACAGGCAGAAGGAGGCGTCTCCGACCCCATAGAGTATACAAACTACTAGTCAGCATCAACAGCTGAGATCATATAGCAATGTCCGTCTGAATCTCAGAAACTTAAAAAGCTAAAGCCAGGAAATAAACAGCTATCGTGACCAAATTCACACACATATTTGTATGATACCAGTATATCTATGCATACCAAGCTCGGAGTCCGGATCGGACAACTTTATCTTATAGGCTCTATAGCCAAGCCGGTTAAAAATTGCTTGTTATTTTGAAAATTTTGCATTAGAACTAGTACGGGGTCTTTTTCGGTCGACTTGCTTGGCTGTAGCCTTTCTTACAGTTAATGTTGCTTTATTTAATGTAATTTTTGTTTGATTCACTCAAATTTAACAAATTTAGTTCGTTGCGACTTTTTCGGTTAATTGTATTTTAATGTTGGTGAAAATAGTTTAAGCTTATAAATATAATATTTAAATGTATCCTCACGTTTTATATGACGGGTTGCCTCGGCGACGGTTAAATACACGCTTTGATTATATATTAAAAAAAAAAAAAAAAATATATATATATATATATATATATATATATATATATATATATATATATATATGTATATTTATATATATATATATATATATATATATGTATATTTTATATATATATATATATATATATATATATATATATATATATATATATATATATATATATATATATATATGTATATAAATAGTGCTAGCGAGGATGTTTATGCGACTAGAGTTGGTTTTACGGTATTGGCTGGTAGGCTTGCAATTGATAACTAACGTTATTTTATTATACACTAGCGACTAAAACTCGAATAAAGCGTCAAAGCGAATAAATTCGACGCCGATAGCAAGCATCGAGCAGCTGCTGACGCTAAGTTGCAGAGCAGCAGCAGACGCTGAACAGCAAGCTAAGCGGCACTAGGTGCTGAACTGGCAGCTCAATAGTTGTAGACTGTGAACAGTCAGCTTAGCCTCAGTTGTCGCTGAACAGCAAGCTTAACTGAGGCAGACGCTGAACATCTTGCTGAACAGCTTTTCAGCCTGCTGTTTTGCTTCCAAACTTTTAACGCCTTCACTATGACATTCCGCTCAAAACTACATATCAACAAGAAAGAATGCTATAGTCGCCTCGCGACTTAAAGATACCCGTTACTCAGTTTTATTATATTGTTAACAATGGGGTGTAATAATAATAATATTACAATCGTTTAGGCAATCGACCCTAGTGATTTTAACTAAGATGGCTTGGTGAACAAAGAAAATTTTTATAGAAATTTATATTTAGAGCATTATTCTGACAGATCGTTCCTATGGGAGCTATACGATATAGTTGTCCGATTTGGATGAAACTTCGTCAATATTTATACTCTCTGCAAGAGTATATTAGGTTTGTGACAAATATGTAACAGGCAGAAGTAGGCGTAGCAGACCCCATAAAGTATATATATTCTTGATCAGTATCACAAGCCGAGTCGATATTGCCATGCCTGTCTGTCCGTATGAGCAAACAGATCTCGGAGATGGTGAGGGCTACAAGCTCGAATTAAATCAGTATCGACTCGATATTTAGTCAGTCAATACAAGAATCTTCTTTTTTTGATGCTACACCCCACTCACCCACAATGAGCCAAAAACTAGATACACCTCGGAAAAAATCGATGTTTTTGGCGAATATCTAAGTAACTACGGCACTTGGGAATACTAATTTTGGTACGCAGATTCATAGTAAAGGCCTAAATGCAATGACACTAATTTTGAGCTGTCACGCCCCCTTTTCTCAAAAGATTTACAGATTTTTTAGATTTGCAGGCTGTTTTTAGGGCATTTATGCTTATCGTACAATATTGTAATTTCAAATTAGTTTGAAGACAAAATATATCAAACTATCCTCAAAGTTGTATATAAATCGGACTATAAACAAGAGAGCTAGACGCGTAACAAAGTTTATAATTAAACGCAATGACAAAGCATGTGTGCAAGCAAGGCCAATAGTATATGCATTACATATGCATACATACTTATGTACGTGTATACATATAATGTCAAATGCATATGTATGTGCATACATGCAAACAGATGTTTTTGCTTCAACGTGTTTTATTGCAAATACTATCCATTAAAATATCAAAATACCGATTTTAATAATTTAATCATATAATCGGGAATAATATTCAGAGAGAATTATACGGCCGGCCGTGCTCGACTGTACTTTTCTTTCTTGTTTTATTATACTATCTGCAAGAGTATATTGGGTTTGTGAAAAGTATATAACAGGCAGAAGGAGGCATGGCAGACCCCATAAAGTATATATATTCCGTATGATCAAACAGATTTCAGAAATGGTAAGAGCTTCAAGTTTGAATTTGGTCAGAATCGACTCGATATTAAGTCAGTTAACACAAGAATCTTTTTTTTTTTTTTTCAATGCCAAGCCCCATTCGCCCACAATGAACAAAAAACTAGAAGCACCTGGAAAAAAATTGATGTTTTTGCGAATAGCTCAGTGGACAGGTTCCTAAAGACAGCGCAAATGCTATGTCGTTAAAATTTTTTAGTTGCCACCCCCTTTTTCCTCAAAAGCAATAAAAAAATTTTCTAACTTGAATGTCAGTTTTAAGACATATGTTCTTATCGTACAGTATTGTAGTTTGAAATTCCGTTGAAGACAAATTATATTAAACGATCCTGAAAGTTGCAGACAAATCCAACTATAAACGAGAGAGTTAACAATTGAAAGGTAATAATTGAACGCAATGTTAATACGTGTATGCAAGCGAGACAGAAATATACAAACATATGAACGAACGTTTACGCTGCATGTTTAGTGGCACGGCTGCCCGTGCCGACCAATAGGAATACCCGTATACCGATTTTAGCAATATAATCGGGAACAAAATGCAGAGAGTATTATACGGTCGGGCGTGCTCGACTGTACTTTTTTTTCTTGCTTAGCATTGCTAACAAAAAAGTTTTCTGTACATGTGCTGATAACTGGTTAGATTTTTAGTGAAAACTATTTTTGTTTAACAAAAATGTAATTTATTCTTCAACATAGGACCCTTCCTGGGAAATACATTTAGTATAGCGGTTCTCTAACATTTCAATACATTTTTATAATATGAAACGTCAAAGTCCTCAAAACACGACTGTCTTCGAGATGACCTCATCATTTGAGTACAATTTTTTTCCCTATAGCACCCTTTTCAAGTTTGTGAACAATTAATAATCGCTGGTGGCGAGTAAAGTGGGTAAGAGCCAATTTGAATCCCAAATCGTTGATTTTGGCCATCGCTTTGACGGAAGTGTGAGCTGGTGCGTTGTCATGGTGGTACAACAGTTTTTTTCCTTTCCATATGAGGCCGTTTTTTTTAAATTTCCTCTTTAAGTTTGTCCTGTCAATGTTCTACACTTCTGGAGATAATCTATGAAAAGTATACCATGGGCATCCCAAAATACGGAGGTTAGAACCTTCCCAGCCGAAAGTTGGTCCTTTGGACGCTTGGTCACTGCATGTGTGCAAGCGAGACAGAAACACAAGCATATGAACGAACGTTTACGCTTCATGCGTAGCGGTAGCGCTGCCAGCTGACGCTCTCCGTGGCGTCCAATGGTTTACATTTATTACATATTACATATCCACACAAAACATATGTATATATTTCTTCATACATATAATGTCAAATGCATATGTACATACATACAAATAGATGTTCTTGTATCAACGTGTTTTGCTGCAAGTATAATCAATTGTTATACCCGGATAACAATTTTATTAAAACAATCGGAATTTAAATCCAGGGAGTATTATTCAGTCGAGCGTGTTCAATTGTAATTTTTATACCCTTTCAGAGGGTACATTAATTTTGTCACGAAGTTTGTTACGCATTGAAGGAGGCGTGTCTGACCCCATAAAGTATATATATTCTTGATCAGCATCAACAGGCGAGTCGATATAGCCATGTCCGTCTGTCTGTCCGTCTGTTTCTATGCGAACTTTTCTCTCAGTTTTAACGCTATCTTGATGAAACTTAGTACAGATGTGTATTCTCTCTGCACGCAGTTCATATGTTAAAATCGGCCGGATCGGATGACTATATCATATAGCTGCCATAGGAACAATCGTTTCAAGGACTTAGTATGTGTCTATTGAGCGATTACAGCCAAATTCGCGCAGTACATAAGCTATTATTCCCTATATACTGACTACTATATCATACAGCATCCATAGGAACCACTGGTAACTGAATCCAATGAACGCAAAACGCATGACTGCAAGGGTATTTAATCTTCGGCGAGCCGAAGATAACCTTTCTTTCTTGTTATACTCTCTGCTAGAGTATATTGGGTTAGTGAAAAGTATGTAACAGGCAGAAGGAGGCGTGGCCGACCCCATAAAGTAAATATATTCTTGATCAGCATCACAAGATGTCTCTCTGTCCGTCCGTATTAACAAACAAATCTCAAAGACGGTAAGTGGTACAAGTTCGAATTAGGTCAGTATCGATTCGATATTTAGTCAGTCAATACAACAATCTTTTTTTTTATGCTACGCCTCATTCACCCACAATTAGCCAAAAATTAGACACACCTCGGAAAAATTCGATGTTTCTCGCGAATAATAAGTAACTATGGCACTTAAGTACCAATCAAAAGAGCTAGACACGTAACAAAGATTATAATTGAATGCAATATCAATGCATGTGTGCAAGCAAGACAGAAACATATGAACGAACGTTTATGCTGCTTGCGTAGCGGCAGGGTCCCAGCGAATGCTGGCTGTACCGACCAACAGTAATATTTTATATATTTAAATTTTATTTTTATTTTTATTTTAAATATTTAAGCTATCTTGATGAAACTTGGTACAAATGTGTATTCTCTCTGCACGCAGTTCATATGTTAAAATCGGCCAGATCAAATGACTATATCATATAGCTCACATAGGAACAATCGGTTGAAAATAAATTGTTTTTGAAGCTATCTCAACCAGATCAAGCCTATATGCATTTAATACCAAATCCTATGAGCAAACCAATTTTCATCTACACCGGACCACTATTTTATATAGCTGCCATAGGAACAATCGGTTGAAAATGCTGAAATCGCTTAGTATGAAAATTTTCAGTATCGATTGAGGGATTTAAACCAAATTCACACAATATGCATTTGCTATTATTCCCCATATGTTGACCAAAATCATCCGGATCGGATCACTAAATCATATGGTTGCCATATCGGCTGACAATCGGTTCAAAGACTTAGTATGAAAATTTTAAGTGGCTATTGAGCGATTTCAGCCATATTCACGCAGTACACATTGGCCATCATTTCTTATATGCTGACCAAATTTCATCCAAATCGGACCACAATATCATATAGGTTCCATAGTAACAAATGGTAATTGAAACTAAATTAACGCAATATGAATGACTGCAAGGGTTTTTTTCTTCGGCGAGCCGAAGATTTCCTTTTTTCTTGTTTTTTTTTTTACAATTTCCGTGCGCGGTAGGGGTTGTAGTAAAAATTTAAAAAATTATTTATTGTGTCTGAGATAAAGGTGTTCATACAGACGTACGGACGGACGGACGGACGGAAATTGCTATATTCATTCACCTGTTGATGCAGTTCAAGAATATATATGGGGTCTGCCACGCCTCTTTCTGCCTGTTACGCAGCTCTTGTTTTTTACAGAATTAATGGACCGCCTGTACTCTATTTTAGTAATGGGATCTAAACACATAAAGATAAAGTTTTCCAAGTTGGTCAGTACATGTTAATCCTGGACATGAACTCCCTGTGTAAATTAGACTTAATTCAGATAGAATAGCTTACAAACAAGTTTTTTATACTTTCCCATGCTATTTTTTTTTTACCAGTTTTGCCTTTGCATGAACATATAACGCCCTAAAGTATGAGTGTCAAAAACATAAAACTAAACTTGTACTGAGTGGGCATATTATCTTTCATTTGTGAATTTTCTAGCTCTTATAGTTTCTGAAATCCACGTGTTTATATGGACGGACGGACACACTGTCTTGGCTATAACGACGATAATGAACGTTGAATTACTAACGAGGCAGGACATGCAAGTGGTCTAGCAATACTAAACAATGTGTTTGTTAGCGCACGGACCCCAGCAAATAATGCTGCCACCTCCCGTCCAACCGGCCGAGGGGCACACCGTATAACGTACGACAAACCAAGAGCGCGAGATGACTGTAGAAGACCCCGTACTCAATCTAGTGCTCGTTTTTATACTCTCTGCAAGAGAGAGTATATTGGGTTTGTGAAAAGTATGTAACAGGCAGAAGGAGGCGTGGCAGACCCTATAAAGTATATATATTCTTGATCAGCATCACAAGCCGAGCCGATATAGCCATGTTCGTATTTCTGTCTGTCTGTCCGTCTGTCTGTCTGTCCGTATGAACAAACAGATTTCAGCGATGGCAAGAGCTACAAGTTTGAATTTGGTCAGTATCGACTCGATATTTAGTCAGTCAATACAAGAATCTTTTTTATTTTCGATGCCACGCCCCGTTCGCCCACAATAAGCAAAAAACTAAACACACCTCGTTAAAAATTGATGTTTTAGGCAAATATCTTAGTAATTATGGCACTTAGGAACACCAATTTCGGTATGCAAGTTCCTAATGAAGGCATAAGTATAATGACATTAAAATTTTTTAACTGCCACGCCCCCTTTTCTCACAAGAAATAAAGTAATATTTAAACTTCAATGCCGATTTTAAGGCATATGTTCTTATCGTACAGTATTGTAATTTGAAAATCATTTGAAGACAAAGTATATCAAACTATTGTGAAAGTTGCATATAAATCGGACAATAAACAAAAAAGTTTGACACGTAAAAAGTTTATAATTAAAGGCCATGTTACTGCATGTGTGCAAGCGAGATAGAAACATACAAACATGTGGGCGAACGTTTTCGCTGCTTGTGTAGCTTAGCGGCAGCGCTGCCCGCGAATGCTGGCCGTGCCAACCAATTGTGTATGTATTACATATACACACATACTTATGTGCGTGCATACTTATAATGTTAAGTGTGTATGCGTATGTATACATACAATCAGATGTTTTTGTTTCAAGGTGTTTTATTGCAAGTACTTTCAATTGATATACTCGGACACCGATTTTATTAAAATAATTGGGAATAAAAGGCAGAGAGTATTCTACGGTCGGGCGTGCTCGACTGTACTTTTCTTTCTTGTTTTCATACAAAACACCAATTTTTAACCGATTTGCCCTATAGGAGCTATAGGCTTTAGTTGTCTGACCCGGATGAAATTTGGTAATGATATATAAACATTTTGACAGATTTGTCCATTGGGAGCTATAGGCTATCGAGCGAGCCGACTGTAAAAGACCCCGTACTCATATCAATGTCAATTATTGGCTACCAACCTGTGTAGTGAGCCTTTTTCCATACAAAAAAGAAAATGAAGAAGAACCAGATTGGTTCCTATTTTATATATGTACATGCATACATATATATGAATATTTACATATACATAATTAGATTCCCTTACATGCCTTGTTTTTAAAATTATGTTTTGCGTAAAATCAAATCTCGAAATATAATATCAAATTAATATTTTTAATTTAATTTGAAATTTATATAAAAGTTAATAATACTCTCGGCATTTCATTCCCAATTACATGATTATATTAATCAATTGATATTGAGGTATTACAATGGTTAGTATTTGCAATAAAACAAATATATTAAAATATAATTAAAATATCACATAAAAGCACATATTGCGTTCGATATCGATATTATCAACAACTGAAATCAAATACGATATATCGCTTAGATATAGATATAATGACCAAATATCGCGTTCGATATCATATCGCAATTATAATTACTATCGTATTTAATATCGATGTATGATTTATCGTATCGTATGCATACATGTGCATGCATCGTCCGCGAGCAGCGCTGTCGCTACACAAGCAGCGAAAACGTTCGTTCACATGTTTATATGTTTCTGTCTCGCTTGCACACATGCATTGACATTGCGTGCAATTGTAAACTTTGTTAAGTGTCTAGCTCTTTTGTTTATAGTCCGATTTGTATGCAACTTTTAGGATAGTTTGTGATACTTTGTCTCCAAACAAATTTCAAATTACAATACCGTACGATAAGTGCTAATGCCTTAAAAATGGCATTGAAGTTCGAAAATTATTTCATTCTTGTGGGAAAACGGGGCGTAGCAGTCCAAAATGACAATGCATTTATGCTGTCTCTAGCAACCTGCATACCAAAATTGGTGTTCCTAAGTGCTATAGTTACTGAGACATTCGCTTAAAATACCAATTTTTTCCTAGGTGAGCATAGTTTTTTACAATTTGCGGGGGCGGCAGGGGGCGTGGCAAAGATTTGAAATAAAATTGATCTGCCTGACATATAGACGGACTTTCGTTCCAAATGTGGTGGCTCTAGCTCTTGTAGTTTAGAAGTTCCAGGTGTTCATACAGACGGACGGACAGACAGACAGACGGAGATTGCTATATCGTCTCGGCTGTTGATGCTGATCAAGAATATATATACTTTATGGGGTCGGCCACGCCTCCTTCTGTCTGTTACGCACATTCTGCTTCAGACAAACCTAATAGACCCCTCTACTCTTTTTTAGAGTACGGGGTCTAAAAATAGAATCAACTAAGACTATGAAGTAGGCGATAAGGTATAGGTAAAAACAAACAGGCGCTTAGGTAATAAGCTGACACAACCGTTAAACTCACAAACTACACACAATAGGATTACATACCTGTAACCGACGGAGACGTTATTATTTGGAACGGATACCTAGGACACACGACAAACGTAACATCAAAAATGATTTACGTAGACGAAACCAGACATATGTTAGACTTATTCAAACAACAATATATAATGGACGTCCTGATCACGGACCTCGGACACATAAATACGCTAGTTAGTACGCTTAAAATAAACCATAGAACGACCAGTAGCATTAACCTGTAAGGGACAGCCCTTAAGGTGATAGCAGAAACTCCTGACTTTGATGACTGGCAAAAGATTAAGTTTAGACAATATCAAGTAATAAACTCCGAAAACGAACAAATATAACTAAATTTTGAATTTCAATCACGACTCAACGAATAGACAAAATTACTTAATTCAATAAGTAAAACGGAACAAGCCAACGACGCAACTGTAACCATAACAGGTTACTCAAGTTCAGCGAGCCCTATCTCTGGAACATATGAACTTTGACGATAAAATCACCGTGAACAAAACGCAGTACGTGAACAACTATGGCGTACTTAGATGAAAACCAGCAGTTTCAGCAGTCTACCAAGTTAACGTCAGCCAGCACAGAACATCTTAGTTTGGCATTCCTGCAAGGGCTAAGCTTGACGAATCTCCAACATATCGGTCAACTACAATCTGGATTGAATTACAGGTCCATATGGAGCAGTGATAACACCTTGGCTAAGATTCATCACCGCGCAAAAATTCGAGAAAGGAATGCAATGATAGGAAACCTGCTATGAAACGCTGAGAAGACCGAGGACGCCCTTCACTTAGTTGAGGAAGGACCTTACACAAAGTAGTCAAACTAGGCCAACCGGATGCGTGTGCAACAAAGTTGTCCCACTCAACAGAAGTCGCTGATAGAAATGTAAACTGATCCATCGCGACGGACCGCTGATGAATGTCACGAAGCGCATGGTCAGCATGTTGTCGGGAACGCCGTCGACATTGCTGCCGGTGCTGATAGCTTAAGTTATGTTTAGGGAATTATGTTTAAGTTAGTTCTATAAGAACCGATGAACGATAAAAGTTTTTGGAACACTAAATTTATTCATAATTGGCGCCCAACGGCTTCGTCTCGGCCTTTGCCGCGAGTTAAGTTAAAAACAAATTTAAAAAAAAAAAACAAGAAAGAAAAATACAGTCGAGCACGCCCGACCGTAAAATACTCTCTGCAATTTATTCTCGATCATCTAATAAAATCGGTATCCAAGTATATCAATTGATACTTGCAACAAAACACGTTGAAACAAAACATCTGATTGTATGTATGCACATATACATTTGACATTTTAAGTATGCACGCACATATGTATGTGTGTATATGTTATACATACACAATTGGTTGGCACGGCCAGCATTCGCGGTCAGCGCTGCCGCTAGAAAGCAGCGAAAACATTCGCTCACATGTTTGTATGTTTCTATCTCGCTCGCAAACATGCAGTGAAATGGCGTTAAATTATAAACTTTGTTACGTGTCTAGCTCTTTTGTTTATAGTCCGATTTCTATGCAACTTTCAGGATAGTTTGATATACTTTGTCTTCAAACGAATGTGAAATAACAATACTGTACGATAAGAACATATGCCTTAAAATCGGCTTCGAAGTTTGAAAGTTATTTTATGTCTTGTGGGAAAAGGGGGCGTGGCAGTCCAAAATTTTTAATAACGATGCATTTATGCCGTCTCAAGGAACCTGCATACCAAAATTGGTGTTCCTAAGTGATATAGTTACTGAGATATTCGCTTAAAATATTAATTTTTTCCTAGGTGACCATAGTTTTTTATAATTTGCGGGGGCGGCAGGGGGCGTGGCAAACGGCAGACGCACTTCTATTCCAAATTTGATGGCTCTAGCTTTTGTAGTTTAAAAGATCCAGGTGTTTATACAGACGGACATTGCTATATCGTCTCGGCTGTTGATGCTGATCAAGAATATATATACTTTATGGCCACGCCTCCTTCTGTCTGTAACGCACATTTCGCTTCAGACAAACCTAACAACTCTAAAAAAGAGTAGAGGGTAATAGACCCCTCTTTTTTAGAGTAGGGGGTCTAAAAACCAGTTACGAAAAAACATACCTATATTTTTGAAAACCCTACAAATATTACGGTCATCTTTATATTTGTTACACCCGTTAATCACAATGTAACATTCTGTCAGCATAAGAATGTGTACAAAGGTATAAAAATATGTATATTTTCGACCCTTTTGTTCATACAGACGGACGGATGGACAAACAGACATGGCTATATCGTCTCAGCTGTTGATGCTGTTTTAGAATATATATACTTTATGGGGTCTGCCACGCCTCCTTCTCCTTACATTTATTCCAACGATTAAAGTTCAACATTTTACTTTACGAGTAACGGGTATGATTATAACATAAAATAATGTTCGGTTGGGATTTATTAAGAGAGTAAGAGAAAGTAAGTAAGTTAAGAATAATTTAATCGGATCAGTTTATTAAATCTTAATAGGATCAGCTTACATATTTGCATAAACATGTTGAACATATAAAAACAAGAAAGAAAAGTACAGTCGAGCACGCACGATGTATGTACATATACTATACTATACTATTACAAATACTATTGGTCGGCACGGCCAGCGTTCAGAGTAAACGTTCGTTCAAATATTTGAATGTTTCTGTTTCGCTTGCACACATGCATTGATATTGCGTTTAAATATAAAGCTTGTTACGTCTCTAGCTCTTTTGTTTATAGTCAGCTTTTTATGCAACTTTCAGAATAGTTTGATATAAATTGTTACAAAACGAATTCCAAATTTCAATACTATACGATAAGAACATATGCCTTAAAAATGAGGTGCAAATTTGAATATTGTTTTATTTCTTTAGGGAAAAGGGGGTGTGGCAGCCCAAAAATTTTAATGACATTGCATTTGTGCTGTCTCTAGGAAATTGGTGTTCCCAAGTGCCATAGTTACTGAGATATTCGCCTAAAACATCAATTTTTTGCGAGGTGTGTCTAGTTTTTTGCTTATTGTGGGCAAACGGGGCGTGGCATCGACAAAAAAATATTCTTGTATTGACTGACTTAATGTCGAGTCGATACTGACTAAATTCGAACTTGTAGCTTTTACCATCGCTGAGATCTGTTTGTTCATACGGACAGACGGACATGGCTATATCGACTCGGCTTGTGATGCTGATAAAGAATATATATACTTTATGGGGTCTGCCACGTCTCCTTTTGTTCGCCCACCACTAGTTGACAGCCGGGACAATAAGCGAATAAGGAATCTAGCGGTGAAAGAGAACATTAGTGCGTCTCAAATACGGGGTCATTTGTTTCCACCAGTATCCACTCGACGTGTGCAGGATGGATACCAGCATTATTATCGCAACAAGTGAGCCCCAATAAAAATCTCACATGTCCAGGAATTTTCATGGAAGTTCTTTACTGATATGGGCTGCGTTCGGGTTTCATGGAAAGACTCGAATGTGCTTTATATCGCATAAAATGAATGCAGAAAACTGTGTGGAACTTCTGGAGACCGAATTAGTGGCGTTTGGAGAGAAGAATTTTGGGGAAAACTGGACATTTCAGCAGGATAATGCATCCATCCACTGAGCAAAGCTGACTAAGAAGTACTTCAAAACCTCTACAATTCCGGTTTTAGAGTGGGCAGCACGCAGCCCGGACCTAAATCCGATAGAAAATCTATGGGGTATCTTAACTCAACGGGTTTTGCCAACGGCAAACAATATTTAAACATTCGCCAATTAAAAAATGTCATTATTCAAGAATGGAAAAGGTTGGACGTCCAAATGCTCCAAAACCTGGTCAATTCCATGCCAGGAAGGCTTTTAAAGGTGTTAAAGAGCAATGGATTCACTATTGTAAATCATTGTTTGATAATAATATGTTGTGTCTTTTTTTCTAGTTTCGTTTTTTTAGCTTTAAGATAATATTAATGTATTTGTCCTTATGACGAGCGAAATTAGTAACTTGATTTACCACGACTTTTACAAGAACTCTTACTTTAACACAATTACGACTACAGTATTTGAATAGATTTTAATGATTATTCCATCAATTTTCGATGAAATAAATGTATATAAGATCGAGAGAAATTAAAAGCAGAAGAACTTAAAAATAATTAGTGTTGTTCAATACTTTTTGCCACTCTAAGTGACGCTTAAAGCTATAGGCATAATCGATATATACTTCATCATTCGATTTCTTAATGTTTTAAATAATATTCGATACTACATTCGATGATCTAAACAAAAATTTGATCGAAACGCTTAAATTATAAAATAAGTAGGGAAAAACGCCGATATCGTACATTGTTTTAGTGTTTGATTACTTAATCACTTGTCGATGTCGAGGACTGCAACTTTTGTGGCTGGCCTTTCTATAGTTCCTCTATTGATTTGAATGGTTACTCGTCGTATTTGGCCATCTTTTCGGTAATTGTATATATAATGCGTCCTCTTGGCCACACATTTTTGGGTAGATTTTCGTCGACCACGATGACAATGCTTCCGATTTGTAATGGGGTACTCTTTTCAACCCTTTAATTCGTTTAATTAACACCGGTGTTGAGTCTGATGCCATCACTATCAAAGGTGAAGTTTGTCGTTGCGAATTGGTTTGTATCCATCCAATTTTTGATTTCCATCGGGCTATTTGTTTTCGTTGCTTTGTCGGTCACATTTGATTTTGTTGATATCCAACGCCATTGTTTTACACCAGAAAATTTTAGTATTTCTCCAATACGATGCTTAACGAATTGGTTAAATTTTCTTGGATCCATTCTTAGCTACTGTACTACGGTTTTTATTAATATTTATTATTTATTTATTAACGCAGACTAAAAGCAGTCGCGAGTATTTAATTATATGATTACGTAAATAGATATATAATTTAAATTTAGATAATACTAAAAGTAATTATTAAAAATTTTAAATTTAAATTAAACTGAAATTAAAAAGATAGTAATTAGACCATTAATCTGGGAATAACAAGAAAAGAAATTGATTCAACATTTGTTGCAAGGGTTGGGAAAAAGCCAGAAAAACCCAACCAGATCAATAAAAATATGCCAAACCTAACTCGAAAGATCTCTGATTTAAGGGGAAGAATGAATGTCAGAGAACCCATTCTTACTGCCCTTGGAAATCAGAGATATAACGGAGTTGGCTGTAAAGTGAAGCTTTAAGATGGGAGAGAGAGAGAGAGATGTGTCAATCAATCTATAATGATCATTATAATTAGCGCATAATACCCGAAAACGATTGTGCAAAGCGTAGTCAGTAGTGCATGTAGGAAGAGATAAGGGGATGTAGTTCCTAGTGGTCCTGGTGGGAATATTAAATTTAAGGCGTTTTAAAAGAGATTGGGAGCAGATATCACCGATTATTAATTTATGGAGGAAGATTACTCCAGGGACTCTTCTCCGATTAGTAAGGGATGGAAGATTCAGAAGCAAGAGTTTATTGGTGTAAGATGGAAGGCGAAGATTAGGGTCCCAACTAAGTCCTCGAAGCGCGAAGAGTAAAAACTGCTTCTGCACTGACTCAATTAAATCTTGACTATGAGCATGTTGAGGAGACCAGACACATGAACAATACTCAAGAATGGGACGGACTAGGGATGTGTAAAGAAGTTTGGTGACAAATGGATCGTTGAATTCCTTAGACCAGCGTTTAATAAATCCAAGAGTTCCCTTAGTTTTTTTAACTATAGTGGAAATATGATGTGTGAAACTTAATTTATTATCAAAAAGAACACCGAGGTCATCGACTGACAATATACGTTTTAAAGGTATATTGTCAATGTAATAGTTGGCTAAGTAAGGAGTCACCCTGTTAAACGTCATAAACAGGCATTTAGAAAAATTTAGGTTCAAGTGGTTAGTTAAACACCAGTTATGCATAGAATTTAAATCATCTTGAAGAAGCGTATGATCTGGGGGATCCTAATAAGACAATAATAATTTCACGTCATCGGCATACATAAGTATGCGACAATGGGCTAGTGAAGAAGGAAGGTCATTTAAAAAGAGATTAAAAAATAGGGGGCCTAGGTGACTACCCTGGGGAACTCCAGAAGTAACGAAGACAGATTTGGTTATGGCTGATCTAAGCATAACCCTTTGTGTCCTACCCGTAAGATATGATGATATCCACAGAATGGGCTAGTGAAGAAGGAAGGTCATTTAAAAAGAGATTAAAAAATAGGGGGCCTAGGTGACTACCCTGGGGAACTCCAGAAGTAACGAAGACAGATTTGGTTATGGCTGATCTAAGCATAACCCTTTGTGTCCTACCTGTAAGATATGATGATATCCACAGAAGAAGAGAAGGTGGGAAGCCTAAAATGCTTAGTTTATGCAGAAGTAGGTTATAATTTACAGCGTCAAACGCTTTACTGAAATCAGTATAGATGACATCAGTTTGCATTCTATTAAGGAATGCCTCATTTACAACAGAGGTAAATTCAAATAAATTGGTCGAAGTCGACCGACTCTTAACAAAACCGTGTTGGGCAGGGGAGATAGTTGACTTGCAGAGGTGTTGCAAAGTCGAAGTAATTATCTTTTCGAAGAGCTCAGGGATTGCGGACAACTTCGCAATTCCCCTGTAGTTGGATATATCCGACCCTTTTTTATGCAGAGGGATAATGTAAGATTCTTTCCAAAATTAAGGAAAGACAGAGGATTCCAAAGAGAGGTTAAAAAGAATTGAAAGAGGTTTAATTATAGAAGAACAGCACTCCTTAAGCACGAAACTAGGAATGTTGTCAGGCCCAGGAGAGAAGGAAGATTTTAGATTGGTAATGGACGAGAGCAGGCAACTATCAGAAATATAAGGAAAAAAACGCAATTAAGGATGGGAGTTTAAAGGGGTAAAAGAAGTTAGTAGGCAGACTAGGGGAATACGTAGATTGAAAAAAGTTAGCAAAGAGATCGGAAGCAGCCGAGTCCTCACTTACTTTAGTGGTATTAAAGAAAAAAGAAGAGGGTAAAGTAGAAGATTTGCGTTTAGAGTTAACAAAGTTGTAGAATTGTTTAGGATCGCGCGCAAATTGATTCTTGCAACGAACGAGATAATTTTCATAGCATTGAGAATTAAGAAGGGTAAAGGCTGCTTTTGCTTAAGAATAATTTAAAAAGTCTAAGCTAGAACCTGTCTGCTTAAACTTTTTAAAATATTTTGATTTTTTATTTTTTAAGTTAGATAGTCTTGGTGAGAACCAAAGAGATTTATGTGAAACGGACTTTACAACACTATATGGAATACAAACATCAAAGATTGAATTTAATATGTTGTAAAAATACTCGACAGCTATGTTAATATCATTCGTGCTGTATAGTATAGACCAGTCAGTAGCAAAAATCAGTTGGTTTAGCAAAGAAAAATTTCCTTTGCGAAAGCAACGGCGCGACTTGGAAGAGGATGAAGGAGGTGAACGGATTAAATTAGGTATAGACAGGGAAAGTTCAAGAGTAGGATGAAAAGAATCTTCAGGAGCAACTACAGGAGAAGATCTAGTAACAATGGCACTGGATGAATCATTAACGAAGATAAGATCCAGCATCCGGCTTAGACGATTAGATACATGATTGATTTGAAAAAAAGGAAGATCAATCAAACTATCTAAAAAGAATCCGACCAGTAAGTAATATTTTTGATTTTAAGACCCCGTGCTTTACTAATCCTTTGACTCAGATGAATTCCTTCCACTGCAGCTTATAGTTCCATTCTGGGAATAGACATTGGTCGAATGGGCGCAACCAGGGCCACATTTACGGCGTCATCTTGCTGAACTCGGATATAGCTAACTGCTGCATAGGCGTACTCGCTTGCATTAACGAAAACTTGGAGTTCTACGGGCGTGGCTGTTTTTAGGTTTTTCGAAAAGCATCTCGGAATCTCTAGATTCTGAATGTATGGTAATAATCGTTTCCAATTTTCCCAATCGACTGTGAGATCATGTGGCAACTTTTCGTCCCAACCCAGATTATAGCGCCAAACACGATGAAGAAGAATCTTCGATTGTATAGCATGATACGAGACCCATAGGGTCAAAAACAGACATTAGCACCTGAAGTATTTCTCTCTTAGTGGGAACAATGCTGTCGACCAAAACGTCTCTTCTCAAACGTACGAATCTGAGAATGTACCGAAAGTAATCAGCTTGAGGATCCCAATACATACCCAGGATTTTTTCTGTCTCGCAAAATTGGACCGTTGATAGCGCCACTGAACAGCTCTCCTTTAACTCATTCACGACTCTGGCTGAATTAGAAGACCAGTTCCGAGTTTCGAAACCTCCATCAGAATGTATTTTGCGGACTAATTTTCCCACTTATATAGCATCTTCTTCGGTGTCCATGCTGTCAACGTAATCATCAACGTAATGGGCCATCTGGATAGCTTCATACACTTGTGGGTGCGATTCTTTATATGGTTTGTTGCGCACATAATGTGCAATACATGGTGCGCAGCTAATACCGAGTATCATTGCATGCATAACATAGACTTTTACTTCATCGCTATCACGATCGTACCATAAGAATAGTTGTGCTTAACAATCCTCTGCTCGAATAGTGATCCGATGGAATATTTCGGCGATATCTCCACTGACGGCTATTTGCCCAGCTCGCAATGACATTAAAACCTCTAGTAGAGGATTCAACAGGTCCGGTCATTTAGGTCACACGGGGGCTGCGGTCCGAAAAGCGTGGCAAAAATCATTTTTGTGATGGTAGCGTTCGACAAAAAGAAAAATGAGGTTTGGTTAAGAAATGATCAAAACTCATAAATCCAAAATTTTTTGGAAATCGGTTGAAAATTGTGGGTACTAGAGCCCCTCAAAGTAGACATATATTCTGAAATGTGCTGAACTGCATGCATTTCTGCCGCAAAGTATGAAATTTAAAATTGAATTTTGGGCGAACTAATCAATCAATCTTAATGTTCTTATTTTTACAATAAAAGTATATTAATTCTTAATAAAGTTTAGTATGAGTTTTAATTTTCGCTTAATAACTGATTTTTCCAGAAAAGATTAAAAAATAGACTATTTTGGGGCCATTTTTTTAACTTAAGTTGGACTTAACTTCTAAAGTTCATCCAAGGTCAAAGTCAAACTATATACATATGATAGAAGGAACCTTCCTCTAATATGTCTATATAGTTTCCTTAGCCCGTACTTGTCCGTTTAGAAACAAGAGTCATAAAACTAAGGCAATCTCGCGGTAAAAATGCGTGGCTTAGGTATGGAAGAAGAAGAGCGCAAGCAAATAAGGTAATTTCCGTCATGTGTGTTTGACTAAAAAAGTTGCGTAAAATCATTTTGTAAATGATGGACATAGTAACTCTGAACAAAGGTTATTTTGTAAGGATTTTACCCATCCTTAGTCATTTTGGCAACAGGTAGCTAAATAAATTGTGCTTTTAAGTAACCAAAAAAAGAATTTCAATTTGGATGATTCCATGAGGAAGGAACACCACTATAAGAATGGGATTTCTCAGCTGCACTGTAAAATGAAGTACACAGAGCTTATTTTGAAACTATCCTATTCGATTCCAAGAGATTTCTCCTAGAACGAAAATGCATCTCGTCCATTTTACCGACTATACACGTGCGATCCCAAGAGAATTTGGAAAAAAATAGTTGCAGCTCTGATAAGTTAGCACTATTAGATATGCTTATGTTGATTTGATGGTTATTTAAAAAAAAGCCATTACGCAATGTTATTTAGCAAAAATGCATTAAAGAAATTCTTAACATAACTTTGATCTCTTCTTCCATTCCTTGGAAGGCAGATTCGTAAACTTAATTTAGAGTAATGCTTCCTCAATGAAGTGTATATATTCTCCTCAATATCTTATGTTAAATTTAAGAATTTAATTCCTGCAAAAATTTACGATTTACATGGAAAGAAAGTAGACTTTGTTTGCAAGCAAGCAGCATCATCATATCTAACCATTTTTAAAGGATTTCGAAGAGAATAGATACAGTTCAAAAAAAATTTAGTCTATTAAGTATTACAATAAATGTAAATGTATGTTTTAAAGAAAAATGACAGTAAAAAGAAATAAAGGAAAATAACCTCAAAATAATATAATCAAAAATGTTGGCATCAACATTAAGTAAATTTGTTCAGAGATTTGTCTTAAACATATTAAAATGTGGTACCAATATAAAAATAAGATTGAAAACAATAGTTTGTGATAAAAAATTGTATTTTTAATATTTATTTTATGTGTCTAATATGAGCAGAAACATTAGTGAACTTTGACCTTAAATTTCGAAGCACCCTGTTGATCGAACACACTGTTCAAACATTCATTTTATAGCTTAAAAAGTTTTCTACTGACTGCTTTTTAAATTTTTCAAATAACTTTATTGGTTCAAAAGATATGATTTTTGCAAAGTTTTTTGGCCCGCTGCCCCACTGTGCGATGTAACATTTGGGTAATTTCCGGAAATGTTTGATTTTTATTGCGCCACAAGAGTCCAAGTTGGAATCGTCCATCAACTTTGCCTATGTGTTCTCTAGAATCTCCATGGCTGTAATATCGTCTTTGGAATGTAGTTTTCGAGGTTTCACAGTCTCTAGACTGTAATTTTCCCTTACCATATCGTGCAATTCTTGCCACTTGCACTCGCAATGAAATATTGTAAACTTCGCCGCAGTTTTGGAGACACCCGACATTTCGACGCAATTGGTTCGTTGTACTTTCCCTCACGAATCTTACGCGGTACTGCAATTTGCCATGCCAATAGTATGACAGGTTGTATACTAGTGTATGGCTGCAATGGTATTCCTTTTAGATGCGGATATTTATTTTCCAGTTCCTCTGGACTTAGAGACTGCATCGGCAAAGCGAGATTGCGAATAGTGTGGACATTATTTAGTTGATATATTATGTTGCTGTTAATGCCAGATAAAGTTATTGAGGCTCTTTTGGGGGCGCTTTCGTTCCGTGTGGCTTAACCAGTCCACTGGATGCATATGGGGCTTGGGACGCTTTGAATCAGAAGTTTGTTTAAGATATCCTCATCAATGAAAGTTACGGATGATCCATTATCTAAGAATGTGTATACTTGGGTAGTTTTATTCCCGATGTGAAGGTTCACCGGAGTGATACGGAAGTAATTACTTATGCTTCCATCGAAAGCTCCGTGGCACAAGACACTGAATGAGCTTTCAGTGTACGATCTTTATTATTTCTTCTTCTTACTCTTGCTTTTGTGCTTGCTTTAGCGCAGCAAGCGTAATAAATATATTATTATTTGGTATAAAACTAAATTAATTTTACTTCTATTTACTGGAATACTGGGTTATTACATTGGCGACGAGGTAAAAAATCAAACAAAAGAAAAGAAGAATTAGAAGGAAAACGCGACATATATTAAAAAAATATAAAAAAAAAACACCACGCAGTGCCAGACGCGGCCATAAGAAAACAAAAAAAAAAAGAAGAAGAAGAACGCGTTCGTATAGGTAAGCACATAATGCAAAATATAAATAAACAAATAGTTAAACTAACTATCTGCGTTTGACAGAGGCCGAGTTGAGAGAGTGCAAAGGCGACTCTAAGACAAGCCAAAACAAAACAAAAAAAAATAAAACTGAGCAAAGCAAAACAAACGCCCGTGCAGGCTGGTCAATCGAAAGGATTGTAAATTATCTGGAAAATACCAGATTCTGGGCACAAAAAGTGTAAGCTAAAGCAGATCAGCAGAATGGCTGAAATAAAACCATTCCTGTGCGCGAGTATGACTACGTTCATTCAATATCTTTTTGGAGGTAAATGTCTAATATACGGGCCTCAACCCCAAAAATTATGAGAAAAAAATCCTCGATGGACCGCGACTTTTGCAGACAAACGTCATCAAAAACTCTTGGGGGTCTCTTATGGTTTACCCAAAAACGCGGTTTAAAAGTTCTTGAAAATATAATTTTTTTTAATCTAGTCACCTTTTGAAATTCTGTCATAATAGCATTTTAAATCAAGTACTCCTTGTGTTGTCCGTCAAAAAATACAATATTAATCTAGTATTCATTGTGAAATATGCTAAAATCTATAGTTTTCATCTAGTATTTTATGCACTACATGTCAAAAAAAAAAATTGAATCTAGTAGTCAATGCCAAGATGACTCAATGCACTTTATACTGCATTTATCGAAGAAGTGCACTCGCGAAATGCATTTGCAACAAAGTTCATATTTTACAATGCATTCTAGATTAAACATTATTTTTTTATTTTTGTTTCGAGTAGATAATAAATTTTTACCTTCCTCCCACACCTCCGCCTCCACCCACTCCTTCTCATCCAGCTTCTTCTTCATCATCTTCACTGCCTCCCCACCACCGCCTCCCCCACCTCCTCCTCCTTCTCGGAGCACTGCGGAAAAGACAAAAACGATTCTATCTATCTATTGATCAGCGAATTGTAATAGTTAGTTCTTTACATAAAACACATGGTAAGCGACAAACTGGTCCAGAGCCTCCTCCTCCTTTTCGTTGTAACTCTGTGGGGTTGAGAAATGCGTTGTTGTCAGAACCGCGAGGGGAGGGGAGGAAAAAGGAACTGCGCCGCAGGCAAAAATTTTTTTTTTTAAAAAACGTGCATTTTGCACGTGAACTTCTTCGATAAATGCAATATAAAGTGCATTGAGTCATCTTGGCATTGACTACTAGATTCAATTTTTTTTTTTGACTTGTAGTGCATAGATAACTGGATGAAAACTATAGATTTTAGCATATTTCACAATGAATACTAGATTAATATTGTATTTTTTGACGGACAACACAAGGAGTACTTGATTTAAAATGCTATTATGACAGAATTTCTAAAGGTGACTAGATTAAAAAAAAATTATATTTTCAAGAACTTTTAAACCGCGTTTAAAAGAAAACCATAAGAGACCCCCAAGAGTTTTTAATGACGTTCGTCTGCAAAAGTCGCGGTCCATCGAGGATTTTTTTTTCATAATTTTTGGGGTTGAGGCCCGTATATTAGACAATTACCTTGGAGGTGGTGTTTAGTCTGCCAGGCGCTTTAGTGCCATACGACGCGGGTAAGGAAAATGACGTATTTACTCCACTGGTAGACAAACTGAATGAATATTTTTCACCTCAACGTAACGATATACATGTTTCGCAGTATGGTGCATAGTCAATGTGAGTGTTCCGCTGAGTTCTTGTTGCGGCTAAGACAACAAGCCAGCAAATGCTCGTTTGGAGCCACCAAGATCGAAATCGAGGAATTCTGCATTGCGGATAAAATAATTGATGCCTGGGCTAAGACTACATTGAAAAAGAAGCTATTGGAATCGGAGCTCAAGCTAGAGGAAATAATAAATACATCCACAGTTGAAGAGCAAGTGAACCAACATTCAGAGGCAATGGTAGTCTCGTCGGATGGCGACGTCGTAAAAAAAAAGTCAAGGCAGATGTCGTGTATGGCCGGTGCGGAGCAGAAGACCATGACGAACGCAATATGCCATGTCCGGCAAGGAATTTAAAATGTAACAAATGTTCCCGGTTCGGACATTATGCTAGTATGTGTAAGAGCACATTGAAGAGACGTTTTGGAACGAGACACGGCCGTACAACTCAACGTCCTAAAATTTGGTTTAGGCGTAAATAGAGTGAACTCCTTTGCACAGTTTCCGAAATGGAAAGCTTCACCTGTGAGGTTGGCCATTGACCACAGCGTTAGATCAGTGCAGCTACCAATGTGGAAATTTCCGACCGCCTTAAAAGACCAAATCGTAGAGAGGATAGACCAAGCTGTGCAGCAAGACATTATAGAGCCAGTTTGTGAGCCAAGGCCATGGATTTCGCCGGTAGTTATTGCATTTAAAGGAAGCGGCGAGATAAGGTTATATCTGGATATGCGAAGAGCAAATTTGGTCATCGCAAGGGAAAATTATCCGCTGCCAACATTCGATTTGTTCATGACCAACCTACGGGAGCTCGATGAGTCAAGTCGACAGATTACAACATTTATAACACACAAGGGACTATTTCGTTATAAAAGACTGTTTTTTTTGGGGTTAAATCAGCCCCAGAAACATTTCAGAGGCGGCTAGAGGAACTGTTAGCAGGCTGCCAAAATGCTCTTAACTATATTGACGATGTCATAATTTTTAGCAAAAACGAAGAGGAACACGACAAGCCACTAACAGCAGTTCTGGACACATTCTGTCGGACCAGGGTATTGAAGCGGATCCAGAGAAGGTCAAGGTGAAAACTAAGGAGGAAACAAGGAGTTTTCTGGTAGTAAAATAAGAAGGAAAACTTACAACGGATCTCGTCATACTTTAACAACTGAACCAGTTCCGGACGTTCTCATAAAGCCGAACACCAAATGCCCAGTGGAGCGACAATGAACAGGAGCTGTTCCAGTACAGCTTGATGAACCATGATCGTTCAAGTGGCAAATCTGTCATACGTTAATACAGTTCCAGGACGTGTCTAACTGCCGTTGCAAGCCCAAAGGTATTCGGGGTGTTCAAGTACAGATTGATGCCAACAACGTGCATGGTATCATATCGTATTGTTGAAAAAAGATATTCGCAAACGGAGAAAGAAAGTTTGGCACTAGTGTGGGCAGTAGAGTAATTCTACTACTACCTATCAGGACTGGAATTTGATCTGAAAACGGACCACAAGCCTTTGGAATCTGGAATCAGCACGTATCGAACGTTGGTTGCTGCGTCTACAGTCCTACAGATTCCGTGTTATTTATAAAGCAGGGAAAGAAAGCATCGGAGATTCCGTGTCCCGTCTTTGCCATTTAACAACAGCGGAAGCTTTCGACTGGCAGGATGAACCAAATATCTTTCAAATTGTGGCCAAAGGGGTTCCAAAGTCGCTAACGATATCGGAAATTGTGGAGAAAAGTATGCAGGACGAGGAAATAATCGACACCATGACCAATCTTAGCACCAACTCATGGGAGGCGAACTCATCCAGCCCATATTATCCATTTCGATGGGAGTTATCGTCAGTGGGCAATGTAATGTTGCGCAAAACCAAAATTGTCATACCAACAATATTGCGATCTTAAGTGCTCGAACTGGCCCACGAGGGCCATCCGCGCGAATCTGCTATGAAACGAAGATTACGCTCTAAGGTGTGGTGGCCAAGGATCGACCGAGAAGCCGAAAGTTTCGTTAAGGGATGTAGAGACTGCATCTCCGTATCATTACCAAACAAACCAGCACCGATGGATCGGCATGCGTTCCCAGCAGGCCCCTGGCAATGTGTCGCTTCCGATTTACTAGTACCTTTGCCAAGCAACGACTATGTACTGGTGTTGATCAACTACTTTTCCAGATACATGGAATTAAAATTTATTAAAACTATCTCGTCAAAGGTACTGATCGACCAAATGGAGGAGATATTTTCTTGGTTGGGAATACCTCGAACGCTGCGAACCGATAACGGTCGGCAATTCGTAAGTCTCGAACTTTTAAATTTTTGTCAGATCAACGTTATTACCCAAATAA
This sequence comes from Drosophila cardini, assembly GCA_018903735.1. NCBI lineage: Eukaryota > Metazoa > Arthropoda > Insecta > Diptera > Drosophilidae > Drosophila > Drosophila cardini. Next base: position 166,509 of record JAEIGM010000057.1, read on the forward strand.
CGACACCACCATATTGGCCTCAAGCGAATGGCGAAGTTGAGAATATGAGCAGATCATTGGTAAAACGTCTAAAAATGGCGTTTTCGAAAGGGAAAGATTATAAACAAGACATTGAAAACTTCGTAATGATGAACAACGTAACACCACTGAACCACAGGTGCAGCTCCCTCCGAATTGATGTTTAATAGGATCACCAGAGCCAAGATACCAGACATCTAAGACTTAATCGGTGATGTTGGTGAATCCTCAGAAAGGGACTTGGATTGCTTGAACAAACAGAAGGGAAAAGAGAAAGCAGATAAGGAAAGAGGCGCCAAAGCATCTGATATCCAACCTGGAGACAAAATTGTCCTGAAGAATGTGTTGTACCCACATAAGCTGACACCCACGTTTGATACCACCGAGTACGTGGTAGTCAATAGAAAAGGGAATATAGTTCAAATTCAAATTCATTTCTTCTGACAAGAAATGTAAGTCATTCAAAAAAGATTCCAGTTACAGGTACCCATGGAACGGCAGCGGCTACCGATAGTGTTCAGGACTCGGGCACAGCTAGGCAAACGTCTCAAGAGCCAGGAAGTAGAGTCGACGCTCAGAACGAGGGTTTGAAGCTGAAGCTGAAAAACATTGGAGGGATGTGGAGACCCGTGCCAAGTGAGCTTTCGGGGAAGAAGATCAACACACCGAAAGCTCCTTGGCACAAGACACTGAATGAGCTTTCAGTGTACGAGCTTTATTATTTCTTCTTCTTAGTCTTGCTTTTGTGCCACTTACTTGAATTTTGTGCAGCAAGCGTAGCGCAGCAAACGTAATAAATATATTATTATTTGGTATTAAACTAAGTCATTATTACTTCTATTTACTGGAGTACTGGGTTATTACAGGCAGTGTTTATGTGAGCATCCTTTTACGCCGCTTGGTTTATTAATGAAACATGCTTTCGACCATCTTTCGTCTATGGACAAGTTGATGAAGTCCTTGCATTTTACTGCCGCAAGTTCGATTGATCCACACGCAATGCATTTTGACCGTAGCACAGCAGGCGTAATAAATATAGTATTATTTGGTATAAAACTAAATCATTATTAGTTCTATTTACTGGAGTACTGGGTTATTACATTATCGATGAGGTAAAAAAAAAAAAACAAAAGAAAAGAAGAAATAGAAGGAAAACGCGGCATATATAAAAAAAAAAAATACACCACGCAATGCTAGACGCGGCCATAAGATAACCAAAAAAATGAAGAAGAAGATCGCGTGCGTATAGGTAAGCACATAATGCAAAATAAAAATAAACAAATAGTTAAACTAAGGCGACTCTAAGACAAGCCAAAAACGAAAAAAAAACTGAAAACAAATTACCTGCGTTTGACAGAGGCCGAGTTGAGAGAGTGCAAAGGCGACTCTAAGACAAGCCAAAACAAAACAAAAAAAATAAAACTGAGCAAAGCAAAACAAACGCCCGTGCAGGATGGTCAATCGAAAGGATTGTAAATTATCTGGAAAATACCAGATTCTGGGCACAAAAAGTGTAAGCTAAAGCAGATCAGCAGAATGGCTGAAATAAAACCATTCCTGTGCGCGAGTATTGACTACGTTCATTTAATATCTATTTGGACACCTGGGAAATTTCATCGGTCATTAAAAAGCGAAAAAATCTACTTCATCTAGGCGGACCACAGTTACAGGAGGTGGTGTAAAGTCTACCAGGCGCTTTAGTACCATAGGACGCGGGTAAGGAAAATGACGTATTTACCCCACTGGTAGACAAACTGAATGAATATTTTTCACCGCAACGTAACGCCGTATTCGAAAGGCACAGGTTTCGCAGTATGGTGCCTCGTCAAGGTGAGTGTTCCGCTGAGTTCTTGTTGCGGCTAAGACAACAAGCCAGCAAATGCTCGTTTGGAGCTACCAAGATCGAAATCGAGGAATTCTGCATTGCGGATAAAATAATTGATGCCTGGGCTAAGACTACATTGAAAAAGAAGCTATTGGAATCGGAGCTCAAGCTAGAGGAAATAATTAATATATCCACATTTGAAGAGCAAGTGAACCAACATTCAGAGGCAATGGTAGTCTCGTCGGATGGCGACGTCGTAAAGAAAATCGCGGTTCAAACAAAAAGAAAAGTCAAGGCAGATGTCGAGTGTGGCCATTTGGCATGTCCGGCAAGGAATTCAAAATGTAACAAATGTTCCCGGTTCGGACATTATGCTAGTATGTGTAAGAGCACATTGAAGAGACGTTTTGGAACAGACAATCGTTACTGGGACGAGACACGGCCGTACAACTCAACGTCCTAAAACTTGGCTTAGGCGTAAAAAGAGTGGACTCCTGTGCACATTTTCCGAAATGGAAAGCTTCACCTGTGAGGTTGGCCATTGACCACAGTGTAAGACCAGTGCAGCTACCAATGCGGAAATTTCCGACCGCCTTAGAAGACCAAATCGTAGATAAGATTGACCAAGCTGTGCAGCAAGACATTATAAAGCCAGTTTGTGAGCCAAGCCCATGGATTTCGCCGGTAGTTATTGCATTTAAAGGAAGCGGCGAGATAAGGTTATGTCTGGATATGCGAAGAGCAAATTTGCTATCGCAAGGGAAAATTATCCGCTGCCAACATTCGATTTGTTCATGACCAACCTACGGAAGCTCGATGAGTCAAGTCGACAGATTACAACATTTATAACACACAAGGGACTATTTCGTTATAAAAAACTGTTTTTTGGGGTTAAGTCAGCTCTTAACTATATTGACGATGTCATAATTTTTTAGCAAAAACGAAGAGGAACACGACAAGGCAGTTCTGAAAATTTTTGATACCCACAACCTAGTGTTGAATTAGTAAAAATTTGTGTGTAAAACAACTAAACTAAAATTTCTTGGACACATTCTGTCGGACCAGGGTATTGAAGCGGATCCAGAGAAGGTCAAGGTGAAAACTAAGGAGGAAACAAGGAGTTTTCTAGGTCTAGTAAAATATGTAGGAAAATTTATAACGGATCTCGCCAACACAACTGAACCACTAAGAAAGTTGATAAAGGCAAACACCAAATTCGAATGGAGCGACAAGGAACAGCAAGCGTTCCATACCTTGAAGAAGCATGTCGTCGAAGTGGCAAATCTGTCATACTTTAATACAAGGTTCCGGACGTGCCTCATAGCCGATGCAAGCCCAGTGGCATTGGGAGCTGTTCTAGTACAGATTGATGCCAACAACGTGCATGGTATCATATCGTATTGTTGAAAAAAGATATTCGCAAACGGAGAAAGAAAGTTTGGCACTAGTGTGGGCAGTGAAGAAATTCTACTACAACCTATCAGGACTGGAATTTGATCTGAAAACGGACCACAAGCCTTTGGAATCTGTCTTCAAACCAACGTCAAAACCACCAGCACGTATCGAACGTTGTCTGCTGCGTCTACAGTCCTACCGATTCCGTGTTATTTATAAAGCAGGGAAAGAAAGCATCGCAGATTCCGTGTCGCGTCTTTGCCAATTAACAAAAGTGGAAGCTTTCGACTGGCAGGATGAACCAAATATCTTTCAAATTGTGGCCAATGGGGTTCCAAAGTCGCTAACGATATCGGAAATTGTGGAGAAAAGTATGCAGGACGAGGAAATAATCGACACCATGACCAATCTTAGCACCAACTCATGGGAGGCGAACTCATCTAGCCCATATTATCCATTTCGATGGGAGTTATCGTCAGTGGGCAATGTACTGTTGCGTAAAACCAAAATAGTCATACCAACAATATTGCGATCTCAAGTACGCGAACTGGCCCACGAGGGCCATCCGGGCGAATCTGCTATAAAACGAAGATTACGCTCTAAGGTGTGGTGGCCAAGGACCGACTGAGAAGCCGAAAGTTTTGTTAAGGGCTGTAGAGACTGCATATCGGCATGCGTTCCCAGCAGGCCCCTGGCAATGTGTCGCTTCCGATTTACTAGTACCTTTGCCAAGCAACGACTATGTACTGGTGTTGATCAACTACTTTTCCAGATACATGGAATTAAAATTTATTAAAACTATCTCGTCAAAGGTACTGATCGACCAAATGGAGGAGATATTTTCTTGGTTGGGAATACCTCGAACGCTGCGAACCGATAACGGTCGGCAATTCGTAAGTCTCGAACTTAAAATTTTTTGTCAGATTAATGGTATTACCCAAATAACGACACCACCATATTGGCCTCAAGCGAATGTCGAAGTTGAGAATATGAACAAATCATTGGTAAAACGTCTAAAAATGGCGTTTTCGAAAGGGAAAGATTATAAACAAGACATTGAAAACTTCGTAATGATGAACAACGTAACACCACTGAACCACAGGTGCAGCTCCCTCGGAATTTATGTTTAACAGGATCACCAGAGACAAGATACCAGACATCTAAGACTTAATAGGTGATGTTGGTGAATCCTCAGAAAGGGACTTGGATTGCTTGAACAAACAGAAGGGAAAAGAGAAAGCAGATAAGGAAAGAGGCGCCAAAGCATCTGATATCCAACCTGGAGATAAAATTGTGCTGAAGAATGTGTTGTACTCACATAAGCTGACACCCACGTTTGATTCCACCGAGTACGTGGTAGTCAATAGAAAAGGGAATATAGTTCAAATGCAAGGAGGGGGAAAAACGCTGACAAGATAGTGTTCGGGACTCGGGCACAGCTAGGCAAACGTCTCAAGAGCCAGGAAGTGGAGTCGACGCTCAGGACGAGGGTTTGAAGCTGAAGCTGAAAAACATTGTAGTGATGTGGAGACCCGTGCCAAGAGAGCTTTCGGGGAAGAAGATCAACACACCGAAAGCTCCGTGGCACAAGACACTGAATGAGCTTTCAGTGTACGAGCTTTAATATTTCTTCTTCTTACTCTTGCTTTTGTGACACTTACTTGAATTTTTTGCACCAAGCGTAGCGCAGCAAACGTAATAAATATATTATTATTTGGTATTAAACTAAGTCATTATTACTTCTATTTACTGGAGTACTGGGTTATTACAGGCAGTGTTTATGTGAGCATCCTTTTACGCCGCTTGGTTTATTAATGAAACATGCTTTCGACCATCTTTCGTCTATGGACAAGTTGATGAAGTCCTTGCATTTTACTGCCGCATGTTCGATTGATCCACACGCAATGCATTTTGACCTTGGCGGCTTCAAAGTTTCTGTTCGTTGTGGTTTAGACGGACTAACTGGACTTGCAGGCTTGCCTGGTTGGCCTTCGTAATGCGAATTCACCGGATTTCCTTTAATGGCGGAAGGACTGATTACGGTCGATACTGCCTTGTCAATTTTGTAAATCCAGTTGCTGAATACTTTAACTTGTGGTTTGTTTGATTTTGGATGCATTACCCAATCTAGTTTGTACTTATTTGGCAGTTTGTCCACCAGTTCCTTCACTAGCATAGGACTGTTAAGATGTGTGGATAGATTGCACGTTTCCTTGGTAGCACATGTGTTTCCCACAGCAAAAGCAAAGTCAATAAGTGATTCTAGTCTCTCTTCATGTAGTTGCAACTTCCTGACTTTGTCGATCATCCTCTCTAGATTGTGTTGCGGTCTTCCGAAAAACATTTTCAAAGTTATAATGACGTCCGGAACCAAGGATGGGAGTAAAAGTTTATCCTTGACGAGGTCTCGTGCCTTGCCTCCTAAGCATTTTTGAAGACGCAGCATATTTTCGACGTGTGAAAATCCAGCGATGGAAGTTCTGTGGTCGAATGTGCTTATAAACAATGGCCATTCTTCTGGAACACCGTTGAATATTGGTAGTTCCCTTGGAATTGCATGTCTTGCAGCCAGTTGAGCTTTCGATTGTCCATTTGTTCCAGTAACAAAGTTTGATCCGCTCATGTCGAAAGTAAGCTGTTGGCCGTTCAATTAAGCAAGAAGTTGATACTTTTGTTCTATGTACTTTTCTTCTGAAGCTCTTTTTTCTTCTAGCATCGCCAACATCAATTGTGGATGATCCATGCCGCTGTGTGTTGTCATGATTTCGTTACTATTAAACTCCGGAATCTCCCCTTGTCTTTCGATTATCTGCGTTGTGGGGATTATTTGCGATCCTGTGTCCATCTAATGATTTTTAGTGCAAGGCGAGTGAACTACCATGTTTTGAAGCTTTGTGTAGTCGTTGCATTTTCATGCTTCTTAAGCTTTGCTTTCGTTTACTCCGGCACATGTGAAATGAAACCATTCTTTACATTGGTCGCATTGTACCTTTCATTAAGTTGAGAAATTCAGTGTGTATAGCAAGTTCTTTACAAACATACACTTCTATATGTATAAGAATTATTTTTAAGAATTGTGACCAGCGAAATCAGCAATTTGATTTACCACCACTTTTGAAAGAACTCTTACTTTAACACAATCACGACTACAGTATTTGAATAGAAAGCTATCGGCAGAATCGATATACATACATATACATACTATTCGATTTTTATACTCTTTGCCAGAGTATATTGCGTTTGTGAAAAGTATGTAACAGGCTGAAGGAGGCGTGGCAGACCCCATAAAGTATATATATTCTTGATCTGAATCACAAGCCGAGTCGATGTCCGTCTGACTGTCTGTCCGTCCGTAAGAACAAACAGATTTCAGAGATGGTAAGAGCTACAAGTTTGAATTTAGTCAGTATCGATTCGGTATTTAGTCAGTCAATACAAGAATCTTTTTTTTTTTCGCTGGCACGCCCCATTCGCTCACAATGAGCAAAAATTTAGACACACCTCGTAAAATATCAATGTTGGATACGAATATCTCAGTAACTATGGCACTTAGGAATACCAAATTTAGTTCGAAGGTTCAAAGATACGGCATGAATGCATTGCCATTCAAAATTTTGTACTGCCACGCCCCCTTTTCCCCCAAATAGTAAAAGAATTTTCAAAGTTCAATGCCGATTTTAAGGCACATGTTCTTAACGTAGAGTGTTGTAATTTGAAAGTCGTTTGGAGACAAAATCTATTAAACTATCCTGAAAGTTCTATATAAATCGGACAAAAGAGCTACACGCATAACAAGTTTATAATTGAACGCAATGTCACTGCATGTGTGCAAGCGAGACAGAAACATACAAACATATGAACGAACGTTTTCGCTGCTTGTGTACCTGCAGCACTGCCTGCGAACGCTAGCCCTGCCGGACCAATGGTATATACATACATATGTACACATGTTTGTATGCATGTAATGTCATATGTGCATGTGTGTGCATACATACAAATAGATGTTTTTGTTTCAACGTATTTTATTGCAAGTACTATCAATTGAAAGTCTCTAATACCGATTTTATTAAAATAATCGGGAATAAAATGCAGAGAGTATTCTACGGTCGGGCGTGCTCGACTGTACTTTTCTTTCTTGTTTTTTCGATGCACTTCTTCGTTCGTCTACAATGAAAAATAAACTAGACACACCTCGGGAAAAATCGATGTTTTTGACGAATAGCTCTGTGACTATAGCACTTAGGAATACCAATTTTGGTAGACAGGTTCCTTGAGACGGCACAAATGCAATGCAATTAAAATATTGGGCTATTAAGGCCCCCTTTTTCCAAAAGAAATGAAACAACTTTCAAATTTTCAGGCCGTTTTTACGACATTTTTAACCCCGTACTCTAATAAAGAGTACAGGGGTCTTTTAGGATTATCTGAAGCGAAATGTGCGTAACAGGCAGAAAGAGGCTTTTCCGACCCCATAAAGAATATATATTCTTGATTAGCATCAACAGCCACGTCGATATAGCGATGTCCGTCTGACTGTCTGTCCGTATGAACACCTGGAGTTTTTAAACTACAAGAGCTAGTGCCACCAAATTTAGAATGAAAGTCCGTCCATAATTCAGGCAGGTTAAGTTTATTTCAAATTTTTAGCACGCCCCCTACCGACCCCGCAAATTTTAGAAAACTATTTCTACATCACAATTACTTGAAAACGACTATTGCTAGAGAGACCAAATTCACACATTATGTGTATGGTATAATTATAACTACCATTATTATGGTACCATTATTACTATTCTTATCAAGTTTGATTCGGATCGGAGAACTATAGCCTATAGCTCCCATAGGACAAATCGCTCTAAGAATGGTGATTTGTATAGAAAAACGCGCACTAGAAAGAGTACGGGGACTTTACCGTCGGCTCGCTCGACTGTAGCCTTTCTTACTTGTTTCTTATCGTACAGTATAGCAATTTACGATTCGTTTGGAGACAATATATATTAAACTATCCTGAAAGTTGCACATAAATCGGACTATAAACATAAGAGCTAGACATGTAACAAAATCCATAATTGAACTCAATGGCAATGCATGTGTGCCAGCGAGACAGAAGCGCACAAACATATGAACGAACGTTTTCGCTGCTTGTGTGGTGGCAGCGCAGCCTACGGACGCTAGCCGTGTCGACCACTGCAGTGCACTGGTATATGTATGTATTTATTACATAAATATACAAATGTATGTGCATACATATGATGTCTAATGTATATGTATGTGCCTACATACAAAATATCTTTTTGTTTTAAAGTGTATTACTGCAAGAACTATCCATTGTAATATGCCAATACCGATTTAAATAATATAACTATATAATCGAGAATAAAATGCAGAGAGTATTCTTGGACGGGCGTTTCGATAAAATATTTGTTTAGATCATCGAGTGTAGTATCGAATATTATTTAGAACATTAAACAAGAAAGAAAAGTACAGTCGAACTTTTCTTTCTTGTTTAATGTTCTAAATAATATTCGATACTACACTCGATGATCTAAACAAATATTTTACCGAAACGTTTAAGTTATAAAATAAGTAAGGAAAAACGAAATCGGCGGTAACAGTCCCCGTAATTTATTTCGTTTGGAAATAATTGGTTTCAATTTTTTTTATAAAATGCTATTAATTTTTTTTATTTTATTAATTGAAAATATACTGAAATGTGGGTCATGAAATTGCTGACTGCCGATCAAGAAAGCCCCACCAAGGATTTAATCCAAGTTATAACCATTCATAGGATGCAAAGTTATTACTTGCTGCAAGTATGTAGCTCTTGGACACATCGCATCGGCTTATACTGGACGACCGGAATCATCCACTCAAAATAAAACCAATGAGAAACGTGTGTAGAGTTTTCTTCAAGGGGACGGTCTTTCCTTTTAGCATAATTAAATGCACGGAGCTCATTTTATATTTCGAGTCGAGTTCTGAAGTTGGTCGTGTAAAGCGTACATTGCAGTCAAATATCGATATGCGCAGCATGCGCCAGAACGACTGAAATGGCCGTTTGATCAGTAGTCATCGACTTCCACTTAGCCATAATTGTGTTTTCTAATATATTTGCATATAGAGAAATGCACTCGCCTTCCTTTGGATTACTGTTCAAAACATTAAAAACTAGAGCTGCTGGAGTTTCGTTGCCTTTAAACTGCTGTAAAAATAATTTCTTGAAGTTGTCCGAAGTCATTTCAGAGAAACAAATATGTGACAGCCAGTTAGAAGTGCCGCCTGTCAGTGGTTTACTTTCTGCAAGGAAGAGATCCACAGTGGTACACCAAGCGGCTGCACCAGCGGCACTACAATCTGGATTAAGCCTTGACAATAAAAATGCATGTTTGGCTGGCGTTGACTGTGCACCTTTAACTGCATTCAAAACTTCCAGCAAACTGCGATGCTGCATTTCCAGCAGTGTGTCAAAACGTTCATCGGAAGTTGCTTGGTGTGGAGGGGATCCCACTTCTGATGTAGCACCTTGGTCAATTTCATCCATCAGTTCACCGTCTTGTGCTTTTCTCATCATTTGCAACCTCTTTTGTTTCGCTTTCAATTTTTAAAGCCCGTGAATTTCACCATTCATGCATACCATTACCACGCGTCTCTTTTTTACACTAAATATCTGTCTCGCTCAATTGCAATGACGAGTTGAGGCTACGCTGACCAGAGAGGTCTTTTGGGCAAAAAACCACGTGGATATGAAAGGCAAGGACAAACAGAGGACGATAAAATAAAATACATCGTTACATCACTTTTTATTTTGTTGTTCATTTTACAATAGAAATCATACTTTTGCTAGTGATGACAACAACGATATATCAAGAACAATAGCGACGATAAGTAGTTTCGATGCGACATATGTGTAATACCAGTACTATTAGTCGGCACGGCCAGCGTCCGTGAGAAGCGCTGCCGTCACACAAGCGGCGTAAACGTTCGTTCCTATGTTTCTGTTTCGCTAGCACGCATGCATTGACATTGCCTTCAATTATTAACTTTCTTACATGTCTAGCTATTTTGTTTTTAGTCCGATTTCTATGAAACTTTTAGGATAGTTTGATATATTTTGTCTCCAAACGAATTTGAAATTACAATACTGTACGCTAAGCAGAAATGCATTAAAAACGGTCTGAAAATCTAAAAAATGTTTAATTTCTCTTGAAAATGGGCCGTGGTAGCCGAAAATTTAGTGTCATTGCATTTATGCCATCACTATGAACCTGCGTGCGAAAATCGGTATTCCTAAGTGCCATAGTTATTCGCCAAAAAACTCGAATTTTTCGAGGTTTTTTGTTTTTTGGGAGAACGGAAGAACGCTGTGAGGAATTTCTCGGTTGTGTAGCTTTCACATGGAAAGGATTAGTGGTGAAACACACAAAAACACAGACGAAACCCTTGAGCTCAGTGTAGTTCGTGATTTCGAGCCCAATGTATTGATGAGTTGTGGCCTTCCCGACCATTGTACTTTTTTTATATAAAATTTGAAGTACATAGTATTTTGTTTTGACATTACCTAGTTGAGTATTTGTTGTCGAATTTAAGTATTTATTTGACTGCATGCTTAGTTATTAAAAGTTCTTTATCATTTATTTAATTTATATTGTTATTTTGTCCCAATCATTTTGCCCATTTTCTTTTGAATTGTTTATTTTCAATCGCCGATATTTAATTTAATTTTTTTTTTTGGACTGTCAGGCCCTCTATACCCCTTTGACCTCTTAGGTCTTATTAGGTACCCCTGAGACCCCCCCCCCCCTTACACGTACAAAGGCAAAATACATAAATAAAGAAAGGAAAAATGTAATGGACAACGTAGAAAGAAAATGATATTTTGTGAGGTTAATAAAATCAATGTAAATAATGAAAGCATTAATTAATATTATCAATAAATAAAAAGGTTAAACAAGAAAAAAAGCCTAACTTCGAACGTCGAACGTCAAACGTCGAAGATTAAATACCCTTGCATTTATACGTGTTGCGTTAATTTAGTTTCAATTACTAATTGTAGGTATTGAAGCTACATGATATAGTAGTCCGATTTGGATGAAATTTGGTCGGCATATAGGAAATGATATGTATTGCGTGAACATAGCTGAAATCGCACAATAGACACTGAAAATTTTCATACTTAGCATTTTAACTTTGGTACTAAATTCATATAGGCTTAATTTGGTTGAGATAGCTCAAAAAAATTATTTTTTCAACCGATCGGCCTATGCGAGCTATATAAAATAGTCATCCGATTATAACATATGAACTGCGTGCAGAGAGAATACAAATCTGTACCAAGTTTAATCAAGATAGCTTTAAAACTGAAAGACTAGTTCGTATAGAAACAGACGGACATTGCTATATCGACTCGGCTTGTGATGCTGATCAAGAATATATATACTTTATGGGATCGGAAGCGACTCCTTTAATGCGTTAAAAAATTCGTGACAAACATAATATACCCTCTGCAAGGGTATTGTTGGATTATCAAGCTTTTTGATAGCACTTAATATCAAATTTTATTTAATTTTGGATATTTACAATGTTTTATATACCGCAACGAATTTGCGGGATAACCGATCGAAAATTAGTAACTTCTTAGAGAAGTGCGATAAGAAACTTCTAAGCAGAAGTGCGAACGAAAAGCAACTAACGATTACGGCTCAAGCAATGATGCGCGAGCCGGTAAGAATATGGATGCAAAAGAACAAATGATGAATGTTATGATAACAAATATGCGAAACGATATGCAAGAAGCGCCAATGCAAGTAACAGCTGATCGATATTACCTCGCAGGGCAATTTACAAAGAGTAATAGAACTATTTCAACTTATTATTCAATGCTGAACCAAACATACTCCCCCCGTTGAACTCCGAGCTTCAACAGAATCCTTTTTGGGCAGCAGACACAGCTTATTTACAGCACGCTTAACACCAACGGCGGTTTTGTGTACAGCAACACGGGTGACTTCGTCAGAACCTTTGATCAATTCGATGACCCTGGCTAAGGGCAATTTTAACGGAGGCAAATTCTCATCCTTGACAAGAACGATGTCGTTGTTCTTGACATCAGGCTTCGGTGTTCTCCATTTAGCTCGCTCTTGAAGAAGATATTCCTCTCGCCATCGAGCCCAGAATATCTGCTGCAAGTAGGATACTCTCTGCCAACTATCAAGTTGATTAAAGTTGAGGCGTGTTAGATCAGGTTCCGTAAACATATCCGGTGGGCCACCGACCAAAAAATGAGACGGCGTTAACACATCAAGGTCTTCTGGATCTTCTGAAATAGGAATAGGAATAGGAGAACTAATTACTGCTGCTACCTGACAAAAGAGTGTCCGAAGCTCTTCGAATCCAAGAGTACTTGATCCTACTACTCTGTAGAAATGATGCTTCGCAGTTTTGACAGCAGCTTCCTAAAGACCGCCAAAGTGCAGGGAGCTGGGCGGGATGAATCTCCAATCAATAGTGTCCGCAAGCAGAATTGAAGCACGGCATCTCGATGTTTTTCGCTTAAAAACAGATTCTTCAAGTCCAGCAGCTCATTCTTCGCACCAACAAAGTTTGTTGCGTAGTCAGACCAAATTTGTCGTGGCTTGCCCCGTTTGCACGTAAAGCATTTTAAGGCATTGAGAAATGCACTCATCGAAAGATCCTTGATAAGCTCGAGGTGGACAGCTTTTGTTGCAAATTATATGAACACACTTATGTAGCATTTTACTGGTGCCTTGTTGCGACTTTCTGGTTTGTAGAAAAATGGTCCTCAGAAATCTACACCGGCTATGTCAAATGCTCTAATTCCAACAAGTCGCTCCTTTGGCAAGTCTGCCATTATATGTTCAGTTAATTTTGGCTTATTCCGAAAGCATCGGACGCATTTCTTCAGTACACTTGATACTGTTTTTCGACCACCAATCGGCCAGTATTGAAGTCGAATCGTTGCCAACAGTGCTCTTGGGCCAGCATGGAGATTGCGTTCATGGGCATTGGTGATAATGGCACAAGTTATCGGATGCTGTAGTGGCAATATAATGGGATGCCGAGCCTCATATGGCAGAGTCGACTTTTCGAGACGTCCACCGACTCGCAAGATTCCAAGATTATCCAAAATTGGATTTATCGAGGAGACAGGACTTAAACGTCTAACCATGCCTTTTTGTTGCACATCCTTCATATCTTCCTGAAGAGCTCTCTTCTGAATATACTTGAAAAGTATCAAGGTGCCAAAGCGTATGTCTGACACTACAAGACCAGGATGCCGAATTCGATGAATAAACTTGTAGCTGTAGCCAAATACACGTTGCATCGCAGGAAATGAATTCAAGTATTTGCATTCCAAAATGACGTCAAACTCAAGATCCTTGACTAAGAGTATTTTCCGTCGTGCTTCTAAGGTTGGCTTTTCCAGAAGGCAAGATGCAGGCCAGAACGTCGCCGGGCCAATTAAAAATTCGGGACCAGAGAACTAAAGTGTAGATGAACTGAGCTCAGTTGGCATAGCTCCTCTAGAAATTATGTCAGCGGGCCATTGATGCCATTGAAAGCCTGCGGTGAGCTCCTGGAAAGCGGCTATGCGATTTCCGACGAAAATATTGAATTTTAAAGGATCATCTCGTATCCATGACAGGGTTATAGACGAATCCGACCAACAGTGGAATGATCCTGTGAATATCTTCATTTGCCAGTCATCTACTTTTAATTGTGACAATAAAAGTGCTCCACATAGCTCAAGTTTGGGTACGGTGAGAACTTTAACGGGGGCCACCCGTGATTTGGAGCATAGAATATGCGACTCCGGATGCTCTCCCTTCGATACCACATATATGCAGGCTCCATATGCAGAGAGGTTTGCATCACAAAATCCTTGAACTTCGACGTCGGCGATCGGATTTAACAGCAGCCTGGGAAATGACGAGAGCTTAACATTAGTAAATGTAATAAGGAGATCTTCCCAAGCTGTATTCAATGCGGCCGGAAAACTTTCGTTCCAGTTTATGTTTTCCTTCCAAAGAAGTTGAAGAAATCGCTGAATTTTACGAATGACTCATTGTCTTTCTCCGGACCCATTTCTAACACTTGTGCATGGCTCGACCCAGACGCAACGTTACATTTTGCTGATTTCACCAGTAAGTGCAACAGGAAATGTGCGAAATCGTAGCAATATGTTGAATAATTTGGGCTGAATGACAGGCCCAGCCATTATCAGCGACCATCCTTGCCGCTGATCCATCAAATACAGGGCGCAGCTTCGTAGTGGTGCTCTCTGCTTTCAGCACCCAGTGATGAGGTAGAAAATTATTACAGGCTTTAACAGAATTTGGGGGAACTAAAGACATATGCCCAAGTTCTAAATATTTCTTGATGCAAGCTCGGTACTGTGCATTGAGTTGAGGATTTCGTTGTAGTTTTCTCTCCAATGATAAAAATCTTCGAAACGCCTGCTCGTAGGAATCTCCCAATCGATCGATGCTGTGCTTAAGAGGTAGCCGTACCGAATATTCACTTGTTGGGAGCCGACGGAGGGTTTTTACAAAATAGGGCTCGCAATCGATCTCTTCTTTGGTCATCTTGGCCGGGCAGTCCGTAACACTTTCAACCTCCCAAAATCGGCGAATCAAATCATCTGCTGTATTACCAGACGACACATGCTTGACCATAAGGGATACTCCCCCTTGGGGTGCGCCACCAAGTCGTGTCTATTGCAAGAGCGGCATTCCTGATATCAGCTTAACTTGTCCGACACACAGGCCTAAGTAGAACAGAGGATCAGCAAGTTTAATGTTGTTTGGGATGCTCCAGTTATCGACGTCCAATTTGGAACTCGGATGCTTGTCAGCTATAACTGGAGCGACAATTGCAGTAATTGTTGTCGAGTAGTCCGATGATTGGGACTGCAGCTCTAAGGTTACAGTACATCCATCCGTAGTAAAGGGAGTGTCTCCAAGGCCAGCCACAGCTGCTTGACACCGAGTTTCATTTAGCTGGAGCTGTTGCGCAAATCGAGTAGTTACTAAGTGTAGCTGTCATCCTGCATCCAAAACTGCACGACATGGAACTAAAATGCCAGCGCGATTCTTTACTAGCACAGCTGCAGTGGCCAATAGTGGTCCTCCAATAAATAGGAGGAGGTGACGGGTTCTGCAGCAGCATCCGGAGGATAAGGAGTAGTTGCTGGTGTCGAAGAGCCTATATGTAGCAAAGAGTGATGTTTGGACCCACATGAACGACATTTTCCAGAGTTGCACGATCGTAATAGATGACCCTTTTTTAGGCAGTTTAGGCATGGATGCAATCGTTTTGCTTCCTTTAAGGGTAGCGATGGAGACAGATTACTGAATGGACTACACTGATATATACCATGACCAAGGCTGTCACAAACACACAATCTTCATTGCTGGAACTTGTGGCAGCTGATCTATTTTGATTAACCTTGTTGCTCTTTCCCAACTGAGATCTGGGCGCATAAATGGCCAAAGCGTGATCCACACTCTCTAGCGTTCTGCAACGACGTTCTAAAAACGCTGCGAACTGATTCCAGGACGGAATGACATTTGAAGTGTTAGACTCTTCTAATTTCTCCTCCCAACTTGTCTGAGAAGCGGAATCCAATTTTTGGAGAAGCGCCTGCATCATAATACACTTGGCAATCTGCTCCATGCTTCCCAAGCTTGTAAGAGCTCTCATATGAGCATTCACCTTGTCCGAAAGTTCACGCAATCCTCTAGTAGAACCATTATCTAATCTTTTAAAACTCATAAGCTCAGCAAAATGAGCTTGTAGTACCAAGTGCGGATTATCAAACCTTTTGCGAAGCAAATCCAAAGCTTTGACATAATTTGCATCCGAAATCTCCAACGACCGAATGGTACCAAGAGCAGAATCCTTTAAACATAGCCGCAAATGCTGCACGTTCTCGATATTATTAAGATCCGGATCATTGCCGATTACTGTTGAAAACATTGAGTAAAAGTCTGCCCACTCTGTATAACCACCGGAGAATGTAGGCAGTTTGATACTCGGCAAGGTTGATAACGCTCTTGGCTTGTTTGGCGTTACCGCCGTTGCTCCATCATGTACAAAGGTAGAGCAATGCGGATAGGAAATGTTGCGCTTGGCGACTTTAGATCGGACTGATGTCTCCAGTATTGTTCAAAGGCCATCAAACGACAATCGCAACTGCCCATTTCATTGAAATCCAGCTCCCCTAAACTAATTTGAGTTTTTTCAAATGATAAGGATAGTCCATCTATTCGGTTAAGAAATGTTGACAAAACAATTTCATCTAATGCAGCAAGAGGCGATTGGTTTATGTTGGTTTGCAAGGCCTGCAGACGCTTGTAAATTGAAGCTGCCTTATGCTTCAAAAAGATCACCCTGTCTACTGGCTGAATGTTTGCCTCATCTTGTGCATTTGCCATAGTTAAACAGCGCTGACTGTACTGAAATGCTGACTGCTTGACGACGGCCGAATATACGCATAAAGAATGCAAGCCGATATGTAAAGGTGTTTATGTATATGCACAGCTAGCGTTAGCAGCGCGACAATGACCGAAAATACGAAAACGAAAGCAATGTAACGCAATTTAATCTCCGATATGCAGTCTCGATTATGTACATACATACATATACATATATAGTTGAATTTATAACTGAATATGTTTATGAAACATAAATCAATTATTTTAGCGATCACGAAATTTGTTGCGAAACGAAAAGTCTAAAGTTCACATCGGGGTCACCAAATGTTGGACTATCAAACCTTTTTGATAGCACTTAATATCAAATTTTATTTAATTTTGGATATTTACAATGTTTTATATACCGCAACGAATTTGCGGAATAACCGATCGAAAATTAGTAACTTCTTAGAGAAGTGCGATAAGAAACTTCTAAGCAGAAGTGCGAACGAAAAAGCAACTAACTATTGTGGCTCAAGCAATGATGCGCGAGCCGGTAAGAATATGGATGCAAAAGAACAAATGATGAATGTTATGATAACAAATATGCGAAACGATAAGCAAGAAGCGCCAATGCAAGTAACAGTTGATCGATATTACCTCGCAGGGCAATTTACAAAGAGTAATAGAACTTTTTCAACTTATTATTCAATGCTGAACCAAACATACTCCCCCCGTTGAACTCCGAGCTTCAACAGAATCCTTTTTGGGCAGCAGACACAGCTTATTTACAGCACGCTTAACACCAACGGCGGTTTTGTGTACAGCAACACGGGTGACTTCGTCAGAACCTTTGATCAATTCGATGACCCTGGCTAAGGGCAATTTTAACGGAGGCAAATTCTCATCCTTGACAAGAACGATGTCGTTGATCTTGACATTAGGAGTCGGTGTTCTCCATTTATATCGCTCTTGAAGAAGACTTAGATATTCCGCAGGGCAATTTACAAAGAGCAATAGAATTATTTCAACTTATTATTAACTGCTGAACCAAACAGGTTTAATAAATGATTAAATTAAAGATTAGGCAAATTATAAAAATAAGGACTGAAAATGTATAGCATAATAAGAAAAATACATGTGTTCATTTTTGTGTAAAATGAACATGTTCGAATAGATTTTCTATGGGAGGGGCATTGCATAGCCTAGAGTTATAGAGTTTACGTAAACATTGACGTCATAGGGTGGCGCAACAGAAAATTTTTGAATGTTACCGCCATATGTAAAGAGGACACGTAGTCGATAGTTGTTTGGGTATCAAATGTTCCTGTCACATAGTAGTGGTGATGTAGAGGCTCCCCAATCGGCGTTTTAATTGTGGCTGTGTGTGCGGGTATGTATGCATTACCAAGGACGTATTTCAGCTGCAGTAACTGCTACTCTTGATCACACTGTCTGGCGTGAACATGCCGCCCCCTTTGCAACAGATGCAATTGCCTGGCCGGCGTGGACGTGCACGGGGGATGCCCGCGTTCTGGATCACATAGATACCGCAGGAACCGGAGAGGACCTACCCGAAGATGGTGCTCTGGGCGACAGACAGATTTCCTGTACTGGGAAGACAACAAGCGAAAGGATGATGGACACAACCACTGGCTGGTAGAACTGCGGATCAGTCTGTACCAGGCTAGCGAACTGGTTCAGCACGACATCCGAGACTTCTCGCACAGGGGTGCGGATCCGTAAGTAATCCTCAACCCTCAGCAATATTTCAGGACGGAAGTGAGACGCCGTTGGAGAAACTAGGTCACCATGCAGGCACGTTCGTCCGCGACGCAGGTTATAGATAATCCCAACGCTTGGGCAAAGGATGCATTGATGAGGCTCTCGGGTGCGCACGCATCCAACAACTCGCGTGTTTTTGGCCGTCGCCAACTCAGACGAGGGCCGTGGGCATCACCATCGTCGCCCGATGCTGGAGCAAGGAGATCAAAATCAGTGCCTTGGATGAGCCGACCTGGTTCACACGAACAACGGCAGTGGCAGAAGGGTGCCGAGCGATGTCGCATCTCACTACGGGTGCCCGATGGCGGCTGGTTTTATTTGGTTGTCGCGTCGGCGGATCGGTGGTGTGAATTAGGGTGTGGTGATTCTGCCGACAACCTCAGCAGCTATGATTGCTATTATAAGTATTGGACGTGAGCTCCTGAGCTAAACAGTTGGTACAGTACTTGTTGATCAGCAGTGCCCGCAACAGCGACAGCGGTATGAGTCGATCCCACGCCGACTGTTCCGCTCTGCTTGTTGGGGCCGTGTTAGGTTTGGAGCCGACTCTGGAATACTGTTGTTCAAGCTAAAGGGAGACAAGCAATTATTGAACACGGTTACTTTGAGAGGGTATGACTTTAGGACAAAACGGGGACACAGAAACACGACATTGGATACCGTCCCGGGATCACTGAGGAGCAGAATTAAGAGAAAATGTGCTGGACTTAGCGCGAGCATATTGGATGACTCCTCAGACATAGAGGAAAAATGTCGTGAGTTCAAGCAAGCCTCCACCTTGCACAATAGGGTCGAGAGTTCCTCAAAGGGGTACTTAACGCCGGAGCGCTGAGAGTTATGAATTCCCACGAGAGATTCTGAGATCCGTGGACGACACAGACGTAACCCTTGGTAATTAAACAGGCACGTCCAGTGGAGCCCGCACGGATGATGCAATACTGATCCAATAAAGGAACGGGACCTTTGTCCAGCAGACAACGCAACTCCATGTGGTACTCTCGCTGCTATGTAAGAGTAATAAGCACTCTCTCAGCAGTGACTAGCTTTTCGTGCTGAACATTAAAGGGTAGGAAAGGATCTTTCGACGAACGAAACGCTGGACAAAAGCGATCACTCTCAAGGCTCTGCCAAAGTCGGAAAACCGATCGAGCAGGTCGTTCGACGGAGGGATATTAGCTGTATGACAGTGGACTCTTTGCTTGATCTCTGTTTCAGGTATCACACATGAGGGACAGTACTCTGGAGAGTGTCGTCCAGTGTAGAGTTCAGGCGCTGATTAACAATGGCGGCAACCTTAGACACGGCCGTTATTGGATCGGTAACGAATGTAGGCCATCGGCATGGCGGTTTATGAAGCCATGTAGGAATACTGTCCCACAAAATGCGAGGTGCGGGAGAGAGGGTCTTGCCTGGGGCTACTCGAGTCCTAACGACAAGCAGATGAACACGCTAAGGACCAATGCAACGGTTGGAGCGGTGAGAAGCTGCAGAACGTCGTGCTGCTACTGTTTGCGGGTATGTGTGTATATGAGGGCGTATGGGCGATACTGCAACGGGAGTTGCGGCTGCGCGATAAAAAAAAAATTTAGCCCGTCGTGAACAAAGACTGATAAATACACACACGCGGGGTTTTTTGCTTGCAATAAACGAAAAACTTTCGCTTTTTATTTTACTGCCGATCGAAGAGAAAAATTGACAAAGAATATGGCGTTGCCCAGTTTAAAGTACTGAACATGCTTAAGACAGTGTGACCGAATCCCTTTTCAGGTTGCAATATCAAAGACGTATTTCAGCTGCGTTACTGCTACTCGGGATCACACTGCCTGGCGTGAACAGGAGCGTTAACGCTCACCTACAATTGCCCATAATGGATCGACTTGCAAATCAAGTGTCTTTGTCGATATTTATTTCAATGTACAGTAGAGTTTCTTTTTGTGTTTTCAGGTAATGGCTGTCCGGCCAAAACTATCGGTTGATCGCTGTGGTCCGTGGGGGATTGAGACTCTAGAACGGGAAGCATCCTGGCGACGATAGTTGGCTACGCGCGTATGCACTGCATCATTGGTCACTTTCCCATCGTGGGAACCAAAGCAAAATGCTACAAAAAAATAAGAATTGTTGACGGCGGTCCTCTGACATGTCGAAAGGCCTCTCGTGTTTGTTTTTTTGGTTTTGTCTGGCCATTTTCTATCGAACCATATGGTTGATGTAGATTTAGTCACTTCGAACCGGCAGAACGCAATCCCCTTCTAACATCGTATGATAAACGGCAGTGATTTGATTACTGTGCGATATTTTTCATACCCTATTTTTGCCAAGCTTCCTACCGCCCCCGTACATAGTAAAAAACATTTTCTTAACCCCACAACTTCGAAACTATAAAAGTTATCGTGACCAAATTGTGTGTGTACGGTAGCTATTCGCAGTAGAACAAGCGGCAATGTTAACTAACATTACATTTCGCACAATGTATATATCGATTAACCGATGCTTTATTTAGATCAACTCAAATTGGTCATAATTGTATTTTATTTTCTCAAGCTAAGCGCACGCACATTACATTGTCTCGCGCTAATACTTTCGGATGCATTAAAAAGAGTGAATAGAGAATTAAACACGCATTTTCTTTATTGGTTTGTTTTCTAAGTTTTTGATTGCGAACGAAGGGAATGCAAAATAGCATTTCCGCGAAACATTAGTGACCCCGACGTGATTCTCTTATTTTTTCTTTCCGAAAAAATATATTTCTTTCTCGTTCTCTTTTCACTATTGCCTTTTACATCAAGTGTTCATCGTTTTGCTAATGCAGATAATTGCGAATCGTCGCAATATTATCATCACGCGATATTATTAACTAAATCCAAAATATCCAAAATAATATCCAAGCTGTTTCAGTGCAAACAAGTGCTAAACACAATTTTGGTACAGCAAAACCGCCGCAACACAAGTCGCGCACAATCGGTACACAGCTAGCAGTAATCGGTCTGTTGCTGTGTCTCCTTTATTCGCTTAACTTTTTACGTTTTACAAGTACAGCCCCGCGTGATTCGGTGCGCGCTGACTCATTACAGTGAACATTCGCAAATATGAACTATACTGTGATCGAAGTGAATGCTACTGGCCGCGCTCCTTTGCCACCACGCGATCTTTACTTTCCTAAAGCAAAATCCACCGGAATTAGGCGGCAACTCAAAGCGCTCAATACATTTCTAATGGAAGAAATGGATTCCTTTGATGAATCAGATCTACGTGTCCGTCAGGAGACGGACTTTGGAGAGCTTGTCCCATGCCGTGCGTTGTTGAACAATAACGGATTATCAGCGCATTTTGATTTAAGTAATCGACAAATGGAATATACCTAAAAACCTCAAGCTGGCTGATCCATCATTCTTTGAGTCACAACGTATAGATCTGCTACTTGGAGCCGGACTTTTCTTCGATCTCATCTGCGTTGGTCAAATTCGAATTGCTTATAACTTGCCTTCTCTTCAAAAGACCAAACTTGGCTGGATCAGTTTTGGTGGCTGTTCTCATCAGACAAATAGGCATTCAACTTTAGCTGCATTGCGATCAGCGCCTAAGCCTTCGGTCACAGATGAGCCTTTAGCTGACTTGGTGAAACGACTTTGGGAAATCGATAGTCTTCCTGTAGAGACTCCGTTTGTTTCAGACGAGGATGCTTTGTGCGAGCAGCTATTCAAGGAAGGCTGTATTAGACTGAATACAGGCCAATAATCGGTTCAGCTCCCAACCAAAGCAAACGTTCACACGCTCGGTGACTCTTACCACAGTGCTTTAAGACGTTTTAAATCATTGAAGGCCAATCTTGAGCGGAACCCACTATTGAGGCACCATTACTCGGGTTTCCTCCATGAATACATTGATCTTGGGCACATGTCATTAGCAACAAAGGATCATAATTTACCTCAGTATTTTCTGCCTCATCATTGCGTTCAGAAGCCTAACAGTACAACCACAAAGTTGCGCGTCGTCTTTGACGTATCGGCCAAAACTACCTCTGGCGCATCATAAAACGACGTACTTTTTACGGGTCCCGCAATTCAGCCGAAAATCTTCAATACACTCTAAATACACACAAAATAAGGACACACAAACTGGATACAGTAACATACGGCACGAAGCCTGCCGCCTTCTTGGCTATACGCGCAATGCATCAGCTTGCAAGCGATGAAGAGGATGCTTTTCCATTGGCAGCCACAATCGTTCGAAGGGATTTTTACGTCGATGACCTTATCACAGGAGGAGACTCTGTTGATGAAGTTTTCCGAATCCGTATGCAGGTCAAGACTATGCTGCTCAAAGGGGGTTTTCCAATACTCAAATGGTCCTCAAACGAGCGGGAAGCGCTCGCTTTCGAATTGGAGACGAATCGAGAGAAACTCATGAAGTTTCACGATGGATCCGACATCACAAAGGCATTAGGATTGGCTTGGGACCAGAGCTCAGATGAGTTACAGTTTAATTTTGGTAACATCGCTTTTGACACGCGAGGAACAAAAAAAAGCATTTTGTCAGCTATCGCCAAGTTCTACGACCCTATGGGGTTGATCGCGCCTATAATCACAAAAATGAAAATATTCTTTCAGGCTATATGGAAGAGAGCTTAGATTGGGACGAGAGCTTGCCGCAATCTCTTCATTCTTCCTGGATCAAGATTCTCGAGCAAATTTCATTTGTCCGCAGCCTTAGGTTTCCGCGCTATGTCAAGCTTCCTAACGCAAAGTGGGAAGTTAATTCTTTCTGCGACATTCGGGACAAGCCGGGACAAGGCTTTAGTATCTTCTGCTACACTAGATTTTTTCATGAACTGTAAGTTCCAAAACTCTTTTGGGCGTCTACAGCGTGTTTTCGCATATGTTGCTCAATTCTTGAGCCTCCTTCGCAAGGAGCCCAATCGTAGCCAGGGACCACGCACTACACAGGAAGTAAAGAAGGGAACTCATCTACTCATTAAGAGCATTCAACTGGTTCATTTTGGCAAAGATCGTCAAGCGTTGGTTGCCGGCAAGCTGCGCGAGCATGTCATGGCACCCTTGCTAGCGGATCGGCTGCAGCCAAGTGCTACGTTCCACGTCACCGGCATTGACTTCTGTGGACCATTATACTTCAAATCGCAGTTCAGAAACAGGCCTCCGATAAAATGGTACATCAGCGTATTTGTCTGTTTCGCTACCAAGGCAATCCATTTGGAGCTGGTCGAGGATTTACCAACTCCATCATTTATCGGCGCTCTCAAACGATTCATCCGTCTTCGAGGAAAGCCTTATGCCGTTTGATCCGATAACGCTATGAACTTCTGTTTCTGAGCGACCCTCAGACCCTCGACCCAAAACCAAGTCGCTGGAGAATATTTGGCACTCGGAATCAATTGGCATTGTATTCCTCCTCGTTCTCCACACTTTGGAGGGTTGTGGGAAGCTGCCGTAAATGCAGCCAAGTATTATTTGTACCGCTTCGTTGGAAACTTTGTTTTTACCTTTCATGAGTTGCGCACTTTGGTATGCCAGATTTCTGCTATATTAAACTCTAGGCCGCTTTGTCCCATTACAGACAATCCAAGTGACTTGCAAGCGTTGACTTCTGGGCATTTGCTGTGGGGCCAACGTCACCATAGATGAGCGTGACGTTACACACCTGTAGATAGGTTGCTTAAGTCGTTGGCAGCATGTCTGCAGGACACAGCAGGCCTTTTGGAGAAGCTGGGGCCCTAGCTATTTGTCTTTATTGCAGGAAAGAAGAAAATGGCATTCTACCCATCCAAATCTGCAACCGACATGGTGCTGTTAAAGGAGGAAAATCAGCCTCCACTAAAATGGTCTCGACGGTGTTGTACGAGTCGCCATCATATGAACGAGTAACGGCCTGGTCAGAAGAGCCGTTAACAAGGTCGCTATTCTGCCGATCGAGACCACTGTAGTATGTTGTATGCCAAGTGAGCATATGCCCAACATATTGTAGTGTATACAATATGTCAAGTGGTCATATGCCCAACTTCTAAGTAAGAGTAACAACTCACAACATAAAGACACTTTGTCGCAATGTTTATACAATCACAAATATACATAAGTGCAGTAATACGATCCGCCACTTATGCGGACTGGCCGCACCGTGAGATCGCTGGCCTAAGCACTTCTTGAGTATGTACCATCTGTACATATATATGAATATGTATATAGGCACATACGTACTGCAACTCTCTCTCTCTCTCTGCCGACGCTGTTAGCGGCAGAGCTTACTTAGTATATAGCATATTATAAGCGAAATATATATTTGAATAAAACCAAGAAAACATTCTTGATCAAACCGACAAAGCGAATGGTTGTTTTTATCAAACCAACATTGATTTAATTACACCACATCAGTTGAAAGTCTTAAGCTCCCAACGGGGGGAGGATGTTCGCAGCAGAACAAGCATCAATGTTAATTAATGTTACATTTCGCACGATGTATATATCGATAGACCGATGATTTATATCGATCAACTCAAATTGGTCATAATTGTATTTTGTTTTCTCAAGCCAAGCGTGAGCATTTTCAACCGATTGTTTCTATGGCAGCTATATGATATAGTCATCCTATCTGGCCGGTTTTGACATTTGACCTGCATGCAGAGAGAATACACATCTATTCCAAGTTTCAACATAATAGCGTTTAAGCTGAGAGACCAGTTCGCATAGAAACAGACGGACAGACAGACGGACACGGCTATATTGACTCGGCTGTTGATGCTTGTTCACGCCATAGGGTGAACAGGATGAGTGAGGGGCGGATTTAAAACTTTACGAAAGCCGGTCACACCGAACGGAGTGACTGGCATTACATAGTAAAACGCCATATTTTTCAATACGCGAATTCCGTCGCCTTATACTTTTACTATTTCTGTAATCGTTATAAGTATTTTTCAACCCGTTCACCCGATGTTCGCTAGTGCATAAATAAATACGCATTTCATTTAAAATCAAAATAAACGCAGTACCGCGCAATTTATTAAACTCAATTCCCGTTTCACCCGCCGCAGCAGCAGAATCAGCAGGCATTGGCACCCGCCAATCTCATCAGCCTTTCGCCCTCCTACAAACATTGTGGTCCTTCGAGCCGGATCTCCTTCCGCTCCTCCAGCTTGCATCGGTGGAAAGTCTGATTAGTACTGCTTTTATATTGCCATTATTCTAGTACATACACATTGCAAAGTGCAAGGTTTCCCGCTCTGCCATTGCGACTTGTGCATTTTGCAATATCTGTAAGTGTTTCCAATACCTAATCTACCTCGCAGATTCCCAAGGTATATTCCAAGCTATCCTGTGTTCGTTTTCTGTAATTGTTTGTTACAAATTGTCGTTTTTTAAGCTCCACCTACATGCATTGAATTCTGCAACATATATACATATATACGTACATATATACATACATACGGTCTGCCAATAAGCCATACTGCAAGTGTCATTAAATCGAGAGTGTGTGTTCAAAGTGCCCTTTCCAATCTATTATATTATATATTATATACAAGTTAAGTTCTTCCTTGACGGTCGAACCATTTCGTGTCGGGTTCAGCTGAGTAGACTGGACTAAGGTTCCGTCAAGCCACCCGGCAGAACACGTATCGTCGATCACAACTGAGTTGTCGACCGACATATGTAGATTTTACCTCAGCATGCTCATGATGGTTGTAGCCAGCGAATAATTAAGTCAATTGTTTAGTTTTAGTTTTCGGTTTGTATTTATTTAATAAGCTTTTTAGGTGTGATCCGCCTCCAGTGCCCACTCGCCGAGTTCTACCTTTGCCGGACGGCGTGAGTTCCCATGAAGACCAGATTATCGTATTCGCAGCGACAGCGGCGCCGGCATTGCACTTGCCCTCAATGTGCAATTTGCCAACACGCGCATTTGTTGTTATTGCGCCGAAATCCGATCGCCGCGCATAATTGTTGTTGTTGCTGTGCAGAAGTGCTAGCTCTGCGTTAGCCCAAAAGCTGCTCGTGTTGAGCAACAGCGGATATGGCGTTGCAGTTTTGACCGTTAAGTGCTGAGTTAGCACGGGGCTGGCGGGGTAGGAGAGAACTGCTGGTAAGCGGTCATTGCACCGTCTGGGATCAGCTTACGTGCTCGTGAGGAGCGACGGGGGAAGGGGCAATGCCAGGTGTTAACTTACATATATTATATATACATATGTATATAGATCCAATATAATACTTTGGCGCGCAATTGACTCCACCAAGCTCCCGCATTCAAGCGCATGTATGTAAATATACTTGCATGTATGTTAATACACTTACATGTAGGTAAATACACTTACATGTAGGTAAATACAATTACATGTATGTAAATACTCATTTGTGCAAAGCGATCGCTTCTCCCGCGCATTATTCTTTACTGCAGCCAATCTAATTGGTTATCCGAAAATTAATAGTAACCAAATTATTATCACGTCGGCACTCGAGTCTTTTTAGTAAATTTTGTCACTTTATTAATTTCCACTTGCAACATCCACCACTGGCAGAACCGCTGAAACGCTGTCAGTGTCGTCGCTCCATTTTCACTTAGCGACACTACTCGTGAATTCACGGGTGAATTCTTGATCAATTCCTCGAACAATTCCCTGATCGACTTGTTTTAATATTAATATCCGTATAAATTGTTGCGATAATCAGATCATTCTCGCATAATATTCGATTGTGTAAATCGACATCAGCCGATAACTTCATTTATAATCGATTCATCGATAATTTGTGATGTTTACCCAAAAACAAAGGGGAATACATAGAGGAACGAATACACATTTAAAAATTAAATATATAAACTATTTTTAATTAAATTAAAATTATGATTAAAATTTTTTTTTTTTTTTTTTTGTTTCCTGCTACCTAAAAATCTCAAAAAAAAATCGTAATCGTGAAAAAACATATGCATAAATAAAAAAAAAACCCCCACGAGATAATAAAATACTTAACATCTAGTCGTGTTTTTTTTATAATTGTATTTTTTAATATTTACTTAGACAAAATATTTATTAAGTATAAATTAAGAAAAAAATTTTTTCTTATATATATACACAAAAATACCACTCAACAAGCCATACAGTCCACTTCCTGTCGTTTCGTTATACTTGTTTGAACCGGGAATATCCTTTCTCCTACGTTTTGAGTTGATAATGTCCACCGATCCATCTAAGGCTGCTTCTAAGTCCGCAAGTCTTACTGTCCCTGCTCGCTGATTTGTACGCGACCGTAATTCTGGAGCTTCCAATCCAACCGTCATCTTCCCATTTTTGGACTGATTCTACCATCGTGTTGGCTTGGCTTCACAAGCCCACCTAAAACTGGTCCACATTCGATGCCAACCGAGTCTCCACTGTATCCAAGAGCGCCAGCGTCCACAACTGGTCTCATGTTCGGTCGGACGATAATCCCACGAATCTCGCGAGTCGCGGCGTTACCGCCACCGATTTGGCAGCCAGCAGCCTATGCACGGCACGGGCCGGAATGGCTCCCGAAATCTGGCCGGCTTCTCTGGGCGATGTTCCAGATACCCAACTTGAGCAGCCCGTCCACTGTCACCCCGCAATGCTCGCCTTCACTGCCTTCACTGCATTTCTCAAATTACGGAAGAGCGCTGAGGGTCACCGCCTACAATCAGCGGTTAGTTTCTCCACACGTATCCACGCCTGGCACTCTGCAACTCACCAAGGACGAGTTGCTCACTGCAAAACGGGTCCTTGTGCGTATCGTTCAGAAGCAAAGGTATGGTCTGGAAATCCAAGCCCTCGTCGACAAGCGGCCCATCCCACCTTCCAGCTCTCTGCTTAATTTAAATCCTTTCCTGGACAAGCATAGCGTAATGCGTTCTTGCGGGCGACTACGAGCGTCACCCAATCCTTCTCCCTTACGACGCCCATTTCACTCGCATCCTTATCAAGTTCGCACATCGCATAACGCTGCACGGTGGCAACCAGCTAATGGTGCGGTATTTGCGTACGAAGTTTTGGAACCCCAAAATCAAGAACATGGTTAAGGCTTTCGTACAAGGATGTAAGACCTACGTCATTTATTGACGCCGTCAGCAGAAACAGATGATGGGAGATCTTCGGCCGTTCACGCACACAGGCATTGATTTCGCAGGTCCCTTCGAGATTAAGAATTACACCGGGCGAGCCTGTCTCATTACAAAGGGTTACGTCTGCGTTTTCGTGTGCTTGAGCACAAAGGCGATCCATATGGAGGCGACGTTTGATCTCACCACCGAAAAGTTCCTGGCGGCCTTCTCGCGATTTGTGTCCCGGAGACAATGTCCACAACGCATATACTCCGACAACGGCAAAACCTTTGTTGGAGCGTCCAAGGCGCTCGGAAGGGACTTCTGGCTGCTACGAAACAGTGCATCGTAGACTCCTTCCGCCAGCACATACTCGATTGGCACTTCATTCCACCCAGCGCGCCTCATATAAGGAGGCCGGGGTGAAGAGTTTCAAGGCCTTATTCTACAAATCCACTTCTAACGTAAAGTACATGTTCGGGGAACTGTCCACCCTCCTATGCCGAATCGAAGCGTGCCTAAACTCTCGACCAATCTCTTCCTTCGGATCTCTTGGCATTGAGTCGGAGGACCCCTTGTATCCATTGCAGAGCCTGAGGTCCTCGCCGAGCACATGTCTGTGATAAACAGATGGCAGCGGTTATAGGCGATCCATCATAGTTCCTGTCGCCGCTGGAAGCACGAGTACCTCCAACAACTCCACAAACGGAATAAATGAAAGAATCCAACCAGCAGTCTTCAGGCTGACGATCTGGTGATCATGTCGGGATTACCTGCCTCCCACCGAATTGCATGCACGCGCTTCGCCAGTGAAGGCGGTTCCTAAATTTGTGCGCCGAGAAGAGTCTACGAGTGGTACTCGTTAACCGGCAATGCCCCAACTGTCTAGCTCACGAGCACTCCATCGGAGCATGCCGGAGCTCAGAGGGATGTCGTTGATGTGCGTAACCCCATCACATAATCCTCCACATGGCGGACCAGGCCTTACGGCGTCGATCGCCAACTCGGCACAGCGAACAGCAAAGAAACAGCACTCCAAGACGGCGATCGGTTCAATCCTCCGATCCTCCGATCGCCCGGCTGCCCCGATCCCATCTCGGACCCCCACACTCACGACCCTCCTGCCACTACGCTTATGCCCACAACAGAAATCTTGATTGGCAGCGGGTCAAGACACCCGCGGGTTGCTAGATGCATGAGCATAGGAGAGCCGTATTAACGGCTCGTTCGCCAAGTCCTTTGGCTTAGCCGTGACGGGGGGTCGGAGCCGACGAAGCGTGTGGGTATAGTGATAGAGTCCAGGGCTGATCCAGCTTTCCGGAAGACGGTCGTTTTCAAGGTGGAGGCCGATCTGCGAGTGCGCACAACCATCCGGGAATTTTCGGAAGCGGTACGCAACAAGTTTGCGAACTTGGTGTTGGCGGACCAGAGCTTCTATCGGCCTGGCTCGATATCGGTGGTGCTGAGATAAGACCTCTTTTCTGAGGTCATCCAACCGGAGTGCGTGCCTGGACATAGTGGCATTCCCGCCGCCCTAAGCACCGTATTTGGATGGGTGATCTCCGGTTCATGCGGCATCTAGGCGCTCCAGAACGCTGCCGTTCCCCATCCGAAGTATGCCCAGCGTGGCAATTGCAAGGGGGGCGGCATGTTCACGCCACAGGGTGAACAGGAAGAGTGAGGGCGGATTTCCATCTTTAAGGAAGAAGGTCACACCGAACGGAGTGACTGGCATTGTATTCTAAAGCGCCATCATTACAACACGCGAATTGCGTCGCTATATCTTTACTTTTTCATTTTAAATTGTCAAGTTTCACGAGTATTTTTCAACCCGTTTACCCGCTGTTCGCGAGTGAATAAATAAATACGAATTTAAAATTAAAATCAAAATAAACGCAGTACCGCGCGTTTTATTAAACTCAATTCCCACTTCACCCCACGCAGCAGCAGCTTTACCAGATATTGGCACCCGCCAATTTCATCAGCCTTTCGCCCTCCTACAAACAATGCTGATCAAGAATATATATACTTAATGGGGTCGGACAACCTCCTTCAATGCGGTACAAACTTCGTGACAAAATTAATATACCCTTTGCAAGGGTATCAAAGCGGTGTGTGCAAACACCACATTTGGGATACAGGCTTAGTATGCCTGCAAGCGAGACAGATCATGCGATATTAATCGTTCTTGCTTCTTGTTCTTTGCTTCTTTCTTTGTTTTGTTTTGATTCACATATCGTTACCAGTTCTTTATAGTTTATTTAAGCGATTTATTAAAGATTAATCGATATAAGCTAACGTTACGATACTACTTAATCGATTATTTAATTTGCTCAGCTTTTCTTATGGTAATAGCAAAAACTATGAATAAATAATTTTCATTTACATATTTTCTACATACTTTTCGAACATCTCACAGGGTTTCTTGTAATACTCTTTGCAACAGTATATTGGGTTTGTGGAAAGTACATAACAGACAGAAGGAGGCGTGGCCGACCCCATAAAGTATATATATTGTTGATCAGCATCACAAGCCGAGTCGATATAGCCATGTCCGTCTGTCCACCTGTCTGTCTGTCCGTCTGTATGAATAAACAGATTTCCGAGATGGTAAGAGCTACAAGCTCGTATTTTAACAGTATCTACTCGATATTCAGTCAGTCACTACAAGAATATTTTTTATTTTCGATGCCATGCCCCATTCGCCCACAATGAGCAAAAACTAGATATACCTCGTAAAAAATTTATATATTAGGCGAATTTCTCAATAACTGTGGCACTTAGGAACACCAGTTTTGGTATGCAGGTTCCTAGAAACGGCGTAAATGTATTTTCTAATTAAAAATTGTGGACTGCCACGCCCCCTTTTTTTCGCAAGAAATAAAATAATTTTCAAACTGCATTGCCGATTTAAAGGCATATGTTCTTATCGTACAGTATTGTAATTTCAAATTCGTTTGAAGATAAAATATACCAAACTATCCTGAAAGGTCCATATTAATCGAAGAATAAACAAAAGAGCTAGACACGTAACAAAGTTTTGAATTGAACGCAATGTCAACGCATGTGTGCAAGCGAGATAGAAACATTCAAACATGTGAACGAACGTTTTCGCTGCTTTCTAGCGGCAGCGCTGCCCGCGAATGCTGGCTGTGCCGACCAATTGTATATGTATAACATA
The DNA here is from genome assembly GCA_018903735.1 of Drosophila cardini. Lineage (NCBI taxonomy): Eukaryota > Metazoa > Arthropoda > Insecta > Diptera > Drosophilidae > Drosophila > Drosophila cardini. The sequence goes on from JAEIGM010000057.1 coordinate 198,196, forward strand.
TACACACATACATATGTGCGTGCATACATATAATGTCAAATGTATATGTGCATACATACAATCAGATGTTTTTGTTTCAACGTGTTTTGTTGCAAGTATCAATTGGATATACCGATTTTATACCGATTGGATGCCGATTTTATTAAATGATCGGGAATAAATTGTAGAGAGTATTCTACGGTCGGGCGTGCTCGACTGTACTTTTTTTTCTTGTTTTTTTTTTTTTTTTATTTTACAGTCTTATTAGACATACAACATTTGACTTAAATTTAATCTTGATCTATTTCTCTATAAGCCGATCTAAACCAGTCTCCATTACATTCTTTGACGAGTCGTCCTGTAGACTGTCAATATCAAACTCACTTGGGATATAACCCTCTGGAATCTTCCTGATATTTTCATGACAATACGTGTACGATCTATTACCTTATTAAAATTTCATAGCATACCTGTCTCCGTCTAAAACTTCGACAACTAAAAATGGTCCTCTAAACTTAGGGTCCACTATAGTCTGGTGCCTTTCTTCATTTTTTAACAGGACACAGTCACCAACATAATGTCGCTTAACTACTGCCTTGGTTTTATCAAAACGTTCCGTATCATATGACGCGTTCGACTCCATATTACGACAAATCCGTTTAAATCTATCTCTGATTCCGTTTTTACTGGAGGAACTAGGCCTAGGAATCGAGCTTCTTTGCCGATCACCATTTCCAAAGGACTTGCCTCTGTTACACGATTGACCGTGCAGTTTAACCTCTACGAGGGCATCTTACCAAAATTTTTCACGAGATTCAACAGTTGACAAACGATTTTTCAGTGCATTTATCACACGTTTCGTTTCCACGACTCGATCCTGTGGAGATGAGATTCAATTTAATATATTGCGAGGAACAAAACTGTGAAAACTTTGAACCTGTGAACATGTGTACTCTGATCGGCTATAACACGACTTGGAACCCCAAAAGTGAAATGGAAGAGCTCATAGCCTTAACGCGACTATCTCTATCTAACTTCACAGTATGGTAGAGATAACGAACCTTGTAAACGAGTCAATTTGAATGATGATATATTCTTAAAAATCACTTTTGTCACTCAATTTTCAAGTGATATCGACATGAACAATTTGAAAAGGAATATAAACTTTCGGTATAGGAAAAAGTTCGGCCTGGGGAGGTACCCCAGTGGGTGACTTGGAAATCCTATAGGTTTTACAGTTGTCAACGAATTTGCGAACGTATTTCTTCATTTAGTCGAACCAGTAGTACTGGTAAATCTTATCCAACGTCTTTTACCTTCCAATGTGCATGATTGAGTCATGTACCTGATTTACCACTGACCACCTAAAAGCCCGCGCCACGGCTTGCAATCATTGTGATATACCATTCCTTTGGATCTTTCGATATAATACACCCTTTTAAGTCATATGTTTTTGGTCAGATCTTCCACTAACTCGTTGGAATAAAGTCTGTTAACTACTTCATTAATCTCAGAGTCTAAACGTTGTTCTGCTAATAGCCAATCATTTGAAATCTCCGCTAGGTTTACTCGCTTTTCAGAGACTTTATTTAATTCTGACATGAGCTGACATGAGCTATTTGTATTTCTTCTCTATTTTGGATGTCAAAGTTGAACGATTGCAAATACGACCACCATCGATAACTCTAGGGGTAAGGTCGATTTTGGTACGTGACGCTCTTAACAAGTTACAGTCCGTATATACGACAAACTCTTATCCAAGCAAATAGTGACGAAAGCTTTTTATCGACGCAATTGCAGCCAACGTTTTGAGTTCGTACGAATGGTACCTAGATTCAGAAGAAGTGGTCATGCACGCCAGGCCGATGAACTATCGCAATCCAGTAACTGACTTTGGTGGTGACAAGGAGCTAAGGCTTTTTTTTTTTCTTGAATTTGGACGAATTTGCCCCGCTCTCACTTCGTATCCTAAATACTGAACAACGGTTTTAGGACAACTACATTTGGTAATATTAAATACGAAACGCGCAGGATATCTAATACTGTTTTCAACCTTTCTAAACCCAATGCAATTGTTGGAGATATCGTCCACATAGACAATTACAGTATGCAATATCACGCAAAGCCTTCATGACCGACCGTTGAAAAACAGAGGGCGCATTCTTAGATCAAACGGTCAGTCTGGCGTTACAAATGCGGTATATTCTGTTGAATCTGGATGAATCGGAATTTGATGAAAACCACTGGCCATATCCAAGCATGTAAAATATTTTGCGCTCCGTAGTCTGGCAATTTGGTCACTTATAAGAGACAAAGGATATTTATCAGCGATAGTATTTAAACTTAATTCTCTATAGTCTACTCGTAGGCGATTTGAACCATCTTTCTTTTTTACTAGCAAAATGGGGCTTGCGACAGGGGAGCAACTAGGGTTGCTGATATTATATTGAAGCAACTCGTTCAGCTTGCCACGAACTATCTGCCTGTCTTCAGGACTGCTAGTCGAATCTTCATTTCTCCTGTGGTAACTCGTGAAGATTGTATCTTTTGTACAAAAGCCTTGGTATAATTAGTTAGCAACTTTATTAAGGTTCCCTTTTCAGTTTCTTTTAACGCAGTGTCGATATCAGTAAGGTCATGTGAGTCATTGGTTTGTGAGCAAATATTAACAGAATTGGTTTTGATGGTTTCAAACTTTTCTGGCATGACACAAACATTGAAATCTTTGTTAAGGATCTCTCTTCCTAAAACAACATCATTCTTGACACAATCGTCCTGCACGACATGAAAAAATATTTCTAATACATTATTATTTATCTTAGCCTCGCTTTATATTTGAAAAGTGCTATAATTATGGGCATATCCGATACCCTTTAACATTACAATATTATGAATCCTTTTTCCGGATAGCTTACCGCTGACCTTCTCTTTTATGAGCGAACACTCTAAGCCTGAGTCGAAACAAGTTTGAAATACTACACCTCGCTGCATTATCTTTCCTACTGGCTCCGAGATGAAGCATTAATTCACCATCTTTTGCTGCGCCACTTGCTGCTTTCTTCCTCCTTGTGAACCTTTATTCGCAATATGTCCCGACTGACTACACTTAAAACAGATGAGGTTGCTTTTCCCTCCTGATGTTATGGTCTCTATCATCATCTGCCGCATCTCACTCCTGCATTCGGCCACTTTGCGTCCCGGTTTTTCACAGAACTGACATAACGCTGGCGACACTCTTCGCTTCTTAGCCTCGGATCCTGAACTGTCTTTCTCGTCAGTCGAGCGAAGTTTACGAAAGGCAAATGCCTTCCGCTCAGAATGTGGTTCGTTCCTGCTATTTACTTTCGAAATGAATACCACTTTCTGCAAACGGCTATCGATGTAGCGCAAGCACGATTGAAACGGCAATCTCTTCCACACTCTTCTTCATCCAGGAAGTTGATAGAGATGTCACTAAGCGGCTAGCAAACACCGCATCGCACTCGTTTGTTAGACGGACGACTGTTCAACATGTTGAAAAATATAGCTGCTGGTGTACCCTCATTTTTTTATCTTCGAAGAAACAATGCATTGGTCGGCTCGGTCAGTGCTGCCGTCACACAAGCAGCGAAAAAGTTCGTTTAGATGTTTGTTCTGTTGGATTTATATGCAACTTTCAGGATAGTTTTATTTATTATGTTTCCAAAAGTAATTTAAAATTACAATACTGTACGATAAGAACATTTCCCTTAAAAATGACATTCAAATTTGAAAATTGTTTAAATACTTTTAAGAAAAGGGGGTGTGGCAGCCAAAAAAAAATTAAATGACATTTCATTTGGGAACCTAGGAACCTTCCTACCAAAAGTGGTATTCCTAAGTGCCATAGTTACTGAGCTACTCGCCAAAAACATTCATTTTTTTTCGAGTTGTGTCAAGTTTATTGCTCATTGTGGGCGAATGGGGCTTGGCATCGAAAAAGAAAAGATTCTAGTATTGACTGATTTAATATCAAGTCGATATTGACCAAATTAACAAGATAGAAAAGTACAGTCGAGCACGCCCGACCGTAGAATACTCTCTGCAATTTATTCCCGATCATTTAATAAAATCGGTATCCAAGTATATCAATTGATACTTGCAACGAAACACGTTAAAACAAAAACATCTGATTGTATGTATACATACACAAATACATTTGACATTATAAGTATGCACGCACATATGTATGTGTGTATATGTAATACATACACAATTGGTTGGCACAGCCAGCATTCGCAGGCAGCGCTGCCGCTAGAAAGCAGCGAAAACGTTCGCTCACATGTTTGTATGTTTCTGTCTCGCTTGCACACATGTAGTGACATTGCGTTTAATTATAAAGTTTGTTACATGTCTAGCTCTTTTGTTTATTGTCCGATTTATATGCAACTTTCAGGATAGTTTGATATATATTGTCTTCAAACGAATGTGAAATTACAATACTGTACGATAAGAACATATGCCTTTAAATCGGCAATGCAGTTTGAAAATTATTTTATTTCTTGCGAAAAAAAGGGGGCGTGGCAGTCCACAATTTTTAATTAGAAAATACATTTACGCCGTTTCTAGGAACCTGCATACCAAAACTGGTGTTCCTAAGTGCCACAGTTATTGAGAAATTCGCCTAATATATAAATTTTTTACGAGGTATATCTAGTTTTTGCTCATTGTGGGCGAATGGGGCATGGCATCGAAAATAAAAAATATTCTTGTAGTGACTGACTGAATATCGAGTAGATACTGTTAAAATACGAGCTTGTAGCTCTTACCATCTCGGAAATCTGTTTATTCATACAGACGGACAGACAGACAGGTGGACAGACGGACATGGCTATATCGACTCGGCTTGTGATGCTGATCAACAATATATATACTTTATGGGGTCGGCCACGCCTCCTTCTGTCTGTTATGTACTTTCCACAAACCCAATATACTGTTGCAAAGAGTATTACAAGAAACCCTGTGAGATGTTCGAAAAGTATGTAGAAAATATGTAAATGAAAATTATTTATTCATAGTTTTTGCTATTACCATAAGAAAAGCTGAGCAAATTAAATAATCGATTAAGTAGTATCGTAACGTTAGCTTATATCGATTAATCTTTAATAAATCGCTTAAATAAACTATAAAGAACTGGTAACGATATGTGAATCAAAACAAAACAAAGAAAGAAGCAAAGAACAAGAAGCAAGAACGATTAATATCGCATGATCTGTCTCGCTTGCAGGCATACTAAGCCTGTATCCCAAATGTGGTGTTTGCACACACCGCTTTGATACCCTTGCAAAGGGTATATTAATTTTGTCACGAAGTTTGTACCGCATTGAAGGAGGTTGTCCGACCCCATTAAGTATATATAATCTTGATCAGCATTGTTTGTAGGAGGGCGAAAGGCTGATGAAATTGGCGGGTGCCAATATCTGGTAAAGCTGCTGCTGCGTGGGGTGAAGTGGGAATTGAGTTTAATAAAACGCGCGGTACTGCGTTTATTTTGATTTTAATTTTAAATTCGTATTTATTTATTCACTCGCGAACAGCGGGTAAACGGGTTGAAAAATACTCGTGAAACTTGACAATTTAAAATGAAAAAGTAAAGATATAGCGACGCAATTCGCGTGTTGTAATGATGGCGCTTTAGAATACAATGCCAGTCACTCCGTTCGGTGTGACCTTCTTCCTTAAAGATGGAAATCCGCCCTCACTCTTCCTGTTCACCCTGTGGCGTGAACATGCCGCCCCCCTTGCAATTGCCACGCTGGGCATACTTCGGATGGGGAACGGCAGCGTTCTGGAGCGCCTAGATGCCGCATGAACCGGAGATAACCCATCCAAATACGGTGCTTAGGGCGGCGGGAATGCCACTATGTCCAGGCACGCACTCCGGTTGGATGACCTCACAAAAGAGGTCTTATCTCAGCACCACCGATATCGAGCCAGGCCGATAGAAGCTCTGGTCCGCCAACACCAAGTTCGCAAACTTGTTGCGTACCGCTTCCGAAAATTCCCGGATAGTTGTGCGCACTCGCAGATCGGCCTCCACCTTGAAAACGACCGTCTTCCGGAAAGCTGGATCAGCCCTGGACTCTATCACTATACCCACACGCTTCGTCGGCTCCGACCCCCGTCACGGCTAAGCCAAAGGACTTGGCGAACGAGCCGTTAATACGGCTCTCCTATGCTCATGCATCTAGCAACCCGCGGGTGTCTTGACCCGCTGCCAATCAAGATTTCTGTTGTGGGCATAGGCGTAGTGGCAGGAGGGTCGTGAGTGTTGGGGTCCGAGATGGGATCGGGGCAGCCGGGCGATCGGAGGATCGGAGGATTGAACCGATCGCCGTCTTGGAGTGCTGTTTCTTTGCTGTTCGCTGTGCCGAGTTGGCGATCGACGCCGTAAGGCCTGGTCCGCCATGTGGAGGAGTATGTGATGGGGTTACGCACATCAACGACATCCCTCTGAGCTCCGGCATGCTCCGATGGAGTGCTCGTGAGCTAGACAGTTGGGGCATTGCCGGTTAACGAGTACCACTCGTAGACTCTTCTCGGCGCACAAATTTAGGAACCGCCTTCACTGGCGAAGCGCGTGCATGCAATTCGGTGGGAGGCAGGTAATCCCGACATGATCACCAGATCGTCAGCCTGAAGACTGCTGGTTGGATTCTTTCATTTATTCCGTTTGTGGAGTTGTTGGAGGTACTCGTGCTTCCAGCGGCGACAGGAACTATGATGGATCGCCTATAACCGCTGCCATCTGTTTATCACAGACATGTGCTCGGCGAGGACCCCAGGCTCTGCAATGGATACAAGGGGTCCTCCGACTCAATGCCAAGAGATCCGAAGGAAGAGATTGGTCGAGAGTTTAGGCACGCTTCGATTCGGCATAGGAGGGTGGACAGTTCCCCGAACATGTACTTTACGTTAGAAGTGGATTTGTAGAATAAGGCCTTGAAACTCTTCACCCCGGCCTCCTTATATGAGGCGCGCTGGGTGGAATGAAGTGCCAATCGAGTATGTGCTGGCGGAAGGAGTCTACGATGCACTGTTTCGTAGCAGCCAGAAGTCCCTTCCGAGCGCCTTGGACGCTCCAACAAAGGTTTTGCCGTTGTCGGAGTATGTGCGTTGTGAACATTGTCTCCGGGACACAAATCGCGAGAAGGCAGCCAGGAACTTTTCGGTGGTGAGATGAGATCCAAAACCTCGTACGCAAATACCGCACCATTAGCTGGCTGCCACCGTGCAGCGTTATGCGGTGTGCGAACTAGATAAGGATGCGAGTGAAATGGGCGTTGTAAGGGAGAATGATTGGGTGACGCTCGTCGTGGCTGAGGGACTCAGCTGCTCTTAGTCGACCGCAGGAACGCAGGACGCTGTGCTTGTCCAGGAAAGGATTTAAATTAAGCAGAGAGCTGGAAGCTGGTATGGGAAGCTTTTCGACGAGGGCTCGGATTTCCAGACCATACCTTTGCTTCTGAACGATATGCACAAGGACCCGTTTCGCAGTGAACAACTCGTGCTTGGTGATTTGCAGAGTGCCAGGCGTGGATACGTGTGGAAAAACTAACCGCAACAAACGTGGTCCAGCTGCAGGGGGGCTTGCTAAGCCAAGCCAACACTATGGTAGAGTCAGTCCAGAAATGGGAAGATGACGGTTGGATTGTAAGCTCCGGAATTACTGTCGTAGTATTACAGGACCGCACAGATCTATTCGGTGTAGTGAAACAGTCTTGACTGGGACCACTTGGGTCTTCGCCGTCAAGACATGAACATTTACATGGTCTTGTTGCCGGACTCGCACATACAGTCATGCTCCATACGACTTCTGAGAAGCATCGCAAAAGCCTTGTAGATCTCAATCTAACGCAGAATTAGTATGTTCCCATCTAGGGATGCGTAGGAACGGTAAGCAGAATAAGAACCGCCGTACTTGTACGAAAAGGTCTCCATGCTTATCTCATGTATAATTACAGCACTAATGACCTGACAGCAGTAACGGTGAAGAACGGAAAGATGCGCCTCATTACAGCATGCTGCAATATGGCCCACGGCCTGCCAGCACCACCGGACGAACTGGTGAGACTCGTGGCAGAGTCCACTCGCAACGGCTCGCAACTCGTGGGATCAACCGACACCAACACCAGAGGTGAGTCACTATTTAAATTAATCTTAATGACAAAACCTTACATCGCAAACACGGGAAAGGTACATACATACGTAGGTCCCACCTCGTCCAACGTTCTTGATCTACCACTTGCGGCAGGTGTAGAAATAACAATCGGGAGGGCCCTTGAAAAACCCTCCTTCTCTGATCATAAGTTCATTGAATTTGAAAGCAAATTTGACAGCAACCCCAAAATGACTCAATTTAAGTACCACAAGAACGCTGACCGGACCAAGTTCAGGAGTCTTGTGGCAGATAAACTGAGTCCACCAGGCGATATTAGGTCTGCGGGTGACATTGAGAAATCCATTTTGTTCGTTAACAAGACTCGCCTACAGCGGCTCGTATAGGCCATCTAGACGGAAAATCTGATCAAAATCACTATGGTGGAACGCTGAACTCTCAGCACAGAGAACTCTAACCAAGTATATGTTCAAACTTGCGAAACACACCGACATAGAATTCACGAGAAAGATCAGGAAAGCCAAAAGGAACTCCTCGAGGAATTTTTATATATATATATATATATATATATATATATATATATATGGAAACAGTGCCTGAAACCGCAAGACTTAGAAAGCTCCTGTCAATGCAGCGACCTATTCAAAGTCAACTAAAACGGGAAGATGGATCATGGACAGAGAGCAGGGAGAAAACTTTAGATGCACTCATGACTACCCACTTCCCAGGATGCACAAGCCCATCTGAGCTGGACGAGCTACGGTACAAGAATACGCACTCCCCGGAGGACTATTCACTACCACTAAAATACAATGTGCTATCAACTCGTTTTCAAGACTAAAGAGCCCGGGTATCGACGGAATTATACTAGTCATGTTAAAAACTGCCAAAGATGCAGTCACTTCGTAGCTGGCTAAGATATACAAGGCCTGCCTAAAAACCGGCCATATACCAACGCTATGGAGGGTCGCAAGGGTTGCATTTCTTCCCAAAGCAGGCAAATGCGGCCACAATGGCCCAAAGGATTATAAACCCATAAGTCTTACATCATTTTTGCTAAAAACAATGGAGAAGCTGCTAGATATAAGCATCAGAAGTGAAGTCGAGCAACGGATGTCTACTGATCAGCATGCTTACACTAAAGGCAAGTCTGTAAAAACGGTTCTACACTCACTAGTGGGAGCCATAGAACTGGCCTTACATAATCACGAATACGCACTGGGTGCCTTTGTGGACATCTCAGGAGCGCTCAACAACTTCAGCACAAACGTTATTGTGGACAGTCTAATGGCAACTAACACGCACCTAACGATCACCAACTGGATTAGGAATCTCCTCAGCTGTAGGAGATTTCAGTCAGAATGGGGCGTTCCAACTACAACCAAAATCGCTAACAGAGATTCCCCTCAAGGAGGAGTCCTACCTCCGCTTCTACGAAACCTGGTCGTTGACGATTTTATCAAGAGATTTGATAGAGGAGCCCCAAAAATGCCGAACTACATATTAACGCGGAAAAGACGGATCTCATCGTCTTCACCAAGAAGCACAAGGTACCGTACTGGACCCCCCGACATTGAATGGTAAACAGCTCAAGCCCAGCACCCGCATTAAATACCTAGGAGCGGTGCTATACAGAAAGCTGACATAGAGAGCCAATGTAGAAGAAATGGTGAAGAAGGCCACCATGGCACTATAAGCATCAAAGAAAATGCTTATGGGGTCTGTCGCCCAGACTTATGCACTGGATATACATCTCAGTTGTGCGCCCGACACTGCTCTATGGCGTTCTTGTGTGGTAGGAAACGACGGAAAAGAAAACATATCTCGCACTATTGGAGGAGGTACAGCGTCAAGCGCTAATATGCATCACTGGTGCTCTCAGAACCACTCCAACGAAGACACTGGAGACTCTAACGGGACAACCCCCCTGGATCTGCAAGCGAAACTAGTAGCAGCCATGTCAGCCCAACGCCTCACAGTATTGGGCAGCATGGCGCTGCAAAGTTATGGGCACAGTTCCATTTGGAGGAGTATGGCGTCGCACTCCGACTACATCAAAACCGAAAACTGTCTCGATGTCCAAATAAAGGCACACCTCGGGCCTGAAGACTGGAAACACTGTCTGAACAAACAGACGGATCTCAACATTTACACGGACGACTCCAAAATGGCGGGAGGAGTAGGAGCCGCTGTCTACTGTGAAAATCCCAAACAAAAACTCACATTTAAGCTACCAGATCACTGTAACATCTTTCAAGCAGAAGCTTTTGCGATTGGCAAAGCAGCGGAAACTGCAATCGGCCTCGGTAGAAACCACCACAACATCAACATCATGGTAGATAGTCAAGCAGCCATTAAGTCTATGATGTCGTCCACTCTCAATTCCTGGACTGACAAGGAGAGCAGAGAAGCACAAGATGAACTTTGTGAGACCAAGTCAGTACACATCTACTGGGTTCCTTGCCACCAGGGCATATTAGGAAACGAGGAGGCAGACAATCTAACAAAGGCAGGCATTGACCTACCAGTTGACAGAACAGAACAATTAGCCATCTCTCTAAGATCACTACACAGTGTGCTCGAGGGAAATGCCAATGAACATATAAGCCGAAGATGGCGAAACATCTCCGCATGAAAAATAAGCAAGACCATTTGCAACGATATTAACACTCGTCTCGCTCAATACATTCTGCACCTCCCCAGAAAAGACTGCAGGATGGTGGTCCGGATACTCACGGGTTACTGTCTAGCAGCTGCATATGCAGGCAAGCTAGGTATAACCATCAATATCAACTGAAGGAAATGCAATGATCTAAACTCCACAGAGACGCTGGAGCACATTCTATCCCACTGTTGTGCCTTGGAGCGCAACAAGGCTAAGATGCCTAGGCAAGCCAACACTCCCCTCAATAAGGGAAGCCTACAATATACCCGCAACAGATCTGCTAGCGTTCGCGAAGCGTTCCCAGATCCTACAGAACTTCAGGCCATAGAAATCCCCCTGACCGGTTGCCTAAGGGCCATAACTGGCCTGGTCCCAAAAGGACATCCGGCTAAACCTAAACCTAAACCTAACTTTTATATTTGAACCGTGGTGTCACCTTGACTTTATCGTTACAGTGGTTGTCGCTTTTCAATTGTAATTTATATTTAACAATTTTAACTCGTTTTAAGTTTTGTTTGTCGCACAGTGGTGTCACAATTATTTATTTTTATGTGTTGTGTTGAGCTTTGGCGGTGTTTAATTGCCCTTATACATATATATGTATATAAATACCAGTCGCACATGCTAGCGGTAGTGACGAAATACAAAAAACATACACACAACATACAAACATACAAAAAACGTATGTAGATATGTATGTATTACATCAATGCTGTAATGGCATATGCACATGTATGTGCATACATACAAACAGATGTTTTTGTTTCAACGTGTTTTATTGCTAGTACTGTCAACTGACATACTCGGATACCGATTTTATTAAAATAATCGGGAATAAAATTCAGAGTATTCTACGGTCGGGCGTGCTCGACTGTAATTTTCTTTCTGGTTTAAAGTACGGGGTCTAAAAAAGTTTGTTCTCGTTGGATACCCCATAATTTATCCATTGCTCAAAAAAAGGTTAAGGATGGGTGGTCCAAGATTAGCCAGATAGAACAAAAGTCGTTCGAGCTACAGCAACGTAAGACTGTCAGTTCTGAGTGGTGCACGACCATTTGTTTGCTGGATGTTTTTGGAGAAATTCTCAAAACCAGCTGCCGAAGACGAATCATTCTCTATCATGACAATGTGAGCTCTCGCACATCTTGGCAAACAAGTGAGCTTTTAAGGAGTCATAACATCGAATTGATCTTGAATTGAATCTTTTTTATTCCCTCACACCAAAAAAAAAAATTGCGTAGTAAACGATTTACGAGCGCCGAAGAAGCAGTTGAAGAGTTAAAATGTCAGGCTTAGGAGGTGACTCAAGAGGAATAGCTAAACTGCTATGACCAATGTTTCGATCGAATACAAAAGTATATTAATCATCAATAAAACCATTTTCGTTTAAAATTTGCTATTTTCGAGATATAAATAGCAGCCCTTGTATTTTGCAATACGCAATAAGAAAAAAATTATGACCTATATGACCTTTACTGGCTAATTGGACATTGCTTAAATAGGTTTATGTTGGCAAACAGCTCCAATTTTTGGGAGTCTGAATTAGCATTTGTATTCTTCCGTTCTATACTCATAGTTTTAGCGGGATATACTTTCAGAATTTCACACTTACACTGCTCGCCACTTGAATAGGACACCCTGTACGCGCTCTTTTCAAATGCTTATATCTTGAAAACGAATCAGTAAATTAACGGTATTCTTTCCAAATTATCTTTTTGCAAGCATTCTTCACTATTCCTGGTATATTTCAAGCTTTGGAATAGAACCGTTATAAAGTAGTTTACACTTAACATTAGCATTTGCAAAAATTCAATGGAATTTTTGCGCCACTTAAATAGGACATGCATTTTATTTGGTCGCTATCGTTGGCACGTGCACACAAATTTTGGTTTTCTTTAACTTTTTGATTTAATTGAAGTGTATATTAAATTTGAAAAAATTAAAATGGGGCGTGGCGCTGCATTATCTGAGTCAGAAAAAGGAAAAATCTAAGCATACAAGGATTCTGGCCTTTCTATTGCAAAAATAGCCAAAAAAAAATCAGCAGGAGCCGCCACGTCGTCACAAATTTTTTAAATAATAACGCTAATTATGGAAAAAACATGAAGGGTCGCACCCACAGTGTGCTCACTATTGCGGACAAGCGACTTATATTAAGAGAAGCTTCTAATTCGCATGACTCTTTGGCCAAGATAAGGGAAAAAATGCAACGTTAAAGCAAAATTGACAACCATGCGACGTGTTATTAATAATGCTCCACACCTGAAGAGACTTAAAATCAAGAAGAAGCCCCCTCTTAACCCGGCTTGGAAGTTGCAACGCCTTGAGTTCGCTCGCGCACATGTGACCTGGACTTCGGAGTGGCAACGTGTAGTCTTTTCGGACGAAAAAAAATTTAATTTGGAGGGACCCGATGGCTACAACTACTATTTTCATAATCTTCGTAAAGAACCACACCATCTGGATAAGTTCCATAGTTGTGCGGGAGGTATTATGGTGTGGGGGCCATTTCCTAATATGGCACCTGTGACCTTACCTTTGTTCCAACGGCCATAAATGATTTGGGCTATAATGGTATATTGAAGGAGGCCTTTCCACATTTCCAAACTATTTTGGACACCTTAAATGGATTTATCAACATGATAATGCCCCTATACATACGGCCCGAATTGTTAAATCATATATAGCGAGCCAAAACGTGGAGTTAATATCCTGGCCACCCTATTCCCCGGACTAAAACATCATTGAGAATGTGTGGGGATGGCTAACACGTCAGGTTTATGGATCAGGTCAGCAATATTCGAGCGTTCCCAAACTAATTGCAGCTATCAAATTAGCATGGAACTCGATTTCCTTAAATTATTTGGGAAAATTGAATGGTTCCCTTTCCTACCGAATGTGCGAGCTTTTGGAGAAAAAAGGTGGCTCAACACACTATTGAAATTTTTTTTTTTTGAAAACATGTTAAAGGTTTATTTTAAGTAATTTTGATATTTGGATTGAATTGAAGATGATTGAAATATTCTTAAATGGTTTTTTGTTAAATTAAGACTCCAAAAATTGTTACTTATAGTTTTGAAATTTTCGTCAAATTATATATTTAAATATACTTTATAAGAAAACAAAAATTATTGTCCTAGATGGCTTGGCTTACCAGCAATGATTTAAAGAAAATCGATTTTATAGGTGTCCTATTCAAGTGCCGAGCAGTGTAAATATGGTTTTTGTTATATTAACTATGTAAGCTATTACTGTCCCGTTTTCAACGAGATCTCTAGCAGAACCTATTGGCCTTGTTTTTGTACTCTCTGCAAGAGTATATTGGGTTTGTGAAAAGTATGTATAGTATCCTAGTATCGATTTGTAGCATCGATTAATATAGCATAATCATCGCACATAAATATATTTCACTCTAAATTAACACTAACATTTGAGTATAATGTAAACTAAGCCAGTTATGAACTAAAGCTGAATGAATACAGACATATCAAATTTGGCGACGAGAAAAAAGGAATAAGTGCGCAGTTTTTTACAGTTCAAACGGCACAGCAGAGTTCTACGTTTTTACAGTACAAAAATAGAATATAATGACAGAACGAAGTACTGGAACAGCTTTGTTCAGTTTTGGGGCATATGATTTACATGTTACGACATTTGGACGATGGTTGCAGCGTTTGGAAACGGCAATGGATATTTACGGCTGTTATCATGAAAGGAAGCCCAAAATCTTACTGCACTATGTTGGCGCCACAACATACAACGTGATATGCGATAAATTAGCACCAGTGAAGCCCGAAGAAATGGAATTTAAGGGCATTTCGGATATGCATTTCGATCCAAAGCCAAATATAATTCTGGAGAACTACAGGTTCAATATGCGTAAACAGAAGGAGGGTGAGACGTGCTCCGAGTTTTTAGTAGCTCTACGATGAAAATAATGCTAATCATATGGCAAATGACTGCAAATTTATAGACGCCAAATGCCATTCTTGTGAAAAAATTGGACATTTAAAGAAAGTTTGCTTGAAAGAGAAGAAACAAGTAAATCAAATTGACGGAAATTCTGAGCCAGAGGTTCAAGAGATGTTCCACATAGTCAATAAATCGGACAAAAAAGGCAACGAGAGCAAAGGTGACATATGAATGCATGGTCAACAACACAAATATACAATTTGAGATTGACACAGGCTCACCAGTTTCGATAATTAATTTACAAGACGTAAAGAAGTATTTACCTCACAATAAAGTCAAAAAGTCTGACACGGAATTAATAAGCTATTGCGGCACAGCGCTGGAGGGACCAGTCGATGCCAAACTGTACATTGTGCGTTCTAATCGTAAACCACTGCTGGGACGAGAATGGTTACGGGACATTCAAATAGACTGGACACAGGTCTTGAACAATAAACTACAAGTAAATTGCGTCAAAGAGGATGAGCCTAGAAATATAGAGAGAATATTACGAAACGACTATCCGCAAGTATTCTCGTCAACGCCGGGAAAGATAGTGGATATTCAAACGCATCTTCATCTTAAGCCTACAGCAAAACCGAAATTTTTGAAAGCACGACGAGTTGCATTTTCATTGTAGGAGGCTGTGGAAGAAGAATTGAAAAGCCAAGCCGATGCTGGCGAATGGGCTACGCCGATTGTGGTGGTACGTAAACAAAATGAAGCAGTACGCATATGTGAAGATTACAAGGTCACGCTAAATCCAGAGCTGTTAGTGGACAAAAACCGGATTCCCACAGTAGAAGAACTTTTCAACAAAATGGCAGGAGGGAACAAATTCTTAAAATTGATTTGTCCAAGGCTTATCTATAGCTGGAAGTGTGTTCAGAAGACAGGCATTTGTTGACGCTTTTCAACACATAAGGGGCTTTACCAACCTACACGATTGATGTTTGGTCTTGCTAGCGCTCCAGCAAAATGGCAGACTAATGGAACAAGTATTTGGAGACATACCAGGCGTATCCGTATTTTTGGATGACATCAAGATCATTGCTGAAAACGATGAAATTCATGTGCAGAGATAAATACAATATGATAAATATAAGAAGCCAAGTAATAAGGGTGAAGTTCGAGCATTTTTGGGTTTGATAAATTACTACGGCAGATTTGTACAAAATCTGAGCACCATTACAAAGTCTTTAAATCGCTTACTTCAAGACGGCGTAGAATTTGATTTTGATTTAAATTGCAGGAAAGCATTCGCCGAACTAAAACATAAAATGCAAACAAAAACAGTTTTAACATTCTACGATCCAAGGGTTAAAGTCATCTTGGCGGTTGACGCTAGTCCAATAGGTTCGAAGCAGTTTTGAGTCATGAGTACGAAGATAGCACAGAGAAACCAATATAATTAGCATCGCAGACGTTGAGCAAGGTGCAGCAGCGTTAGTCAGGTGGATAAGGAAGCGTACGCAGTAATTTTTGGTGTTCGCAAGTATTGCCAATATTTATATGGAAGGAAATTTACACTTGTAACAGACAACGAAGCGATTGCCCAACAGAGAGAGAGAGAGATTATCAGCTGTGCCGGTCGTGTTTTTTCATCGCTCTGTTTATTTTATTATTTCTGCTTAAATGTGTAAACTATAATTGATTATTATTCATCATTAAATTTTTACTAAGTGATACCCTAAATCTGGTTTGTGCAAAGTTGGTTTTAGTGTGTATTTTAGCAAAATATCAACAATTTTATTAATACAGCGTCTCAGCTGTGTTTTTGTTTGTGCCCGTTTTTGCTGTGACCTTTGCTGAGCTAAGCAATAATAAGTTTGTGTGTTGCTTGCTTGCACTCAATTGTCTTTTACGCTTGCGTCCACGTTGTTGTTCTTGTTGTTTAACTGTTTCGTTAACATTTTGTTTTTGCACTTTTTGGGAATTCTGTTTTCGAGCATATTTGCTTACATCAAAGCAAACTTCACTCATATTCATCTCGTTTTAACTCCAAATTGGTTCAAAGTATTTTAAGTGAAATGGCCAGCTGTAAGAAAAATTGCTCTTGTGGCCCATCTCGGGACAGTGAGCAACCTAATTATGTGCACTGTTGGCTGTGCGATAATATTATGCACATTAAATGTGCAGGTCTCACTGGGCGTGAATTTGAAAAATTCATTTCCCCTGCCCTGGATTGAAATGGTCATGCCCAGTATGTATTGAGTTCCAATGCGATTTTTCACGTATGTACAATACTGTGAAAAAACAATTCCTTAAACTGCGCTCACTCGCTAAGCTGCTTAGCACTGATTTTGATATTAGTGCTGACTTGCTTAGTGACTATAAATTCGAGACTCCGCCTGACAAGATGTTGAGCTCTATTCAACATCTTTCATTACCTCTTCCGCCTGGTTCTCTCATTACATCACCGTTGCATAGTGGGCCTCCCTTTTAGTCTTTTTCTTCTACTCCCTGCAACTCCTTACCTTCCAATTCATCCATTCCTCCCGCTACTTCTCCAGTACCCGACTGGCCCTCATGCAACTATTCTTCCCCGGCTATGCCTGCCCCTCCCGTAGTCGCCCCATCACCCGTGATTAGATCTGTGACTGTTAATGGTGCAGTGGCCACGAGTAATAACTCGAAAGATCCCCCTATTCGGCGTAACAGTCGCTCTGTTGCCGCCCCGGCAGCTTCCCCTTCACCCCCTAATAATTCGGTGTTACCTGTAAACAACTCAAATGTTACAAGTAAAAACACCAAAAGCCCTCCAAGTCGACGTAATAGTCACCCCGTTGCTACTCCCATAGCAGTTCAGCCTCCCCTGCTTACGGTCGTGGCTCCACGTAAGCAGATATTTATATTTAGACTATCTGCAGATACGACTATTGAGTCTATTGCCGCTTTCATCGCTACCAAAACTCAGGCAGCGTTTTAATTTCTAAATTCAATTTCTCTAAGCAAAGAGAAATCTCATCATTTAAGATTAGTGTGTCCCCTGATCTTTTCCCTATCATATGTGATCCAAAGTTTTGGCCTCCTCATATGATTGTTCACGAGTTCAAACAGAAAAATAGAACTCCTTTAACACCTGTCATCTTTCCGGCTGGCGGTTCGACTCAAGCGACCCCAGTCATAACCTCAAAAAACTAGGCCCTGACCAACTAATCATTCTGTATCAGAATGTTAGGGGTCTTGGGTCAAAGTTAAAACAGTTATATAACAATAGTTTCTCTTTAGATTCTGACATTGTTGCATTTTCAGAGACTTGGCTTAATCCTAGCATATCTAATAATGAAATTATGTCGTCTAATTATAACATCTTCAGGCGCGATCGTCCTAATCGACGTGGTGGTGGAGTTCTTATTTCAGTAAAATCCTCCCTTAATGCTGAATAGACGTTTCGCCACTGGACGAACTTGAATTTGTTGCCGTTTAGGTTACTTTTTCGTCATTTTCCCTTTATGTAACTTGTTCTTACATTCCTCCTTCCTGAAAAATGTCGGTTTATTTACAACATTTCAATTTCATCAAAGAAATTTTCTGTCACATTCGTGATTGTGATTTCTTTGTGATACTAGGAGATTTTAACTTGCCAAACGTTTCCTGGACGTTTTTCGACAAGTTTGATTACATACCCACACCCAATAACGACTTTTTAGATAGTTTGATTGATCCTCCTTTTTATACTCTCTGCAAGAGAGAGTATATTGGGTTTGTGAAAAGTATGTAACAGGCAGAAGGAGGCGTGGCAGACCCCATAAAGTATATATATTCTTGATCAGCATCACAAGCCGAGTCGATTTAGCCATGTCCGTCTGTCTGTCCGTATGAACAAACAGATTTCAGAGATGGTAAGAGCTACAAGTTTGAATTTGGTCTCTATCGACTCGATATTAAGTCAGTCAATACAAGAATTTTTTTTTTCGATGCCACGCCCCGTTCGCCCACAATGAGCAAAAAACTAGAAACACCTCGTAAAAAATTGATGTTTTAGGCGAATATCTCAGTAACTATGGCACTTAGGAATACCAATTTTGGTACGCAGGTTCCTAGAGACGGCATAATTGTATTGTCATCAAAAATTTTGGACTGCCACGCCCCCTTTTCTCACAAGAAATAAAATAATTTGCAAACTTCAATGCCGATTTTAAGGCATATGTTCTTATCGTACAGTCTTGTAATTTCAAATTCGTTTGGAGACAAAATATATTAAACTATCCTGAAAGTTGCATATAAATCGGACAATAAGCAAAAGAGCTACACGCGTAACAAGTTTATAATTGAACGCAATGTCACTGTATGTGTGCAAGCGAGAAAGAAACATACAAACATTTGAATGAACGTTTACGCTGCTCTTGCGGCGGCAGCGGTGCCCGCGGACGCTGGCCGTGCCGACCAGTGGTGTATACATACATGCACATGCATGTACTTGTAAATGAGGCATTCCTTAATAGAATGCAAACTGATGTCATCTATACTGATTTCAGTAAAGTGTTTGACTCTGTAAATCATAACCTCCTTCTGCATAAACTAAGTATTTTAGGCTTCCCACCTTCCCTTCTTCTGTGGATATCATCATATTTTACAGGTAGAACCCAAAGGGTTATGCTTGGATCAGCCATATCTAAATCTGTCTTCGTTAGCCCATTGTCGCATACTTATGTATGCCGATGACGTGAAATTATTATTGTCTTATAAGGATCCCCCAGGTCATACGCTTCTTCAAGATGATTTAAATTCTATGCACAACTGGTGCATAACTAATCACTTGAACCTAAATTTTTCTTAATGCCTGTTCATGACGTTTAACAGGGTGACTCCTTACTTAGCCAACTATCACATTGACAATATACCTTTAAAACGTATATTGTCAGTCGATGACCTCGGTGTTCTTTTTGATAATAAATTAAGTATCACACATCATATTTCCACTGTAGTTAATAAAGCTAAGGGAACTCTTGGATTTATTAAACGCTGGTCTAAGGAATTTAATGATCCATTCGTCACCCAACTTTTTTACCCATCCCTAGTCCGACCCATTCTTAAGTATTGTTCATGTGTCTGGTCTCCTCAACATGCTCATAGTCAAGCTTTAATTGAGTCAGTGCTGAAGCAGTTTTTACTCTTCGCGCTTCGCGGACTTAGTTGGGACCCTTATCTTCGCCTTCTATCTTATTCTAACAGATTCTTGCTTCTGAATCTGCCATCCCTTACTAATCGGAGAAGAGTTCTTAAAGTAATCTTCCTCCATAAATTAATTATCGGTGATATCTGCTCTCCATCTCTTTTAGAACGTAAATGTAATATTCTCTCCAGGACCACTAGGTACTACATCCCTTTATCTCTACCAACATGCACAACTGACTATGCTTTGCACAATCGTTTTCGGGTATTATGCGCTAATTATAATGAACACTATAGATTGATTGATACATCTCTCTCTCTCTCTTCCATCTTAAAGCTTCTCTTTACAGCCAACTCCGTTATATCTCTGATTTCCAAGGGCAGTAAGAATGGAGTCTCTGCCATTCATTCTTCCCCTTAAATCAGAGATCTTTCGAGCTATTTTGGCAAAATTTTTTTTTTGATCTGGTTGGGTTTTTCTGGATTTTTCCCAGCCCTTGCAACAAATGTTGGATCAATTTGTTTGTTTGTATTCCCAGATTAATGATCTAATTATTATCTTTTTTAATTTCAGTTTAATTTAAATTTAAAATTTTTAATAATTACTTTTAATACTATGATAAGATCATATGCCTCAAAATCGGCATTGAAGTTTAAAAATTATTTTATTTTTTGTGGGAACGGGGGCGCGGAAGATCACAATTTTTAATGAAATGCGTTTATGCCGTCTCTAGGAACCTGCATACCATAATTGGTATTCCTAAGCGCCATAGTTACTGAGATATTCGCCTAAAACATAAATATTTTACGAGGTGTGTCTAGTTTTTTGCTCATTGTGGGCGAACGGGGCGTGGCATCGAAAAAAAAAATTCTTGTATTGACTGACTTAATATCGAGTCGATACTGACCAAATTCAAAATTGTAGCTCTTATCTTCTCTGAAATCTGTTTGTTCATATGGACAGACAGACGGACATGGCTATGTCGACTCGGCTTGTCATGCTGATCAAGAATATATATACTTTGTGGGGTCTGCCACGCCTCCTTCTGCCTGTTACATACTTTTCACAAACCCAATATACTCTCTCTTGCAGAGAGTATAAAAAGATTTAAAACAAGAAAGAAAGGTTATCTTCGGCTCGCCGAAGATTAAATACCCTTGCAGTCATGCATGTTGCGTTCATTGGATTCAGTTACCAGTGGTTCCTATGGATGCTGTATGATATAATAGTCCGATTTAGATGAGATTTGGTCAGTATATTCGATTCGATCCGAATGAAATTTGGTCAACAGCTAGGGAATGATAGCAAATGTTTATGGCGTGAGTTTGGTTGAAATCGCTCAATCGACACTGAATATTTTCATACTAGGCATTTTCATCATTATCAACCGATTGTTCCTATGGAAGCTATATGATATAGTAGTCCGAATTGGATGAAATTTGGTCAGCATATAGGGAATGATAGCTTATGCGTACTGCGTGAATTTGGTTGAAATCGATCAATAGACATTAAAAATTTTCATACTAAGCCTTTGAACCGATTGTTCCTATGGCAGCTATATGATATAGTGGTTCGATCCGAATGAAATTCGGTCAACAGCTGGAGAATGATGGCAAATGTTTATGGCGTGAGTTTGGTTGAAATTGCTCAATCGACACTGAAAATTTTCATACTAGGCATTTTCATCATTTTCAACCGATTGTTCCTATGGCAGCTATATGATATAGTCATCCGATCCGGCCGATTTTTACAAATGATCTGCCTGCAGAGAGAATACACATGTGTACCAAGTTTCATCAAGATAGCTTTAAAACTGAGAGACTAGTTCGCATAGAAACAGACGGACAGACAGACGGACATGGCTATATCGACTCGCCTGTTGATGCTGATCAAGAATATATATACTTTATGGGGTCGGAGATGCCTCCTTCAATGCGTTACAAACTTCGTGACAAAATTAATATACCCTCTGCAAGGGTATAAAAAGAAGGGGGCCTAGGTGACTACTTTGGGGTAGTCAATTAGTGAGAGAACCCTCCGTCGACGCTTAAAGCATATGACATACATCACAAAAACAAGCAAAAGAGGCTGATCTTCGCATAGGAACATGTGAGCAAACCAAATGAGTTATGGAGAAGCGTTTTATGGACGGATGAAAGCGCCTTTGAGTATAACTCATCAAAAACTAAATTATTTGTGAGGTTGCCCATCGAACAAAGAAAAAAATACGGCCCGCTAACCAAAAAGTGAGCCATGGTGGAGGCTCAGTTATGTTCTGGGGGGTGTGTTGCGTATAGTGACCAGGGTGACTTCGTTCCTTTCGAGGGATCGATGAATTAAAATCAATATTTGACCACATTGAATGCTCATGCACTCCGGTGATCGGCTAATCTGCGAATCATTTATTTTGAATCAGGATAATGCCCCATGCCATAAGGCCCGCGTGATAACAAATTTCTGAAGGATGTTGGAGTCAACGTTTTGAACTGACCTCCTCAAAGTCCAGATTTAAATATAATATAAAACGTCTGGTGTCGTGTGAACCGCAAGAGATAAGTTTCGTTAAATAAAACTCGAGAAGAAACAATTGCTGAGCTCACTACTCTTTGGAAGGGACATCTCCAGAGATTCTTCAAAACTTGGTTGATTCAGTGCCAAGACGTCTCCAAAAGTCATTGAAGCTAAAAACAAGAAAGAATGCTATAGTCGCCTCGCGACTTTAGGATACCCGTTACTCAGTTTCATTATATTATTTACAATGGGGTATGATAATAATAATAGAAACATCGTTTAGGCAATCGAACCTAGTGAGTTTAATTCAGATGGCTTGAGAAACACACAAAATTTTCATACAAATTTATATGAAGAGTATTATTTAAACCAATCGTCCCTATGGGAGCTATACGAACCGATTTGGATCAAACTAGGTCAGTATATGTACTTTCTGTGTAAGTTTGGTTTAGATGGCATTGATAACAAAAAAGTTTTCTATACTAAAACATGCCATTTTTAACTTTGTATGAACATAGAACGCCCTAAAGTGAGCGTGTTAAAAAACAAAAAACTTGTACTGCTTGGGCATTTTAACTTTGCGACCTCTTATAGTCTGTGAGTCTGTTCATACAGACAAACGGACGGATGGACAGAAGGACATGGCTATATCGACTCGGCTATTAAGGATGATCAAGAATAAATATATAAACTCTACGAGTAAAAAGTATAAAAACCCAATTTACTCTACCAGAGTATAAGCATTTGAGTCAAAATTAGTTAGCATAATCACATTGATATTTATACCCGTTACTCGTAGAGTAAAAGGGTATATTGTAATCGTTGGAATGTATGTAACAGGGAGAAGGAGGCGTGGCAGACCCCATAAAGTATATATATTCTTGATCAGCATGACTAGCCGAGTCGATATAGCCATGTCCGTCCGTCTGTGTGAACAAAACGATCTCAGAGACTATAAGAGCTAGAAAAGCCCGAGTGGTCGCAAATGAAAGATAAAATGCCCAAGCAGTACAAGTTTGTTTTAGTTTTTGACACGCCCATTTTAGGGCGTTATATGTTCATACAAAGGTAAAAACAGATTAAAATAGCATGTTTTAGTATAGAAAACTTTAGCAATGCTATCTAAACCAAATTTACACAGAAACTACACGTCTAGGGACTATATACATTGACCAAGTTTGATCCAAATCGGACAACTATATCGTATAACTCCCATAGAGACAATCGGTTAAAAATACGCTCCAAATATGAATTTATATGAATAACTTTTGGGTTGGCCAAGCAATCTTAGTGAAAGTCACACAGAATATATTTGTCAACAATATAAACATACTGACGTAAAGTCGCGAGGCGACTTTTGTATTCCTTCTTGTTTTAATATACTGAGTCAGTATTACTAACTTAATTTCAATCAAATAGGATACACATATACATATTTATATCATATAACTTCCATTAAAACAAACGGTCCAATTCCTACGGAAACATCAAATTCTTATTAAATGTACATACATATGTAGTATGAAACGGATTAAGACTTAAGCACATGTCATTAACATACATGTACATATCTTCATAAGAATTCCGGAAAAATTATAGCAATCTCCCTTAGTGCAGAGGCTTCGCTATCAGATCCATGACACGCGTTTCGAGTGTCTGACAGTCCATAGAGGGAGCGTATGCAACTTGGCTGACTGTACACACCCTTAAATACCTTAGTAGGGCCCATTAGATTGCGCCACTTTTCAACACACAACTCTGATTGTAGTATAAGAGCATAACAGGGACCGCTAAGATTGACACGATTACCAAACAATAACAACAAGACGAAAAATTTACGCACCTGCGCATAAAGCTGCTTAAACGATGATAGAAAAATTCGCCTTTATGCTCAGCATAGAAATTTTGCGACAGTTGCTTTGTTAAATACACTTCTTTGGCTCTCAGAATGGTAAAGTTGTTTTTTATCAGCGTGTTTATTTGTTGCAGTGCGTAACTATTACGCATCACGTGTGGTTTGATTAGCGCTAGTGTTATTTCCATGATTATATCAAGTGGGATTTTTTCTAAAAATGTTTAACCGACTTATACAAAATAATATAGGGATTCCATGAGTTATAGTAGATTAGTTTAAGTTTAAATTTGGGTCTAAGTATATACATATAAGCTGATCTTTTCGGTTCAACGTTCATCTTTGAACAAGTTATATATGCACATGTGTAGAAAAATTCATCATTTTAACACATTACAAAAACAAGAAAAATGCTATAGTCGCCTCGCGACTTTAGGATACCCGTTACTCAGTTTAATTATATTATTAACAATATAATATATTATTAATAATATTAATAATATTACAATCGGTTAGGTAATCGACCCTATTGATTTTAATTCAGATGACTTGAGAAACGCAGAAAATGTTCATACAAAATCATATTTACAGCGTATTTTTGACCGATTGCCCTATGGGAGCTATACGATATAGTCGTCCGATTTGGATGAAACTTAGTCAATATGCTTATATTATTTAAAGATATATTCTGTGTAAGTTTCACTTCGATTGATTGGCCAACGCAAAAGTTATTCATATAAATTCATATTTGGAGCGTATTTTTGACCGATTGTCCCTATGGGAGCTATATGATATAGTTGTCCGATTTGGATCAATTTTGGTCAGTATACGTAATCCCTAGACGTGTACTTTCAGCGTCAATTTGGTTTAGATAGCATTACTAACAAAAAAGTTTTCTATACTAAAACATGCTATTTTTACCTGTTTTTACCTTTCTATGCACATAGAACGCCCTAAAGTGGGCGTGTCAAAAAACAAAAGAAAACTTGTACTGCTTGGGCATTTTATCTTTCGTTTGCGACCACTCAGGCCTTTCTAGCTCTTATAGTCTCTGAGATCCTTTTGTTCACACAGACGGACGGACTGACATAGGTATATCGACTCGGCTAGTCATGCTGATCAAGAATATATATACTTTATGGGGTCTGTCATGTCTCCTTCTCCCTGTTACATACATTTCAACGAATACAATATACCCTTTTACTCTACGAGTAACGGGTATAATTATCAGAATAATGTATTTTGATAATGTATTTTATCGTGGGATAAATTTTTTCTAAGAAAAACTTCAATATTTTACCAACCATTTGATAATTTTTTTTTTGTATGTACATACAGCTATAGCTCCCATAGGACAAATCGGTCGCAAACTTGTGAATTATATGACTTGATTAACACTACAAGTATTGTTAATTGAGTGATCGCAACCAAACTCACACATTTTATGTATGTATATAACTATCCTTACCAAGTTTTTTCCGACTTGGACAACTATAGCCATTGGACAAACCGGTGAATTGTAGACATAATGTATTACTTGAGCGATTGCCACTAAAATAAACACATTATGTGCATAACGTGATTATAACTATCCTCACCTACTTTGGTTCGGATCAGTCAACTATATGCTGTAGCTCCCAAATGACAAACTGGTCAAAAATTGCTTACTGGTATTGTAAAATGCGCACTCGAGTCAGAACGGGTGATGTAAAAAAACATCGATGCATCGAGCACCGATGGTTTTTTTTAGCGATGTTTATCGATGTTGTTCGATGGTTTTGTTGATGTCGATGGTAGTCGATGCATCGATGTTTGACAGAACATCGGGTGTTAAATTTCACAACATTGCAGAACGTATGGTTTCAGTGCCACATGGAAAAATTCTCGAATTTGTTTTATATATTTACCCTGTGTTTGCAATGCCAAAGTAAGTAAATTGTGGAAAATATATATAAATATAGTTATTTGCAATTACAAATGTATTTATTCTAGAATAACAACAAGAACAAGCTTTTGCTGGAGGCACTTTACAAAAATCGATGCATCAATGTTTGTAGCCGATGTTTCTCACAACATCGATTTATCATTTTGCAAACATCGATGAACATCGACATCGAAATTTCGACCCAAATTTACATCACTAAAACGGGGTCTTTTACAGTCGGCTTGCTCAACTGTAGCATTCCTTATATTTTTTTTTAAAATAAATGTTTATATTTCGTCAAAGACTTTCAACTCATCATTTTTTACTTTATCGTTTTTGTATTTCGTCTTCTTTAGGTACTTCGCTGGTAAGCTATAATCGAAGTCACATTTTCTGTGTGGACGTTATTCAAAAAGAAATTTAGCT
Source organism: Drosophila cardini (assembly GCA_018903735.1). Classification (NCBI taxonomy): domain Eukaryota; kingdom Metazoa; phylum Arthropoda; class Insecta; order Diptera; family Drosophilidae; genus Drosophila; species Drosophila cardini. Next base: position 224,760 of record JAEIGM010000057.1, read on the forward strand.
TTTGAGTGATCGTTATCTATAATGATATCGTTTGTTAAAAATTGCATGCGAACAAATTGATACAAACTAAATAATGTCTGTTTTTTTTCAAGTGGTTTTTTAAAATAGCCAGATTATTAGCTACTTAATAGAAATAGCTAATAGAAAACTAGCTAGATCTAGCTAGAAAACAGCTGATTTAGCAACACTGCACATAATATGAATACAATGAACATACAAGTTAAGTTCTTCCTTAGCTGAGTAGACTGGACTAGAGTTGCGTCAAGCCACCCGTCAGAACACGTATCGTCGGTCATAACTGAGTTCTCGACCGATATATGTAGGGATTACCTCAGCATGCTTATGATGGTTGTAACCAGCGAATAGTTAAGTCATTTCTTTTAGGTTTAGTTTTCGGTTTTTATTTAATAAGCTTTCTAAGTGTGATCCGTCTTCAGTGCCTACTCGCTGAGTTCTGCTTTTGCCGGCCGGCGTGAGTTCCCATGAAGACCAGATTATCAAATTCCCAGCGACAGCGGCGCCGACATTGCACTTGCCCTCAGCGTGCAATTTGCCAACACGCGCATTTGTTGTTATTGCGCCGAAATCCTATCGCCGCGTATAATTGTTGTTGTTTCAGCCAAAAAGCTGCTCGTGTTGTGCAACAGCGGATATGGCGTTGCAGTTTTAACAGTTAAGTAATGAGTTAGCACAGGGCTGGCGGGGCTAGGAGAGAACCGCTGGTAAACGGTCATTGCACCGTCTGGGGTCAGCTTACGTGCTCGTGAGAAGCGACGGGGGAAGGGGCAATGTCAGGTGTTAACTTAAATATATAAAAAAGGGACGACTGCATTCTTTCTTGGTTTTCTTTTAATAAAATAAAGAACATGTAACAACTCGTATTTCATGGATTATTTATGCTTTTATTTATTAATTAACAATCTTCATATCTAACCAATTATAGAACACGTGTCTCTTCTCCACAGATGATCTATTATTGCCAATTAGCCCCCGCTCTCAAATATCGATATGGCAGGGTTGCCACATCTCTCCTTTCTTTTAAGCTTCAGCTTTTACCCTGTCCTTGGTTCCTCTAGAGTTGAATGCTGACCTGAAAATACATTTGTTCGGAAAATGAATTAAAAGGCATTTGTGAAGATTCGCTTGAAATCAGTGGAGATGGTGTGGAACCTCCTTTGAGTCTCCATTATTGGGCGGCCACTTATCCGACGGTATTTTCTTGCAATGGCTCACATTCCTTCTGATTTTCCTCCCATTTCCAAAAAGTTCCACTTCATATCTATTCCTTTCGACAACTTCATACTCCGTTGTTTCAAAGTTAGGTGTTAGTTTAAAGGGAAATATAACGTTTTGTCTCCGACCTTTATCCCAGACTCTTTAGCACCTCTAGTCTTATTAGCTGCAGCCTTTCCTTTTTGTTTATTCACCAGATCATTATCTCTTGCTGAGGTATCTACAACTTCCTCGAGTCTCGAGTGATGTCTCGAATATCCAGCCACTTGTCTCTTATGGTCCTGTTGAACATAAGTTCCGAATGTGTAGAACCAGTAGTACTATGAGTTGTCGTATTGTAGGTTAATATAAATTTTTGTAGCTCCTCTTTAAAATTGGCTTTATTTAACGCAGCAATCTTAAGCCGTTTGCTCAACGAACGATTCATATTTTCCACTTCATCGTTAGCTTGCGGCCAATACGGAGGCGTCGTTATCAAAGTAATGAAGTTTTTGAATTGGGCGCTGCCGGCCGTTATCTGTCCTTAATGACTTTGGTATGCCAAGCCTAGAGAAGATTTCCTTCCTTGGCCTTCATCGAAAGAATCGCATAACCGTATTTTGAAAAGTCTTGATATTGAGTCGGCAATGTTTTCCTTCCCCGAGCGATACACAACTTTAAATTTGAACGCCTGTAGTCTTAACAGCCAACGTTTGATTCTTGCTGGAGGCTTTGATGTTGTTTTAAAAATTGACTCCAGCGGCTTGTGATCAGTGACTAGTTCGAACTCCAATCCAGCAACGTAATAGAAGAACTTCTCAACAGCCCAAACTAACGCCAGGGTTTCCTTTTCAGTTTGCGAGTAACGTTTTTCCACCTCCGATAAACACTTGCTTGCGAAGCTGATGACTACCCATTCGTTGGTCTCATTCAATTGCAACAGAACACCGCCAAGCGCCACCGGACTTGCGTCTGCAATTACTTAAGTGCGTCTGTTTGGGTTAAAATACTACAATTCTGGGATACGAGCCAGCCGGCTCTTTAGGTCAACAAACGCTTTGTCTTGACTTCTTGACCACATAAATTTGCTGTTGGCCTTAAGTAGAGCTCTTATCGGCTCTGTAGTGTCTGACAAGTCTGGAATGAACTTTCCCACGTATGTTACAAGGCCCAAGAAGCTTCTTAGTTCCTGTTTTGTCCCAGGTGGTCGAAAATCCAAAATCACTTTCACCTTCTCTGGATCCGCCGCAATGCCGTTCCTTGATAAGATGTGTACCAGAAATTTTAGTTCATTTGCCTTATACATGCACTTACTTTTGTTCAACAGCACATCATTGTCTCCACACAGTTTCAGAACTTCTTTTAAGGCTTTATCGTGCTCGTCTTCGGATTTCCCAAAAATTATAACGTCGTCCAAATAATTATGTGCATTCTTGCAAGGTGCCAAAAATTTCAGGTGCTGAGTTTACACCAAAAAGAAGACGTTTGTACCGAAACAGCCCTTGCTGTGTTACGAAATTTGTTATTTCGCTCCTAGACTCGTGAAGTTCTAACTGATGGTATGCATCCTTAAGATCCAGCCTTGAAAACCATTTCGCACCCCTGGCTTTTGTCATTAATTTCAATTATGTCATGATCCCAGGCCTCTTTTAATATATCTGCCACTTTATCTTCCAGTGCCACTGGAACACGTCTCATTGGTTGATGCACTGGCTTTACGCTGGGGTCAATAGTCAACTTAATCAGCCTGTCCTTTATCTTTGGAAACGACAATGAGGTTTCAATACGACAAGCTTCTAAACCTAATTTTAGAACGTTCAGCTGTATAGCCGTTTTCTTTTCCAGAAGAGATTGACTATCTTTTTCTATTACGTAAAACGTAGCAATCAATTCTTGGTCCCTTTTCACAGTTACAGGGGCTTCAAAAACTTTAAGAACCTTAAGAGGATCATCCGTTGCATACGCTTTAAATCTGTCCGTTGCTTGAGATCTCACATTCCAAATAACAGCGTTGTTACTACACAGGAATTTCCAATGCTGCTCACACAGCAAGTTTGCAGGCGATCCTGAATCGATGATCATTTCGATTGGTTCACCTCCGATGTTACATATAATGTTGTCATAATTACTTGCCGACCCAGCAATCCTGAAGCACTCCAGCTCCTTACCGTCATCATCACTTTCTAATTGGTCATTAATGCTCCGAACATTTGAATATACTTTGCGCCTCTTTGAGTTAAAGTATCCACCCCTGTTCGATGGTCTCTTCGAGTTTCGAGCTCTAATCTGCTTAGCGAAATGGCCAACTAAATTGCAACGTTTGCAAACTTTATCACGCGCCGGGCATCTTTCGCTATTAGCATCATGATCCTCATGTCCACATCTTGTGCAATCCTTAGGTAGCTCTTGCCCAAAACGTTTCTTTACGGAAATTTTGCTGACGCTGTCGGTTGCCTTGTCACCCAGCATAGTGTTTGACTGCTTGTTGACTTGCTCATGGACTTGGCAAGCATTTATTAAATCATTCAGTGCCTGCTCTGTTTCCAAAAATATCTTCTTCAAGTCGTTCGCAGCCCATGAGTCGATTATTTTGTCGGCAAGGCAAATCTCCTCAATTTCAGCTTTTGTTGTACCATATGAACTCTTTGCAAGTTGTTGTCGCAGACGAATTAAGTACATGTTAAATGTTTCGCCTTCAACCGCTGACAAATTCAGAAACAGATGTCTCTCGAACGTATTCCGCATCGTATTCGACTACCGCTCCCGGTATGTTGTAAATTATCTCTTGCAGTTGTAGGCCTCCCAGATATAAAAGCTTATTCTTCTTCTTTGGTATCGACGTGATATCTTCCGCGTCAAGATATATTGTGAAAGACCTTAACCATTTTTCTCATTCATGCCGAAGTAGCGATTTTTCAATTGTATCACAACGAAATGGTTTAATTTCCGACATGATATTCGAAAAAGTCTCCACACCTAAAATATAAGATCAAATGAGTGTTTGTTCATTCGCGCTGCACATTCAATTGAATATGCCCCCATACACATTTGCGTCTACTGCGCCCGTCCGGTGCATTTGCACCTCGCTTCTCTTTCTTTCATTTGTATTCTTGGAATATTTAAGTTCCCCGCACTCTCTTCGTACATTTGTACGATTCGTGCTTTGTTGATACATTTGAATCATTTTATTTTTCCTTTGTGCCCTTCTCGTACATTTGTACGATTTGCGCTTATTTTGATATATTTGAATCATTTTTCAATTTGCACATTTGTGTCTTGCCACAAACATTTTTACCGTAGCCGCTGCAAAAGTTGCAAACATTTGTTCTTCTTTCTTAATTCCGTGTTCTCCTTATTTAACGAGCTATCCCATTTTCGTCGCCAATGTAACAACTCGTATTTTATGTATCATTTATGCTTTTATTTATTAATTAACAATCTTCATATCTAACCAATTGTAGAGCACGCGTCTCTTCTCCACAGATGATCTATTAACATATCGATAGTTGCCAATCAGCGCCCGCTCTCAATAATAGATATGGCAGGATTGCCACAGAACATAAAACAAAGATGTATCAATCAAGGGCCTTCAACTCCTTAAATTTCATATTGTTCAGTGACGAAACATACATGTTACTAAAATGAACAAGAAAGAAAAATACAGTCTACCACGCCCGGCCGTATTTTATTCCCGATTATATGATTATATTATTAAAAGCGGTATCCGGGTAACAAAAACAAAGAAATAACCAAACACGTCCGATTACTAGTAAAGTGCGCCGCTCGAATTCGTTCTCGAAAATGTAAACTAAAATCGGTATCTAGGGAACGCTACGTGGAGGTCATTGCGATGCAATTTGATCTTTAAAATAGATCCTCGCGTCGATTTTAAATGCGTGATTGAGTCCGAGGCCAACTTTAACGCCCCACGTGCAACGTAAACGATCATTCCTATTTTAGTTATACAAACTTTGTATATTTCTGTCTCACTTGCACACATGCATGGACATTGCATTCAAATGTAAGTTTTTATATAACCATAAGTTTCTTAATTATAGTCGGATTTGTATGCAATTTTCAGGATAGTTTGATATCATTTATCTCTAAACTAATTTCAGATAACAATACTGTACGATAAGAATTTTTGCCCTTAAAACGGTAAGCAATTTTGAAAATTATTTTATTCATTATGGGAAAAGTGGACGTGGACGCCCAAAATTTTAAGTGACTTTGGATTAATGCCTTCACTAGAAACCTGCCTACCAGCATTTGTATTCCTAAATGCCACACTTTTTGAGAAATTCGACAAACACATTGATTTTTTTTCGAAGTGTTTCTAGTTAGACCCCGTACTCTAAAAAAGAGTATGGGGGTCTATTAGGTTTGTCTGAAGCGAAATGTGCGTAACAGGCAGAAGGAGGCTTGGCCGACCCCATAAAGTATATATATTCTTGATCAGCATCAACAGCCGAGACGATATAGCAATGTCCGTCTGTCCGTCTGTCCGTCCGTCTGTATGATCACCTAGATCTTTTAAACTACAAGAGCTAGAGCCACCCAATTTGGAATGAAAGTCCGTCTGCTTCGCGAGCAGATCAAGTTTATTTCAAATCTTTGCCACGCCCCTTACCGCCCCCGCAAATTGCAAAAAACAATTTTCACATTACCATAACTTGAAAACTACTAGAGCTAGAGAGACCAAATTCACACACTATGTGTATGGTACCTATATAACTATCCTCACCAAGTTTGATCTGGATCGGACAACTATAGCCTATAGCTCCCATAGGACAAATCGGTCAAAAATAAAAAATTTGTATGAAGACACGTAATGTTAGTTGAGCGATCGCAACCAAACTTACAGAGAATGTGTGAATAATTATTAAAAGTATCCTCACCAAATTTGGTCCAAATCGGACAACCACAACATATAAAATAAATTAATCAAAAATGTTGAGTTTTATGAATAAATTGTTTGTTTACACTGCTTGCAATAGAAGATGAACACAAACTGCAGCAAGCAGTACAGTGTGTTAACTGAACAATTATTATAAAAGATTTAACTCTACGTTTAGCTACCGCAACTTCAATAAGGAGCGTGGTCTAGGTAGTAGAGATGCGCGCTTCGTACGTGTTGGTCAGCCCGGGGTCCCGGTTTCGAATCCAGTCAGTGACAAATGCTATTTGTTTACTTTTTAAATTTTAATTATTTACATAAACTTCAATGCGGAGTGTGGTCTAGATAGTAAAGATGCCTGATCTAATTCTTCGCACTTGTATGTGAACCCGGGACCATGGGTTCGAGTGCCGTCAGGGACATTTTATTAATTTTGATTGTATAACAAATAAATATTACATGTAAATGCAGATAGTCGAGCACTTTCAAGAGAGGGGTGTGGTGCAGCTGTTAGTGCACTGACGCGTGTGCGCGGAGTCCGAGGTTCGAATCCCGTCAGTGAATTGTTTTGATTTTTTTTTTTTTTTATTCAAATTTAAAATTAAATTTAAATTTAATTTAAAATTGTAAAACAAGGCATATTTTTTTAAAATAAGCCAAGTAAGGAAATTGTGCATTTAATTGTGTATATATTTACATACATTTGTATACAAAAATGTATGTATACAAAATGTGAATCACTCCGTTTTTCTTGTTTTTCGAATGGAAAATGCGCACTTCTGTGAGTACGGGGTCTTTTACAGTCGGCTCGCTCGACTGTAGCCTTTCTTACTTGTTTTTTGATTATTATGGTCAAATGGGGCGTGGCATCGAAAATAAAAAAGAATTATTGTATTGGCTGACTAAATATCGACTCGATATTGACTAAATTCAAACTTGTAGCTCTTACCATCTCTGAAATCTGTTTATTCATACCGACAGACGGCAAGACAGACGGACATGGCTATGTTAGCTCGTCTTGTGATGCTGATCAAGAACATATATACTTTATGGGGTCTCTTTTTGGGAAAGGGGGGCGAACAGGGAGCTTCATCAGAAAAATACGAAGAGTTTTGTATAGACTGACTAAATTCGAAATCTGCTTCTTCATACAGACACACTGGCAGACGGACATGGCTATATAGACTCGTCTCGCGATGTGATATACTTACATACATACATATGTATAATGTCAAATGTATATGTATGTGCGTACATACAAACAGATGTTTTTGTTTCAATGTTTTTTACTGAAAAACTATTCCTTCTAATACCCCAACACCGGTTATAATAATATCATATAATCGGGAATAAAATGCAGAGAGTGTTATACGGTCGGGCATGCTCGACTGTACTGTTCTTTCTGGTGAATTCTTCTTTTATTAATGTGAACAAAAAGATGCAGCGGTTCACCGCTTGAATGAGTATCCGCATACAAAGTAACAACCAAGATAATGAACGACCTGCGCAATAAACTTATCGACCAACCCGCGCGAGCTCTATGTTGGTGTATCATATTTCATATGCAACGTATCCAAACAATCCGGTCAGAACAACGGCCAGCCCTTCTGATTATGCCGCAACTGCTGAGTTATTATTCGAATTATGCTGAGTTGGCTTGCCGTCTACGAGCCTATTGCATGTTTAAGAATCAGTGTACTTTGTACCATTAATGTATTTCATATTTAATCCAAGATACTTAGTTTAAGTTCTATGTTATTTGTTCTGGCAAAATCAGTTTTTTACGATAGCTTGATAATAGATATACATTGCTCCGGCACACAACCGTAATCATAATATTTATTAATTAATAAAACAGTATCCCAACCTAATCTGCATAGCCAGGAGCTGCAGCGATACAATGCATGCATGAGTTTACCGCATACACACGGAGTATTTTTATGGGTTCTTGTTTCTGTGTTTTTTTTTAACAAAGTCACTTTTTGAATAGATAATGTTTCCATAGTCGCGGAAAAAAAACCCATTAGTAAATTTTTACTCGTGTGTTTTTCTACCTGAATTTTTTTATTTAAGGTTGTCAATTGTAATAAAAGTAATAAATAATAGTTAAATTAAGAAGCAACCAAATTGCATTTATACATTTTTTCATCAAAGTCTTACATCAAATATGGTCTAACAAACTTAAATTATATAGTTTATTATTTACTAGAATCTTTGTGAGCAACAGCTTACAGGTTAATTATTGTACACCTGTAAACATTTTGCAACGCCTATTCATAAATGTGAGCATAATTTAATAATCATTTGGGTTGACAAACATGTACCTTCCGAATACCTGTTTGAATTTTTTTTACCGGAATATTCTACCGGAATATTCTATTTATTTAACCTTATTATATAGACGTTGATGTACTAACGAGGCAGTACATTCAAGTGGCATTACAACACCAAGCAACGTGCTAACGAAAAACGCGAAACGAATTTATTAGTTAACACGATTACAATATAATAAAAATACATTACAATACGACAAAATATAAAATAATTTATATAAACTATATTAATTAAAATCTAGACAGGCGACAAAAAATAGAAGTTCTAATTTAAGGGATAGAAGTAGAACTACCTACAACTCGAGAAAGTTTGTTGCAGTTACAACACAAGATTCGGAAAGAAAGAGGTGAAGAAACTTTTTAGTGGGTCTGATCGGCACTGCGAAATTAATCAGGCTAATTAATTCAGTGGAATCAATTTCGCCGTTGATTCGTTTGTGTAAGAAGATTACACCAAGCACTGTCCTACGATCAGACAAAGAAGGAAAATTTAATAGCAGAAGTTTGCTATGATTAGATGGCAAGCGTATGCTAGTATTCCAGTTATGGGCTAGTATTCCAGATTCTATTCTATCTTGATAAATACTGTATTGGGGAGACCAAATACATGATCCATATTCAAGAATAGAAAGTACCAAGGTGGTGAAAAGTGTTTTTGTTGAATAGGGATCGTTAAATTATTTCGGCCAGCGCTTTATGAAACCCAGGACACCAAAAGCACGGTTAGTAATTGATGAAACATGCCTATCTATCAAATTTGAGATTTGGATTCATAAGGATACCCAAATCAATGACCGACTCAATTCTGCGAAGGGAGTTGCCATTCAAAATTATATTTTGAATACAAGGGGGGTCGCCCACTGAAGGACATTACGTTACACTACACTTACTAAACAGAGTTTAACGTTGCCGGCATACATGAGCACCCGGGAGTGACTGATTGCTGATGGCAGATCATTTATAAACAATATAAATAAGAAAGGACCCAGATGGCTGCCTTGTGGAACGCCTGAACTAATTTGAACAGACTTCGATAGTGTTTCTTTAAAATAAACCTGTTGTGTTTTAGAAATCCACAGTATAAAGCTATAAGAACGTCCCAAAAGATTGAGTTTATGTGGTTAACGGAGTCAAAAGCCTTGCTAAATCTGTATAAATGACGTCAGTTTTTTTTTTTTTAAGCCTTGCAAAGCGGATGATGTGAACTCTAACAGGTTAGTGGTAGTAGATCTATATTTCACAAATCCATGCTGGCAGGGTGAAATCATAGATATACGGGAATGTTGCGGTGAGAAGATATTAATTTCTCAAAAGTCTTGAGGATAGCACATTACATGGAAATACCTCTATAGTTGCAGACATTGGACTTGTTTCCTTTTTTGTGAAGAGGAATAATATAAGATGATTTCCAAACTTCAGGGAAACAGCATGATTCAACAATGGCCGGTCCAGGTGAAAACCAGGCTTAATAGCTTTTAGATGAAGTAAAAGCGAAATTTCAGTGATTACTGGTGCGAAATTACAATTGAAGGAACTAACACAATAAGGGTAAGGTGAATTAGCATTATAATCCCGCACACTATTAGTAGTTTAAAAAGAAATCGGCAAAAATTTGGCGATAGCTTGATCTGAGCTAGCAGTTCGTCTTTCAAAGTCTACACTAGATGGAAGCGTTGATGATTTATGCTTGGAATAAACGAAGCTATAACACCGTCTAGGATCCCTTCAGAACTGTTGTCTGCATTCAGTAAGGTATTCCTTATCACAACTAAATAAATGAACAACAAGACTTGATGGTTTTGGCACAAAAATTGAGCTTATTTTATTTCTTACATTCCTAGTCTTATATAGCATCAGACAGAGCTTTACTCTAAGATATTTACTATAGTATTGTACCACACGCACAGGATACAGCGCGGTTTTATATTTAGATCTATTTTAATCTTAGGCTTTGTTTCCAAGCATGGTAACGGGTCCCAAGCATAGATAAACAATGTGTTCTTAGATTAGAAATTATAGTTTCTTAATAAATAAATAATATCTGCGTTGTTATTTTCTCTTTACATAAAATGTTTCTTCTAAAACAATAACGGTCAATGAAAACAGAGAAAACAAATCGAGCGATCAGATAGCAAGAGAGATAAAACGAAGAGCCAGTTTCCCTGAATCTCTTATAAAATCTCGACTTCCTATTTTCAATCAATTTTAACTCTCGGGTAAACTAAACCGGAACACAGACATCAAGTAAGACATTCCAAGTATAAAAAACATTATGATGGCACTATCCATATCTCTACACATGAACAGCTGGGATAACAGTTCATGTAAACTGTTAAAATCGGCTTAGTAGATTCACTATTAGTACTGGTCACCCGAACAGGTAAATTATTCAACCCCTCCAAAGTCGGGTGATAAGGATCTTCAGGATTGGATAAGGGTGTGGTACGGGAAACAGAATAGCTGGATGGATCCAAAACAAAAAATCAAATAAAGCATGCTATTTAATGAATTTGGTATAGAATTGATCTAAAATAATGAAACAACCCATAAAAAAAATCGTGCTGGGTCGTAGGGCTCGACACCGCAGAGTCAGGATTCGAAGTCCATGTAGCTCCTGCAATAATAAAACCACTGAGAACAACAAGAAAATCACGATTGGATAGGGAGACTGATTTAACAGCTTAAAAATGTAATTAATAAAGAGAAGAGTCAGAAGATGGAAGAATATAGGAACAAGTTATGAAATCACTAATGTTATTTAGGCATAACTTAATAGCAACAAATTCAGTATCTATAGGGAAATCGATTATTGTTTCTTCCGAGGATAAATTAACATCAACGGCAATAAGCACACCACCACCGCGGCGAGATGTACGATCTTTTTTATAGATAGAGAATTTATTGGATAGAATTTCAGAGTTTAGAATATCGGGCCTTAACCATGTTTCGGAAAAGGCCACGACTTGAAAATGAAATGACAGACTATTTAAATAGATATTACTTAGCTTACTACAAAGACCTCTAACATTTTGATAGGCAAATGAGAGGAAGAAGTTAGTTTTTTCCGGCATCAGAGACCAAAACAGATTTGGGAGGCAGTGCAATCGGAGTCCGATTTCTTTTTTACGCTGTATATTCTTTTATTATTAGGTGGTCTGGCCAAAATTCTTTACAGCAAATTGTGCTGAAATATTTGGCAGGAACAATTGGTTCGTAGGGACAACTTCTGTGGGTAAAATAAAATTGTCTTTTTTTACTAATTGTTATATTTGGAGATGGGAAGGAAAAATGTATTAAGGAAGGTGCGGGCAAAGGCCAATCGACAATCTAAAAGTGGCCTTTTTACGCTTTGGAGAATCATTCAAGACTTTTAAATCTTTGAATTCTTTATCCAAAGCTGCGAAACTATCGGACAGACTTTTAAATCTGCCAAATAGATCACCAAAGCCTCTTTTAGTGTGTCTCATGAAGCTCATCATATCCCTTTCGACATCCCTACAAGCTTCGCATGTCCACTTTAAACTTGATTTAGACAAAACCCACCTTAACGTTTGTTCGAACCTGGCAATTAGGATTGTAGCAGACGTACATGTTGATAAAAATTGACTGTTAAAGCAAAACGAAACAGAAATATAATAATAAAAAAATATATATAAGCTGAAGCTAATCAAGCACTGTAGCAAAAATTAGTACAAAATGAAAATAGTAGGCAATCTAGGAATAATTTGCAAGCTACTGATGTTTACTTTCAAAGTCAGTGCAAAAAACAAATTACAAGTTACAAGAACAAGCGCAGAAATAAATAAACAGAGTGTGTTGCTGTTAAATTGTTTTTTTTTCTTTAAAAACAAAATTATTTAAAATTGGCTTTGTGATTATTAAAACAATGGGTAACACAACCGGTGTATCACACAATGTTGCAAAGGGCTTAAGCCAGAAATATTAAACAAAATTCAGTGTTTAGACGAGGAAAACTTGAAAAGAAATAGAAGCGATTTAAAACACGTACGTCAGCGAAAGCAAATCGATCATAAAGTGAAAAAAAGTTATGAAAACACAACAGTTCTTCAAAGGCTTTTATTTATTATACGTGTGTTCATGTCGACTTCATTCCGTGAGTTGTATGACTTGAGTAAAGTAAAAGAATAAGAACAAAAGGAATAAGTAAATTCCAAGTGTGGCCAAGTTATACGTTAAAATTGTTGCCAAAACTAATTCATATTTCGACACTCCTTCTTAACGATTTTTAACTTGAATGTCAACTAATAGCAGCTCATTTCTTTTATTCATTTTACATGTCTTATCTTCGGCAAATTCTTAGTTAAAACATCGGAAATAATATCGTTAGCTCTCTTACAGGATGATACTTAATATTTATATGTTTGCTACGACTGTGCAGGATTGGATTCTTTGCAAGACATTGAGCACTTTGATTATAGCAGTATAAATCAATGGGTCCAACATCACCAAAACCCATTTCGCTTAACTTTTTCTGCTTTAGTACTACTTAGGGACACCATTCTTTGCTCCTTGGACTCCCATGAAATGGCATCACCAGCTTCCAGAAATACGTATCCAGAATACGTTTGCCCAATCCGCATCGACGAAACCATGCAGCTTCTTCTCCGAGTGCTGATAGTGGAGTTTCATATCCACTATGCCCCTCAAGTACCTTAGGACTCGCTTTACTGCTACTTCTTGCTTCTTGTGTGGGTCAAAATTTCGCTGTGAAGGCTTGCCAACAGAGTGTAATATATCAGGCTCGAGACGTCCTCAGCCTTTAACATATTTAAGATATTGTATTCCTTACGGTGTTGACCTGGCTTACCGGTTCTTATTATCTTGGGGCGTCGTCTGGCACATATTCATTGATATCGTTTTCACCTTGACCAGCATTAGAGTTTTCCGCTCCTTCAATGCCTGTGGCATCAGGCTGCTGCTGATTCTCTTCTGCGTTAATGTCCTGAGCACTCAGCTCATGTTCATACCCCTGATAAGTTGATCCATTTTCGTCGGATAGATACGATATTTTTTCAACGTCGCTTTGGTTTAAACAATAAAGTCTGTGTGTCTTGGCTGTCGACGAGTACCCAATCCTTATGTATTCGATTCATTTGGCTCTAAACTGTGACTTTTGGGTCTTGTCCAAAGCAATCGCTTTTGAGCCAAATATCCGTAGATGTGACACGTAAGGTTTTTTGTTAATCCAAAGCACTTACGTTGTTTTGCTATTTTGAGCTTTCGCGTCTGACCTGTTCCTCATGTACGCTGCTGTTCACACTGCCTGACCCCATTAAGATTAATTAATTTTTTAGTGTATTAACATACTTCTGGCCATCTCGACCAATGTACGGTGTCACGTTCAGCGACCCCATTCTGCTGCGGGGTGTACGGTTTTGTCAGTTGCCTCTTAATGCCGTTCTACCAAGAAATCCTCAAAGTCTCGACTCAAACACTTTTGACCATTATTGCTCCGAATAGCTTTCATTTTCTTTCCGCATTGTCTTTCTGCGAATGAAACAAAATTTTTAAATACTTTCAAAACGTGTTCCCGTGATTTTAAAAAATACACGAATTTATATCGCGAATAGTCATCAATAAGCGTAGCAAAGTAACTCAATCTTCCAGCTGATTCTTTATTCATTGGTGCACAAATGCCAGTATGTATTAGACCAAATACTATTTTTTTAGGAGTTTCCTAGAGTTTTGGAAATGGTATTTTATTTTTTGCGCAAGTCTCACATATATCGCCTTTTACATCACTGTTTTTGATAGAATTTAGTCCACGCACGATTCCTTCACATGTCATTTTCCTCAAACTACATATATCAAGATGTCATAGACGATTATGCGACTACCATAATTCAACACACTTGGATTTGCTAAAATGCCCTTATCTTCTTTGCATCAATGATGAACAAATCATTACACTTGTATGCCTGCAGAACATTTTTATTTTTCTAGTCCCTTATTTTAGCACGTTCATTTACGAATATCACTTTAAAACCTTTTGCGACTGCTTTTGATATTGAAATACAATAAGCTTGCAGTTCTTTAACATACCGCACATTCAAAAGCTCAATGCAGTAACCACCAATATAAAAGCATACTGTACCAATGCCTCCAGCAAATATATAGTTTTCTCCTGCAACTAATATTTTTTCTTTGTACTCATTAAAATCGACGAATTATGAGCTAACACTACACATGTGAGTTGTCGTTCCACTGTCGACATATTAGAAAGAATAGAAAACAAGAAGGAAAAGTACAGTCGAGCTTGCCCGACCGTAGAATACTATCTGCAATTTATTCCCGATCATTTAATAAAATCGGTATCCAAGTTTATCAATTGATACTTGCAACAAAACACGTTGAAACAAAAACATCTGATTGTATGAATACACACACATATACATTTGACATTATATGTATGCACACACATATGTATGTCTATATATGTAATACATACACAATTGTTCGGCACGGCCAGCATTCGCGGGCAGCGCTGCCGCTAGCAAGCAGCGAAAACGTTCGTTTCATGTTTGTATGTTTCTGTCTCGCTTGCACACATGCATTGATATTGTGTTCAATTATTAACTTTCTTACATGTCTAGCTCTTTTGTTTATTGTCCGATTTAGATACAACTTTCAGGATAGTTTGATATATTTTGTCTTCAAACGAATTTGAAATTACAATACTGTACGATAAGAACATATGCCATTTGCGATGCCACTCTTAATTTGCCCACAATAAGCAGAAAAGTAGAGACATCTAAAAAAAATCGATGTTTTTGGCTAATATTTCAGTGGCTATGACACGTGGGAATACCAATAAAAGCAATGCCACTAAAAATGTTGGGCTGCCATACCCCATTTCCCAAGAAAAATAAAAAAATTTTCAAATTTGCATGCCGTTTTTAAGGCATATGTTCTTACCGTACGGTATTGTAATTTGAAATTCATTTGGAGAGAAAAAAATCAAACTATCCTGAAAGTTGCATAAAAATCTGACTATAAACAAGAGAACTAGAAGTGTAACAAAATTTATGATTACGCAATGTCAATGCATGTGTGCAAACGATACATAAATATACAAACATATGAACGAACGTTGCGGCAACGCTGTCCGCGTACACTGGCCTTGCCGACCAAAGGTAAATTTTTGTTACAAAGTGTTTAACTGCATAACAGCATAACTTAACTGCATTAACTCCATACCCTGATACCGATTTGAATAATATAATCATATCATATAATCGGAAATAAAATGCAGAGAGTATTGTACGGTCGGGAGTGCTCGACTGTACTTTTCATTCTGGTTTATTAGTTCTTTTGGTTTTTATATAACGGTCGTTGAGTGCTTTTTTATACCTATAAAGTATTTTGTGTCGCGAGTGAGCAACAAATACTGATAAATGCGCTTTTCATGGAAATGTCTATGTAATGTCAAGTTAAGTAATCAAATATATTTCATTCATCAAAAAATGTAGTAGTCCATTAGCTATTTTTTCCTATATTTCATATGTCAGTGTTTTTAAAGAATAAATAATCCGCAATTCATTTATTTTTAATTTTTCAGTATTTTAATATTTAGATCCCGTACTCTAAAAGAGTTCAGGGGCCTATTATTAGGGTTGTCAGAAGTGAAATGTGCGAAATAGGTACATGGAGGCGTGGCCAACCCCATGTATATATATACTTAATCAGCATCGCCAGACGAGTCGATATAAGGATGTCCGCAGTAACCTACAACGCTAACAATAAAAATGCCCCTCAAGCCAGATTGATAATGTACCGCCGTTTGGCCGATTGCACGTGCAGATCAAGTCGCGGGGTCGTGATAGCGCAAGAGATTTTATTCTGTTCAAATAATCCATTAGCATTTGTTATAACTACCAGCTATCTTAACAAACCGCAGTGTGTCCTTCTTGAACAAGCTTAGAAATAACAAAAATTGGCGGAAATTTAATCGTCATTACAATAAGTGTGCCCATTTCCAATCAATAGCGTAACGTGCCCCATCGCTGTCACCTCATTGACTGTGTGGCGGAGAAATCCCTTGACGTACTGCACCATTCTCTCCAACAGCCCCTTCTCCGCGGGATTGTGGGGACAATTGAAGATCCATTCCACTCGTATGGCCGACAGTTCATCTTGGATCTTTTGAGAAACAGAAACTTCTGGGAATCGTCAGTCCTCATTGTCAGCGCCGATGAAGTTCTTCCCAATTTCGCTGCAAATTCTGGTTTAAATTACGTCGCTTGGCATCCTCGCATTTCGCTGCAGTGAGTGCATGCTGCTCCAAATCATCGCGATGCTAGCGGCAATGCCGTACAAATCTGAGGACCCAAGCCATTGTCCTCAGCGAACGGTTGTATCCCGAGAAAATTTGAAGCTGTATAAACGTAAACTGACAAGGTAATTTCTCTTCATCGGTATTAGTCCTACTGCCTTCAATATCTGCCGCTGGCTGCGGCCACATATGCTTCGACTGTTCTTAAAATGCAGGCGCGCAGAGCCCTTGTGATTCCTGGTTGAAATCTATGCGCCCTTGCAGCCTGGTCGCTTCGTCCGCAACATTGTCGGCGGTCGGCACCCTCCTCCGATGGCATATATCTGTGGACTCCAAGATCTCAGCAACGCTGTTGCCGACATACTGCTTGTAGTGACGATGAGTGTTGCGCATCGCAGCGCCGTCTTAGCGTCCGTTTTAAGTATTATCCGATTCGTCTTCCCGCTGTGTCCTTGTTTGACAGCGTTCATGAACCGCGTGCCCAGCACTGCAGCTTCCAGCTCCAGACATGGGATGGACATCGTCATTATTGGAGCGCACACAGAAAACACATTCGCATTTCTCCATTCCGGAATGTCACCCTCTAATAGGCGACAGCTGCACAAGCCGATTAACTGGCATCCACAAATATGTGCAAGTCGATGGTGATAGCTTTTCCTGGCCCTCAGTAGTGCCATGAATACCTGAACTGATCCACTCTTTGCAGCTCCTTTCGATATCTATCGAAGGCGGCGCTTAACTCCTCTGGTAGCGTCTCGCTCGACAAAATGTTCCGTCGTGTGAACGAAAATCCCAGTGGATCGAATGTGGACATCGGCGGACTTAAGGAATGCCTCTTGATAGGAAAAGCTTAATTTATCCGTTGAATTTATTGTCGTCATTAGCTGGCTTCCAAGACGTTCCGAGAATTTTTTCATTTGCTTTGTCTCATCTGACAGCATCTGCGGCTCCTTCCGGGATTAAAGCTTCAATTACTTTAGCCGAATTTGAAGTGAACCGGTGTAGTTGAAATCCTCCTGCCGCAAGTATCATTCTGACTCTGTCTTAGACAGATACAGCTTCGCTGCTCTCAGTAGCTAACTACAAAGGCTGCTTCTCCGAAGTGAAATGGCACTGCAAGTAACGGTTTATAGTACTGCGGTCCCTTCAAGAGCTCGGAATTCAGAGAGACGGTGCCCACTTTTGGTGACGCACCAAAGAAGAAGCAGCCAAGAAGTCCTTTCCGAGTGCCTTGGACGCTCCAACAAAGGTTTTGCCGTTGTCGGAGTATGTGCGTTGTGAACATTGTCTCCGGGACACAAATCGCGAGAAGGCAGCCAGGAACTTTTCGGTGGTGAGATGAGATCCAAAACCTCGTACGCAAATACCGCACCATTAGCTGGCTGCCACCGTGCAGCGTTATGCGGTGTGCGAACTTGATAAGGATGCGAGTGAAATGGGCGTTGTAAGGGAGAATGATTGGGTGACGCTCGTCGTGGCTGAGGGACTCAGCTGCTCTTAGTCGACCGCAGGAACGCAGGACGCTGTGCTTGTCCAGGAAAGGATTTAAATTAAGCAGAGAGCTGGAAGCTGGTATGGGAAGCTTTTCGACGAGGGCTCGGATTTCCAGACCATACCTTTGCTTCTGAACGAAATGCACAAGGACCCGTTTCGCAGTGAACAACTCGTGCTTGGTGATTTGCAGAGTGCCAGGCGTGGATACGTGTGGAGAAACTAACCGCAACAAACGTGGTCCAGCTGCAGGGGGGCTTGCTAAGCCAAGCCAACACTATGGTAGAGTCAGTCCAGAAATGGGAAGATGACGGTTGGATTGTAAGCTCCGGAATTACTGTCGTAGTATTACAGGACCGCACAGATCTATTCGGTGTAGCGAAACAGTCTTGACTGGGACCACTTGGGTCTTCGCCGTCAAGACATGAACATTCACATGGTCTTGTTGCCGGACCCGCACATACAGTCATGCTCCATACGACTTCTGAGAAGCATCACAAAAGTCGTTTAGGTCTCAATCTGACGCAGAATTAGTATGTACCCATCTAGGGATGCGTAGGCAGCTGAGACCCGGGGAGTCCTAACGGAATTCATGCCACTGGTGCAGAAGAGGCGAAGTAACTCCCACCAGAGCTCAGTTATCCAAATTTGTTTCATGAATATTTTGGCTTTATTGACGAAGGGCTTCACCCAACCGCGGGATCAAATAGCTTCGCTATGTGGGATAGTACTTCCCTCTTTGAGACGGAATTTTTCAGTAGAGGGTCAACAATGGCAGTGCTCGTGTCCTCTAAATCAAGGAAATCTGGAGGAGCTGCTTGGCTTACGTCATGATCAACAACCGATCATTTTCATACCGTAAGCCCCGGAACCCCTCATTTGTCAAAGGGGACTTGGCGACGATGGCTCTAGCTTCACCGCGGGTTTTAAAGTTCAAGTGCTAAAGCTTTTCCACTTCTGCCAGGCACGGATTGTGGATATATATCGCGGAGAAAAAATCGCGGAACATTGGCCATGCGAGACTATCGCCTTTGAAGACTTCAACCTCACAGGGAGGTAGTCGGTGGCCTTGGAAAACTGGGGCGGAAGGCCGGAAGGCTGGAGTGGGAGCATTCTAAGTGGCCATCTGCTCAATGCGCTCTCCAAACAGAGTTCCGCATCGCACATATACCATTATTCGTGCTTTGCCTTAATGGTGCTCAAGGTCATTTGAGCTTCTTCCAGATTTTATGCCGACAGGGACCTGTTGCAGCGGGTGTATTCCGTCTCCACATTTGACCAAAGTGA